>BLSH010171519.1:918689-944881 GCA_018402905.1 Glandirana rugosa
AGAATGCGGGGGCAGAGGGGCCGCTCAGTGTGCGTCGCAGCTCCCGAGTCATGTGACAAGGAGCGTCCCTGCACCCCGCAGCCATCAACATCATCCAAACCGGAAAGTCAGATGTAATAGTGCAAAGGATGATTGTGAAAAACACCAAGATAGAAAGATGTGAACATATAGCCATATTTAGGTGGGGGAGAGAATCACGACTAAATCGTGGCAGAGATAATTTTTTTTGGGGGGACCCATCTACCCCTCCCTATCCATGGCATTAATTGTCATTGTTATATTACCCAATTCTTTTGTTAAAGATACAACATTTGCTCCTGATGAGTGGCTAAAAGCTGTGATACACATAGAGCTACCAACTACGGTGTTTATGTTCCACATGCGGTATAGATACCATACATTCTCGACACCCTCAAGGGCTCAGTGAGGTCATTGACTATGCAGAGTTGATTAAATACTTACTTCTGTATATATAAATTAATTTGATGGATGAGGGCAGCCTACCATGTATTATCTATTTGTATCTATTATTTACTTAATAGTAATATGATCAATACCCTGTTGACCACTGTGATTATTGATATTTTGAATACTTATATTATGTATTTATTACAATGTGTACCATTAGAGTTGAGCGAACCCCAACTGTAAAGTTCGGGTCCGTACCAAACTTTGGGGTGTCCGTGACCCGGACCCTTGAAAAAAGTTTGGGTTCGGGTTCTAAGTTCGGGTATTTGATCACGCATGTTGAATAGCTGCAGGGCAACCAATCAACAAGCGTTTCACTGGTTTGCCCTTAGAAGCCATCACAGCCATGCCTGCTAATGGCATGGCTGTGATTGTCCAGTGCATCATGTGACCCAGCCTCTTTATAAGCTGGAGTCACTTGCTCTCTGGGTAGGGTAGGGAGAGGATGCTGCCGGTGCTGTGAGGGACAGATTGCAGATATAATAACATCTCATCCTGCATTACAGAACAATCTGATTGTGGACTAGGTAGAGATTACTACTACTACTACTGCTTTTAGGGACAGATTGCAGATCTAATAACATCTCATCCTGCATTACAGAACGATCTGACTGGACTAGGTAGAGTCTACTGCTTAGAGGGACAGATTATTGTTCTAAAATCATTGCCTACTCCTATAGGGTCAGGTTCCTGCTTTTGCTGTAAGGGACAGATTATTGTTCTAAAATCATTTTCTAGCACTTTCCAGGACTTTTTTACAGTCATTTTTGTGCCGAAAAGTTTGGGTGCCCATTGACTTCAATGGGGTTCGGGGTAAAGTTCGGGTCAAGTTCGGTACCGAACCCGGACTTTTTCCCGAAGTTCGGCCGAACCCACCGAACCCGAACATCCAGGGGTACGCTCAACTCTACTATGTACCATTCAATAAACTCAGGTTAAAATATCCATCAATTTACTTGTTATCCATCTCATGCTCCATTTAAAGTCCCAAACCTCCTATTTGCTTTACTGCAATTTTACACAGGGATCAAGCAGAAGAGTTGTCGTGGGCCAGCTGGGGGTCGGTGCAGGCAGAGATCAAACAAGGTCAAGGAAAAGCCGGGTCACAGGAACAGATGCTCAGGTAACAGGTCACACGGGAACACACTAACACTAGAAAGGACAGCACTGGCTGCAGGGTGCTGTCCGCTTAAATGGGCCGTTTGGCGCCAGTGCCGGCGCACACGTACACGCGTGCACAAATGCACACAGGCATGCGGACACGTGCACAGGTGCGTGGACACGTGCACGCACACGCTACGTGCGCCACGTACAGACTTCAGGAACTGGCAGCAGAAGTTCTCTGACACCTGGTTCCATAATTATGTCATGCTGTATAACTGTGTTCAGTCTGGGTAGGTGAGAGAAAAAGTCTATTCTTACTTTTGTTGGGCCACTAACAAGGTTTCAATTGTAGGTACCTCAGGTGTCACGGGGGCCATGTCCTTTTGGGGAGTTGGCCCTGCCAGTAAAGTCTCTCTGCGCTGCCAAGGTTTCAAGACATTAACATGATATATTTGCTCGGGTTTCCTTTTTCCTACCTGGTAAACTTTGTAGTTTACTTCCCCTACTCTTTCCCAAATTTCAAAGGGACCCTGACATTTTGCTAGGAATTTACTCTCAACTGTGGGGACTAGTACTAGCACTCTATCCCCAGGGTTGAAGGTCCGGGTCTTGGCATCCCGATTATAAACCCTTCTCTGGCCTCCTGGACCTGCTCCATCTGTTCCCATACAAGCGGCATAACAGCCTTGATTCTATCTTCAAAAGGGGAATAGCCTGTAGATGCTTGAGGTACCTCTCATATGGAAAACATGAGGTATGGCAGCAAAAAATCCCAATTTCTCCGATCTTTGTCCACCACCATTATTAACAAGCTTTTGAGCATTTTGTTAAATCTCCCCAGAAAACCATCAGTTTGGGGGTGGTAGATGGTGATGGGAGATTTTGTACAACTTACACAATTCTTTAGTGACTCTGGACATAAATGGGGTGCCTTGATCTGTTAATACCTCTTTTGGAATACCCACATGACTAAATACCTGGACAAGCTCTTTGGCAATAGCTTTAGGTGATGTATTACGCAAGGGAATGGCTTCAGGATACCGTGTGGCATAGTCCAGTATTACCAGTATGTGCTGATGGCCCCGGGCAGACTTTACTACTGGTACCATCAGATTCATGCCAATTCTTTCAAAAGGCACTTCAATTATCAGTAACGGTACCAGTGGACTGTGGTAATGGGGCTATGCCGCAGGATACTGACACTCTGGGCATGACTCATAATATTCTTTGATGTCTGCATGTAACCCAGGCCAAAAGATTCTCTGGGTTATACTCTTCTTAGTTTTCTCTATACCCAGATGTCCACCCATCATATGACCATGGGCCAAATCTAATACCATCTGGTGATAGGGTTTGGGAACTACTAATTGCTCTACCTCCTCCTTCCCTTGCTTTACCACTTGATACAGCAAGTTATTTTAAGAGCCATGTAGGGAAAAGGCACTCATACATTAGGTTCAATAGGTTTGCCATCAATCATTTTAATGTTTCCTGTGGCTCTAATGAATGTGGAGTCTCTCAATTGTTCCGTACAAAAGTGATCTTTCCTGACTTCTAAGTCAGGCACCATATTCTGTCCACTCTCATTATTAGAGTCAGAAATGATTTCTTGGTCATTATCCTCAAGCTCTCAAGCTGGGGGCTGTATTCTAGCTCCTCTTGCTCTCCAGCCATTAGAGAAAAAGGAATAGGACCTACGCTTCCTTTGGACACACCAACAGTTTCCCTTTCAATTTTCAACAGGATTTGGAGTGAGTTCCAGTGTTTCCTCAGCAGGGGGGCTCTGTCCTCCCGGCTCCTTTTGTTTTCCCATAAACTCCCAAAGTGTGGAAAATCTCTCCCTACTAGCACTTCATGGAAATAGTGAGGGTACCACCCCCCACGGAATGTGTCACGGTGCCCCAAGGGGTATCAAACTCAACCACAGCAGTCTGGTAATCACATGTGTCACCATGTATACAAATCACCTGTGACTAATGTCACAACACTACCAGAATCTAGAATAGCCGTGACTCACATTTGTTTTTCCACACGTTCCTGACATGATGCAGTACATGCCACCTGTGCAAAAAGAGACATGCATTTTTTCAAGTAAACATTATCACATTGCATTGGTTCATCATTTAGGGAACAGTTAGCAACAATATGACCTAACGCATGGCAGTAATAACATTTTATATGTTCTGTACCCAATCCTCTAAACAGCCTCAGAGACCTTCTTGACCTATGTGGCCAGTCTCTAGGTCCTGAGCCCATAGTCTCATTTATCTGTGGCAACAGTCTTGTAATTTTTCCCTATGCCCTTGAACCCTGGAACAGTCTTACCGAATCCTGCGGGTGGTTTTTCACACCTAGGGACATTGGAGTGGGTTCAAAAAGTCATCAGCAGCCATATATCTCTCCATCAGGTCCACCAGCTGGTTTGCAGTCAATCCCCATGGCTGACCCACTTCCTCAAAGAGGCAGGGAGCACACATAAGTAATGATCCATGATTACATACTCCACAGTCTTAGGGCCTGGCAAAGTCTCTGGCTGTAGCCACTTCTTGGTGAGGTGTATTAAGTCAAACATTTTGGAGTGGGGTGGCTTGTCAGTACTGTATGACCACCCATGCACCCATTGAGCCCGGACCGCAATGGTGATGCACATGTGTGCAAGCATCTTAGCTTTCAGTGTCTTATAATCCTGGGCAGTATCTGGTTCCAGGTCATAATATGCCTTTAGGGGTTCTGCTGTCAGAAATGGCGCTAGCAGTCTTGCCCTTTGCTCTTTTTGCTATCCATCTCCAATAGGGACTCTTTCAAAAGTTGCTAGGTAAGCTTCCACATCATCTGCAGATGTCATCTTCTGAAGGTAATAGCTGGCACGCACCATTTTCTGTTCCATCGGCAAAGGACTTGCGGACCCCTTCTTCCATGGCTCGAGGACCTGCACAAAGCCATAACAGCGCCATCTATTTCCAAACTGTTGCTCAAAGTGTCAAGAAGGTAGAAAATGCTCACAAAGGTGCATCAGGCAGTGGCCATTCTGCCCACCTATACCGAAGAGCATGGTAGGCTAGGTAGGGCCCAATACTTGGCCAAGGGGGAAAAATATACACTTGTAAGGAGCAAACTGTAGTTCAAAAAAATATATACATTATTAACAATATACATTGGATGAACATCTACAAAAAGGACTGAGACAGAACCTTTATCCTAGAGGGCTTTACCATATATCCAACTGGGACGTTTATGAAAGTCGGTGGAGGACAATTGTATCCTCCTGCACATTGTTCTACATTGGGTGAAAGGGGGGACAGGGAAGATTCAGGAAACCAGAAGGAAGCGGGGGGTTTATGGGGAAGGAAAAGGGGGAGGGGGGAGGAAAAGGGCAAATTAAATATAGGAACCTGTACTTAAAATAATTAAGGCCTAGAGGGAGCTGAAATGTATGGGTCCTTAAAGAAAAGGCCTTTAGGTGTGAACTTCATTAATCCCAGAGGGGATATTGGCCTGGAGGCACTCGATCCACGGCGTTTCACGCTGTAGGATTCAGCGATCCCAGTCCCCCCCTCTTGGGTCTTGTGGGACCACCTCTAAGATCATAAATTTCACAACATTAAGGTTAAACCTATGCCGTAGGCCTATATGACGGCCCACTGTAGTAGGTTTCCCTCCAAAGGAGCAATATAGGTGGTCACCAATTTGTTTTCTGAATTCACGTATAGTTTTACCCACATAGTAGGCACCACACACGCATGTCATTAAATAAATTACCCCTTTGGTACTGCAAGCCGCATAATAAGGAAGTTTGAAATGTTCTCCATTAGGGAGTAAGTATGTCATGCCCTCAAGGATCCAGGGGCATCGTGGGCAATCCCCATATTTAAATGTTCCTGTTCAGATGACCAACAGGTCATCTATGTATCTATGCCAGCACAGGACATGCTGCAGGAAGGGCTGGAGTTGATCATCATGAAATAATGATCTTTCCCAGCCCCCCAGATATAGATTGGCATAGGATGGTGCACATGCTGTGCCCATTGCCACTCCTTGGACCTGTAGAAATATTTGTTCCATAAAGGTGAAATAATTTTTGGTTAAGATGACATGTAACAATTTCAAGACAAAGTCCATAACGGGCCAAGTTGTGTGGTCCTGCTCATAGAGGAAGGAGCCAGCCATCCGGACGCCCTGCTCGTGGGGGATACTCGAGTAAAGAGCCTCGATATCAACAGCCACGAGCAGGGCGCCCGGAGGGAAATGGGTCCCCTCGATATGTTTTAGCAAGTCCGTGCTGTCACGGGTGTAGGAGGGTAAACTCACGGCAAGAGGAATGCATCAACAAATCGACTGGCCTTTTCTGTCAACGAACCAATACCCGAGACAATTGGTCTACCGGGTGGTGGAAATGTGTTCTTGTAAGTTTTGGGCAGGGTATAAAATGTGGGGGTACGTGGAAATTTAATATTCAGGAAATTTAAAGTGTCCTTGTCTATCAGTCCCTTGGTGTAGGCCTCTGTGCATATTTGTCTAAATTCTTCAGTAAAGTCATGAATCAAAGACAAGTTGATAGGTAGATACCAATAGGTATTTTTTTGTACTGTAAGGCACATTTGTTGATATTGAGGGTAAGTCATGATTACAATGTTGCCCCCTTTGTCAGAGGGTTTTAGAATAAAGTCCTTACGATGTTTTAACTGATTTAACGATTTAGTCAAATTATATGGTATATATGCCCAGTCCTGTTGTTGCAGACTCTTAATGGACTCATGCACGAAGGCCCAGATAGCAGGACATGTCATTAAATCAGGAAAATTGCGGGACTTGAGTTTGAAAATCTTGGGTTCCAGTGAACCATTCGGATCACTGGTCTGAGTGGGGTCCACTGATGAGGACCCCCTGGAAATGGGGGGGTCGTCATCAGTCGCCCCCTCATCGTACAACAACATTAGATTTTACAAGCCTCGTGCACGCGCTGTGAGCGTGTGCGTCGTGGGAGAGGTCAGGCACGGCAGCGCCGGGTACAGCTGAGGCTTGTCTCGACGTCGGTCCTTTCGGGCTTATAAGACAGCTCTTGATCAGCCCTGACATACGGCCACCCCACTGGAGACCGCACATACCCTTATTATCATTCAGGTGAGCTGAATTTCAATTTTTATGTGGAGATCTTTCTCTCCTTTGTATGCAGTCGTTTATTCACCCACATATCTATTACATTGTATATCTATAGGATACTAATCCTTGTTGGGAGTTTGAATTACCCTTCAACCCCTTTTACTTAAGTGACCTGTTACTTCTTGGCTGCAAATATCTGTTATTTGCTCTCCTTGCTCTGTGGGCGGGACACATGGTCTCCAGTGTTATTACCCTGGAATATGGCACTTTGTCTCTGTTCTGTTGTATGATATTTTGGGTCCTCTGTTCCTCTGTCTTTCTCCCCCCTTTCCCCTACTTTCCCTTCTTTCTCCCTCCCCCCTATCCCAGCTGTCCTTTTCTTTCTTATTCCCCTCCCTTCACCCCTTTTCCTTTTCTGAGTCTTTTGCTTATTTTCCATTCTCTTCCCCTCCCCCCTTTTTTTTTTCAATTCTTCTGTTATTTTCCCTATTCTGTTCTGTTATTTTCCTCCTCCCCTCCCCCCTCTTTCCCTTCCTTTCTCTCTCTGTCCCTTATATCCTCACTTTTCTTTTACCTCCCTCCTGTCTCTCCCCCTTCTTTCTTTCACTTTCTGTTCTTTTTCTTTCCTCTCTCCCACTCTCCCCTGTCTTCCCTTCCCATTCCTTTCTCCCACCTCCCCCTTCTTTTTCTTTCCTCCCCTTCCAAATCTCCCCTTGGGATATGGACCATTTCACTGACACCCTACTATTTCAGCATGAAGTACTCCTCTACACTACCACTGGGAGTCTTTTTGTAACTAGGTCTGAGTTTGTTACTGATCCTATATGGTAATTATATATCCCTGTTATAGAAAACCCTTTCTGAGCTCTCGGTAATCCCCATGTCCGCCGTGGGGGGATAGCCCCTTGGGCTGATTCCGTAGTTCTTGGACCTGCCTGAGCCTGCGCTTAGGTAAGCAGAAGCTTATGCCAACTTGTATTCAATCCCAGTGTTATATTATATACCTTTACATATTTGTGTTTATCATCATGCATGAATTTTGTCATTGTTATTGCATTCAATCTTTCCAGATCCCTTCCTACTCTCCTGAAGAAGCGGACACCTGCAAAACCGGTAGAGCTATTGTAGGAATCTGTAGGGATCCCTTATTGGCCTCTGATTTCTTCAGAGCACCACAAGTTAAGCCTCAACCCTACAGAGGGGCTAATCATGTGCATTTGTTTTTAATGACGTGGATATGTCCTAGTCACAATATTCTGTCTTTTTATACTGTGTAAACTCTAAATAAATTGTTAATTTTTATACAAATCTCTTGTGTAAATCCTTGGGTGTCGAGTCCATGCTTCAGTTAGCTTTTTTTGGTGGCCTATTACTGGGACAGCCTTGACCATTCCACAATTAATGGCTGTGTGTTCAGTTATTTTGAGGGGACAGCAACGTTACACTGATATACAAGCTGTACACTCACTACTTTACATGGTAGAAAAATGGCATATCTTCAGTGTTGTCACATTAAAAGATATAATAAAATATTCACAAAAATGTAAGGGGTGCACTCATTTTTGTGAGATACTATATAAATATATATATACGCTGCATTCAGTGTACACTATATACAGTGCATGCTCGAATAAGGGTCTGTCATAGATGTTAAGAGGAACTCCATGCCAAAGTTAAAAAATTGGCATAGGGTTCCCCCAAAATCCATACCAAGCCCTTCAGGTCTGGTATGGATTTTAAGGGGAATCCCACACCAAAATTAAAAAAATGGCGTGGGGGTCCCCCCCAAAGTCCTTGCCAGGCCCTTAAAGTCTGGTATAGATTTTAAGGGGAACCCCGCGTCAATTAAAAAAAAACTAAATGGACGTGAGGGTCCCACAAAATCCATACCAGACCCTTAACCTGAGCAGGCAGCCTGGTAGGGCAGGAGGGGGGACCAGGGAGCGCCCCCCCCTGAACCATACCAGGCCACATGCCCTCATCATGGGGAGGGTGCGTTGGGGTCCCCCAAAGCACCTTGTCCCCATGTTGATGGTGAGAAGGGCCTCATTCCCACATTCCTTGCCAGTGCTTGTGGGGGTCTGCGGGCAGGGGGCTTATCAGAATCTGGAAGCCCCTTTTAATAAGGGGGCCCCCAGATCCTGGCCCCCCATGTGAATAAGTATGGGGTACATTGTACACCTGCTAATGCACCAAAAAAGTGTCAAAAAAGAAAAAAACACAGGAGACAATTAGGGACAAGTCCTTTATTAAAAAAGAAAGAAAAAGTCCCCCCCGTTGTAATCCATTGTCAATCATGTTGCTGACGACCTGAAGAAACAAAAAACTAAACAGCTCCTCCCTAATGGGAGGGCACACGCTGAATGCCGTCTTTTGCCATTTGATAGCTCTTATAAAGGCTAGGGCGGGGTCACATGACATCAGGTGTCCCCGCCATGACCCCATGCTCATTCACATAGGGGGGCCAGAATCTGGGGGCCACCTTATTAAAGGGGCTTCCAGATTCCGATAAGCCCCTCCGCCCGCTGACCCCCACAATCACCAGCAAGGGTTGTGGGGATGGGGCCATTCTCCCCATCAACATGGGGACAAGGTGCTTTGGGGGACCCTAAAGCACCCTTCCCATGTTGAGGGCATGTGGCCTGGTACGGTACGGAGGGAGGGGAATGTTTGCTCGCCCCCCCCTGCCCTGCCAGGCTACGTGTTCAGATAAGGTCTGCTATTGGTTTTGGGGGGGACCCCACACCATTTTTTTTTAATTTGTCACGGGGTTCCCCTTAAAATCCATACCAGACCTTAAGGTCCTGGTACAGACTTTGGGGGGACCCCCATGCCATTTTTTTTATTTTAGCACGGGGTTCCCCTTAAAATCCATACCAGACCTGAAGGGCCTGGTACGGATTTTGGGGGGACCCCACACCATTTTTTTTATTTGGGGGTTCCTCTTAAAATCCATACCAGACCTGAAGTGCCTGGTATGGACTTTGGGGGGGAGAAGCCCAAGCATTTTTTTTTTAATTTTGGTGCAGGGTTCCCCTTAAAATCCATACCAGACCAAAAGGGCCTGGTATGGACTGGGGGGGCCCCCACGCATTTTGTTTCAGTGATTTTTATCTATATTGCCAGAAACCGGCAATATATTACAGTCGCAAGCAATTTTAAATGCCAATTTTTCCTTTACAAATGTCATTTTGCTCTGGCACTGTTCTAAACGTCCCACAGAAGCGCCCCTTTAAAGGCATACTAAGGGGACCCCCCAGGCACATTTAATTTTTATTTCTTCACTTTAAGCATTATTAAAATCACTGCTCCCGAAAAAACTATTGGTTTAAAAAAAATTTTTTTGCATTGATACCTGTCCCCTAGGGCAGGACCCAGGTCCATATACACTTTTTAAAGCAGTAACTTGCATATAAGCCTTTAAAATGGGCACTTTTGATTTTTCATGTTCGTGTCCGATTTACTTTAATAGGGTTCGCATGTTCGCACAAATTTTTTGCCTGTTCGCAAGTTCTGGTGCAAACCGAATCAAGGGGTGTTCGGCCCATCCCTAGTCTTGGAATTTAGAAAGAGAAGGAGGTGCTGACCGCATTATGGTTGGACTTTGAGCAGGGTGCAATGGTGGAGGTTAGGACAAGCGGAGAGGTACTGATATTAACGAGAATGTGATCAATATGCAGAAATTGTTTATCGGGGTGGGAGTAGTGGGTGTATTGGTGTCTAGTTGGGTTCTGCTCCCTCCAGGAGTCCAGGAGAGAATATTGGTTAAAAAGTTGCTGAAAGGAGAGGCATTGAGCATTAGGTGGGGTTGGTAATTTGTCGAAGAAAGGCTATATCATCTGGTTTGAGTCACTGCAGTCCTTTTTTGTGAGAGGCTACCACTGATAGCAAATAAGAAAGGAAGGAGACTGGGTTTTTGTTGGGAGCATAATAGGAGACAACTGTCACTTCGCTATCTAGAAGATTGCCAGAGAGTATAAGGTAGCGCCTTTCTGGGTCTTTGATCTCCGCCAGGGGAGGGAATGGTGTGAACCGATGAAATGCAACAAGGACCCCACTTTAATAATAATAAAAAATTATTGATATAAAGTCCCAATGGTGTGGTATTCCCTACACCACTAAAAGTCTGTGCAGTTCATCATAATTGTGATATCACACCAGAGAAAGAAAGGTGAAGTGAATCAGAGGTCCGCCACCAATAATAATAAGGGGGCTTACCAGAACACTGAGTGTTCAATTGCCTGTAAGTCCCCGACCTGGGATCTGGGTCACTCTTATTCCACTTTAGACAAGGTCCCTTTATCTCTATGCAGCACCTTCCGCTCTTATGATCTCCAAAGGGCTAGGAAATTCTATCCCGTATTTCCTAGCCCTTTGGAGATCATAAGAGAGGAAGGTGCTGCATAGAGATAAAGGGACCTTGTCTGAAGTGGAATAAGAGTGACCCAGATCCCAGGTCGGGGACTTACAGGCAATTGAACACTCAGTGTTCTGGTAAGCCCCCTTATTATTATTGGTGGCGGACCTCTGATTCACTTCACCTTTCTTTCTCTGGTGTGATATCACAATTATGATGAACTGCACAGACTTTTAGTGGTGTAGGGAATACCACACCATTGGGACTTTATATCAATAATTTTTTATTATTATTAATGTGAGCGCAGCTTATTGTCTCTTTTCTTGTATACATATGTAATTTTGCTGCTGCTGTTTTGGACTCTTTAGCGCGGTTTATTGTGTATTCTAAGGACCCCACTTTGTTTGGTGGGGCAGAGGCTGTATACACTTGAGAATATTAATGGCCAAAGAATTTAGGGGTTGAGTTAGTTGAGAGTGGAGGAAGATTGAGGGGTAGTGAAAAGAGTAGATAGGGTAGAGGTGGTAAGCACTACAGAGAGTAAGAAAGAGATATAACTGGTCCAGGGGTGTAGAAACTTCTACTTTACCACTGGACCTAAAAAAGGGGTAGTCCAAGGAGTACCTGGTGGTGAAAAAAGGGGTAATAAAAACTATGGAGGTAAGGTGCTCAAGTACTCTGTGGGGGAGCAGTGAACAGTCTACAGGACTAAAACAGCCTAAAAAAATAGAAACTAACATAGTAATACAGTATCGATTGATTATTAGGTGTCAACAGTGCATACAACATATGGGACCCATAGCGACAACCAGGGAGCCTCTGTGGGCCAGGTTGCCCTAGGTAGTTTTGTTATTATTGGTATCATTAGTAAACCATGGTTTGCAAGAACAAAGATAAACCACTGTGTTCAGACTGTGTCTGAGTAAATAAAGGCATAGAAGTCCCTAGGGCTGGATAGGAGTGCAAGCTTATTCCACAAGTTATTAATACGGTTAGAGAGCATTAAAAAAATGTGGTAGGTTTTAGACCAGACTTTACAGGTAATTATTGAGGCCAAGGTAATCCTAAGTCTCCTCACCTAACATAGACATGACAGAGCACAAGGTTTAAGAGGGCCACCAGGTAACTTCTTGGGGATTCAAGGGCTGTGGATGATTTGGAGTTAAGGGAGCCCCCCCCCCCCCAAGTACCCGTTTCCTATGTGATGTACAGCTGTTTTATGGCCAACTTTTCTCTCCTAGCCTGTCTGCAGGGAAACATAAGCAGGAGGAGCTTCTAGTCCTCTGGTGATGGTCGCATGTTTAAAACAAAATAGCCTTTGGAATACAGAATAAAAATGAACAAATAATATCAATAAACTGTTTTAAATTGGCATACAAATGTATACTTGGAGTCAAATCTCTGTTATTTTTTGGAAATAGCATGGTGTGGGTGGATTTCTGCCAGTCACAGGCTGTGTCGCACCCCTCCAGCCTGTGTCTTAAAATAAGAGGTGCAAAGAACAAAGGGGTAGCCCCTAGAAGCCTGGACTCCAACCAGGCCATGCCCCCCAATGCCTTTCATTCCTTCCCACAGAGCTTAGTCCCCATGACATCAGGAGTATTCCTCCTCATGACAACATGACCTTCATATATGTGATACCAAAGTCAGGAAAGACACAGGTGAGGGTGCAAATTACAGATCCATATCTCTAATTAATGCTGATTTGAAAATTATGACCAAGATATTCTCTCCCTAATATCCATCCAGGTCAGGTGGGATTTGCCCCCCACAGACATGCATCAGACCAAACTTGAAGGATAGTGGACATAATTTTGGCCATCCAATCTAACTGGGATGCTTTAAGGGAGAGAAACAGTATGTCTTTGATCTACAAAAGGTATTTGATTCTCTCTGTTAGGAATACCAGTTTTTAACTCTACACAAATACAGCTTTGGCTCAAATTTTCTAACAAATTTGCAAAAACCCTATGGGTTCCTTAGCAGTGAAAAGAGGCCACATCAGAGGTGCCCTTTATCCCCCATACTATTCATTTTAGCAATTGAACCTTTAACTGTAAACATTTGTGCTAACTTGGATATCAAACGCATCCCCCAGGCAGCACTTCCTTCTGGGCGGTGGCTTTATCCCCCACATCTTCTCTGGTGGCCTACACGTCTCCTCCCTCCTTCTCTCTCTTCATCTTGGTCCAATATGATTGCTTGTCATTTTGGCCAATCGGTAAATGGGTCTCAGGACCCACTTCCTAAATGGTGGGGAGGAGATTCAGTGTGAAAATAGCGAATATTCGTATGCTATTGTCACACACCTGCATGGGTTTGGAGCGCAGTGCTCTGAACCCCAAGACCACCCTTTTTTGGAAGCCTGTTAGAGCCTCTGGCTCTAATCACATGCTTCAAAATAAAACCACCCCTCCATTGTAATCCATGCATCTGGTGCCCTGCATGTAGATTAGGGGGCCGGATGCATGGAAGGGGGGAGCACCCCTGCGGCACTAATGGATGGGCTACCCCTGGTTTCATCCACTGATTTTTTCAAAGGGCCCTTTGAAGTTGTTGGATGTTTAATCAATTTTGATGTTTTTATGGCAATACACTATGTGAGTTCCCTGTTCTGAGGAACCACCAGATTACCATTCATACCAGTGTATGGAAAGACTGTTCAGAGTGAGTGGTGCATTCTGAGTTATTTATTATGAGCATTTATATGTGAGGCATAACTATTTGGTGAGTGAGACTCACATAGGGTGAGCACTTGAGGGGTTGCTTGTGGAGTGGGACAATCACATTGTCTTTCCTGCATGAGTGGAACACAGCTATTTGCAATTATATTATGTGTGGCACTTTTGCACTGACTTTTTAATAAACTTCCAGACTTCATACTTTGGATTTCTAGCATTATCCTAGCACCTTCTAGAATCTATTAACATTGATTTGATTTCATGGGAGAGATATACAGTATTTATTATAAAGGAGGCAGCACTGCTATAGAGTAATTGTTAAAGCACATTATTTATCGCTATTTATTGTTGCTTGAGTTATATGATTTAGGTTATTTTTTTACAGTGCAGTGTTATTAGAGGCTTATTATACTTAAAATTTTGCCAATAAAACTTATTGGAAACATAAAATCTTAAAAAAAAAACATTTGACATTGAAAATGTTCAAACATGAAATTTATGAATTTAAATGAGTTGAATGTGAACTCAGTGTGCATCAAATTGGATATAATATCCAGGTAATAACATTACAAATGATGCACAAGTTCTATATTGTTGCAATTATGGACCAGTGCATAGGAAACTTTTGGAGTTTCTTAAGCACTTATTGTAATATATCAGATATGAGAAATGTATTCATTCAAGATAAATATATTATTCTCCAAAATTACACTGTTAGGTCACTACTTAGCTTGGTATGCATAACTGATATTATTAGATTACAAAAAAAACATACAATAAAGTAAAAGATCCTGATGTGGGTTGGGAGTTACTTATATAAGAAACTACTGCAGATACTGTATATATTTTTCAGCTCTTCATGTTCTGAAAATCCTGGTAATACAGTCCTTAAGGACACCCTAACGAGTTTGGTTTTGATGATATCACTTTCACACAGCAATCTGAGCTGTTAAATAAATAAATAAAATACAGAGATTTACATGTTTTCACACTGGGTCATCTCGCTGGTTCATTTTATTTGACAAATGTCAACTTATCCTCTCAGCATGGGATAGATTTAGCATAAAGTGAGCTCTTGAATCTTGCTCTAGTTTAGATTACTGCAGTCCATGGTTTAACAGCAACATAATCAATATATAAAGAATGGGCATTATTATCCGTAGAGAAGGTATTGAATGATTTCAAGCATCAAAGGATCTCAACAGGCAGTTTGTGCTATTCTTATATTTACCAGTTCAGTGTTGACAACATAAATAAGTGGTCCAATTTAATGTCATAGCTAAGTGTGCTGTAAAGCTGTGAGAATCAGAATTCAGCTTTCATCTGCTGTGTGTACTATACTGCACTGCCCCTTTAAACCTTTAAAGGTTTATGTAATGTTACAAAAATGATTTGGAGAACATCACATGGTTTGCAACATAATTTGTGTTTTTGCCTGATGCGATTGCCATTGAAATGAATCGAAATGCTCTAAAACATATAAACACATATTGTAAATCAGGTTAAAACACACATCAACACATGGCAATACATGTAATAGCGAACATGCTTTTTGATGCATGTGCATTGCTTTCAATGGGAAATGCACTATATTAGAAATATGTGTTGAGCCCTATAATTATAAATGAGCTTCTCTCTTCCCTCTACTGCATATGCCAGTGCATATACATTATATTGTGAAAAGTATTGGCACACCTGCATTTACACGCACATGAACTTTAATGGCAACCCCTTCTTAGTCCGTAGGGTTCAATATTGAGTTGGCCCACCCTTTACAACTATAACAGATTCAACTTTTCTGGGAAGGATGTCCACAAGGTTTAGGAGTGCGTCTATGGGACTGTTTGACCATTCTTCCAGAAGCGCATTTGTGAGGTCAGGCACTGATGTTGAATGAGAAGGCGTGGCTCGCAGTCCCTCCACCCCAATCTCTTTTTTTTTTCAATGTTTTTATTGAAGTAATTTATGAAAAGCCATACATAGCACACAAAACAGAGAGGGCTGGTTCATTACAAAGGTGGTACATTAAATGAGCGTGACATAAAAAAATATTAGAGTATTGAACATTCAGGGTAAACAACAGTACAAAATAATCCCCAGTCTCCTGCTACGTATCGACCACCCGGCAAGCGAGTCCACCCCCTCCCCCACCACCCCGAAAGGGAGCAAGCTGCGGAAAGGGGAATGGGATAGGCCCGCCCCACCAGTCAACTGACCTGGCGCAGGAGCTCGGGACTTAATGTGAAAAAGTCCTGAGCAAGCTCAAGGAGACCATATTGGATCAGAAATGGGGAAACATAACATAGGCATTGAAAAAGTCCAACTCCGGGCACAGGAGCTAGTGTTTTTTGTCCTAAACCTGTTATGGAGACCAGATCTCAAGCCCAGAGCAGGAGTGAGGCCATAAACAATTAACAGGTAAAAGAACAATATCTTCATGGGGGGGAGTGGACTAAGGCCCCCCGACCTATGCAATAAACCAAAACTAGAGGGTCTGTGAACCTCTCACCCCGGAGGCTGGGAGGGTACAGGCCAATAAGAAGAAGAGAAAGAGAGGGAAAAGAGAAGAGCAAAGGCTGGAGAACTGAGAGATCAAAGAGAATAGGTCAATCAGGGAGGTCTGGGGGTGGGGGAGACCGGGTTTTGGTGGCCCTGGATCAAATAAATCCCCATGAGTTTTGCCCAGGGTTCCCAAATGGCTTCAAATTTAGTTGTGGAGTCTGTGATGATACTGGCTAATTTTTCTTGCTCCATTATCCAAGAGATCTTATGACGGGCTGCCTCGATGGACACCTTAGGTTGTTTCCACGCTTTAGCTAAAGTGATTTTGGCTCAGAGGAAAATGAAGTGGATTAACTTACGGGAATGTTTGGGGGACTCTGGGGAGGTCCGCGTTCAATAGGGCAATAGTTGGTACTCTGGGGAGATGGCAATTTGTGATTAAGGTGATCAGGTTGAAGATCTTCTACCAAAAGGTTCTAATCCTGGGACAATTCCACCATATATGGAGATGGTCCCCAGTCAATTGGCAATTTCTGAAGCAAAGAGGGTTCGCTGATGGGTAGAAAGTCGTCAATCTAGCAGGTGTGAGGTACCACCTGGTCAGGACCTTAAGGTTAGCTTCAATAAGAGCAACATTTAGGATACCTTTGTAAGCTCTGAAGCAGTTAGTTTGCCATCTCTCAAGATCCCAAAATAG
Source organism: Glandirana rugosa (assembly GCA_018402905.1). Lineage (NCBI taxonomy): Eukaryota > Metazoa > Chordata > Amphibia > Anura > Ranidae > Glandirana > Glandirana rugosa. The sequence goes on from BLSH010171519.1 coordinate 935,599, forward strand.
CTGTAGGTCCTCTTCCCAGGCCCCCATGTAGCTGGATTTAGATTTGGGTAGGGAGAGTGACTGGTAGATGATCGAGATACCACCCCTCTGATCCCTGGCCAGCCCGCACCACTGTTCATACAGAGTGATAGAGGGGGGATTTGGCTTATTTTTCCAAAGGGAGTGGAGGAAGTGATGAATTTGTCTAAATCTGTAGTGCTCGGAGGTGGGCACCTCCAATTTTGTGATACAATGTCTCATTGTGATGGTACCCAAGGAGTTAAAAAAGTGTCCAATCCGGTACAATCCTTTGTCCACCCACCACTTGAAGGCCATAATGTGTTGTCCAGGGGGGAAGGCTGGGTTGTGGAAAATGTGTGCGAGGGGAGTAAGCTTGGATACTAAGGAGGTAGACAATCTTAAAATGTCCCATAGGGCTAGAGATTGTGAGAGGATCGGAGATAATATGGGAGGTCTGTTTTTGGGATGCATCCAGAGGAGGTAGTCTAATGTGAACGAAGGGGCTGCCTGTCTTTCAATCTGCATCCAGTCAGGTTTCTCATATTTTGAATAGACTAAGGAGAGTTGGGCGATTCTGGCTGCTTGGTAGTACCATTGGGAGCGGGGTAGCCCTAGTCCTCCCTTGGATCTGTGTTGAAATACGGTTCTTTGGGGGAGTCTGTGGCCAGCTCCTTGCCAAATAAACTTGAGAACCTGTCTTTGGAACCTGCGTAGGTGGTCTTGTCTAACCGGGATGGGTAGTGATATAAAAAGGTATAAGAGTCATGGGAGAAGGGTCACTTTGATGGAGTTGATTCTGCCTAGCCATGATAGGTTATGGCCTGACCAACCCTTTAGGTCAGCTTCCAGTTTCTTGTATGTGGGGGGAAAGTTCAGGGGATAAAGGAGGTCTATTCTGGAGGTAAGATTAAGTCCAAGGTATTTGATATGTGTATCTTTCCATTCAAATTTGAAGGTCTCCTTCAGTCTAGAAACCAGGTCTGGTTGAAGTGATATGTTGAGGGCCTGGGATTTGGTGTAATTGATTTTTAGGCCTGAGCGATCAGCGAAGTTGTTGAGAAGTTTAAAGAGGTTTGGAAGGGTAATTAGTGGGGAGGTGATGAAGAGGAGAATATCGTCGGCGAAAAGTCCGCATTTGTGGGATTGGGGTCCGTAATGTTTGGGTTATGGCGGATTGCGATCGCTAGAGATTCTATCGCTATAGCGAAAAGTAAAGGCGATAGGGGGGCATCCCTGTCTCATGCCCTTGGCAATGGAGACTGAACTCGAGAGTTGACCCCTAAGGCGAATGACTGCCTTTGGAGTAGAGTAAAGTGTTCAAAGGGTATTCCTGAATCTAGTGCCAAAGCCCCATTGTTCCAGAACCCTGAACAAATACGGCCAAGCGACAGTGTCAAAGGCCTTTTGGAGGTCTAGGGAAAGGAGCATACCCCTTTTTTTGGGGCCTTTATCCCAGTTGGAGTTAAGGAGGGAGACTATGTCAATCGCCCTCCTAATTTGGTCAGGACCTTGTCTGCCTGGTATAAATCCCACTTGAGCTAGATATCATCCCTGCGTGTCTGATTCTTGCAAGACCAATGTAAAAGCAATTGAGTCCTTAACTGCTATAACAACTCATTTTTTCTTGGAGGGATCATTTGCTTGGTATATAAGAGGAAACCTTTTATGTTGGAAGACAGGAGGCATTTGTGAGGCAAAATGTGTTTCCTGTAGACAGAAAATGTCACAGTTGAGCCTCTTTTCATGACATTTGGCTTTTGGTTGGACTATTTAGGCCTTTAACATTGAAAGAAGAAAGTTTAAACTGCATCTTCATGAATAGTGACCTTGAAAATGCTAGGAAAAGGTTTGACAGGTAGCTCGGATTACAGGCATGATAGGTAATCTGTCTGTTTAAGAAAGGTCAAGATAGGAAAATCAAATCCTGGAGTGTGTTTGGAGAGCAAGTGTCAGTGAGGTAGTGAGGTTGAGTAGTTGGGTGAGTAGTAAAATCTAAACAAGGAAAAAAAAAACAGAACAGGGTGATCCCTTGGGGATATAAAATCCAAACCGGGAAGCAGAAAAGTATGACTCCAGCGAGAATCTGAGCGGAATGTAGACCGAAAATTTAAGGGATGCAACTGCAACTGTAAAAATGAGTAATCAACGTGCACTATACAAGCTCACCGGAGCTATGTTAGCTTAGTTGTAGAGTAATTCATACAGGCCTTTGCTGGAGGAAACCCTTCATTCTGGTGGTTCCAGATGAGGTGATGCGGGTCAGTTTGTAATAGAAGTTTCAGGATCTAGGATTTGCCAGTCCCGTAGCAGGTGGATGCCATCAGCAAGGGAAGTGATTGTGAAAAATCGGTCATCATTAGTAATAAGAAGTTTTGCCGGGTATCTCCATTGGTAAGAGATATGGTGGTTCCTTATAGGCTTTGTTATGGTTGCCAACTTCCTGCGCTGATGTGTAGTGTGCACAGATAGATCAATAAACAGAGAGAGTGACTGTAGGTGTTCTGAAAGATGATCTACCTGCCTAAAGGCCGCCATTAATTTTTCCTTCGTTTGGAAAAAGTGGATGCGAGCGATGGTGTCTCTTGGCAGGTGTGCGGGGATGTGTTTCGGTTTTGGGAGTCTGTGGATGCGATCTTATAGTAGATCTTCCAGAAGGGCATTGGGTAGCACAGCTTTTATCGCATCTGTAAAGAAGGCCAACAAATCAGGCTGTTTAATTGATTCAGGAATCGCTCTTATCTTGACATTATTGCATCTGGATCAATCTTCCAGGTCTGGAGTTCTTGATTTAATCCTTGTGATGTCATCTTCATGGGAGTTGTGCGCATCTATCAGATCGTTAAATGTGGAAGCAAATTCACCCATCTTATCTTCAATATGTGACACTCTATTGCCTATTTAAAGAGACAAATATATCTTTAAATGTGGTGTCCAGCACCAGTTGGTTAGCAGTGGGGAACTTCAGTATGGAGTCTTGTAACTCTCTGGGATCATCAAGGGAACTTGACATGTTACTCACCTCAAAGTTCAGATGCAGTCTGCGGCTTGGGTTTAGCTTTAACTGGGCTGGAGGAGCATGAGGAGGATTGAGAAGTCTGGCTATTAGCATGCTGTGGGCGGGTGATGTCTTGGGAGACTTGTTTCAGGCATCCATCTTTCATTCTAGAGAAGCCATGCGGGAAGTGCAGAGACCTGCCGGCGCCATCTTGGCTGGAGGAGTGGCGGGGCTGTGTAGAAAAGTCCATAATTCTCCTCGGCTGATTGTGGTCTTTTTGCTTGCAGGACATACAGTTAGTGGGTGCCCAACCTCGAGGATACTAGAATTGCAGGTTTCTTGGACACTGTGCATCCGCTGTGGGCTCCGGCAAGCTGTCTGTGTGAGGAGCAGTCTTCTCAAGCGGCCATCTTCCATGCCTGCCGGCCATGCCCCCTATATATTTTTTAGAGGCCCTACAGAATAAAATGGAGGGTGTTGCAATTTTTTTTGTCACACAGTTTTTGTGCAATGATTTTCCAAACGCAATTTTTTGGAAGTAAAACACTTTTTTAAATTTTTTTCTTTCAATCTTTTTATTACATTTTCAAAAATAAAGAATCTAGTATAAAAACATTATCAAAAGCATAAAAAAAACACACACATAATAAAAGAAGGAAGGACGGTCCCCCATGAAGTAGAAAGGCCACATTCTAAGCTAGAAAGTATATAACTAATACATGGGAAAGGAAGCCACTCAAAGTGGTGCCCCATCCATATTCCAATCTTCACTCATATGGAATGGAACTTGTTTTGAACATTTAACAATCAAATAAAGTCTACAAAGGTAAAGTACCTTCAAACATTGAGAAAAGTTAAAGGAAAGAAATAGAGAGAAAGATAAAGAAGAGAGAAATAAGGGAATATGCCAGACAGGAGGAAAGTCAGACACTAGAGATAAGTAGCACATAGGATTAGTAAAAAGGTTACTGGGGCTGTTGTATATAGTTGACCCAAGGTTCCCAAATCTGGTCAAATTTCTGGACTGTGTCCTAAAGTACACTGATTGCTTTTTTTGGGCCATGATCCAGGAGATCTTTCGCTTTGCTGCTGCAAAGGAAACAGGTGGCTGCTTTCATGATCTGGCAATTGTAATCTTTGCTCCCAATAATATAAAATGGATACCTTTCTGAGAACTTTTAGAGGTTTTAGTCATGTTGTCATTTAGAAGAGCAATTTGAGGCATTTTGGGAATTGCAGACCCTGTGACCCTAAGCAGCAAATTTTGTTCCAAAAACTCCTTATATGGGGCAATGCCAACAGTTGTGAAGAAGGGAACCTACATGGCCACAGCCTCGGAAACTTAAGGGGGAGGTTCCCAGATATATCTTAGCTAATCTTATGGGGACCTGCTAGCAGTGAGTGAGGAGTTTGAAATTGACCTCCATTAGGGAGATGTTCACCTTCCATTGAAGGAGCATTGAAAGCACTCGTACCAGGTACCCAGTTCCCAGTTGATATCAAGATCCTGTTCCCAGCTACAAGCAAAAGAGGGTTTCTCAGAGGATTTTGCCAAAGAAGTATACATGATTGAGATACCCCCCCCTCTGGTCCATAATCCGAGAGCATCACTGTTCATAATTAGTAAACCTTACAGGGTCAGGTTTAGACTTCCATAGGGAAAATAGTACGTGACGCATTTGGGTCAATCAAAATCTTTCTGTTTGGGGCATATCCAGCTTACTGATGCATTGACTAGCCGATAAGGGACCTATAATGGAAAGGAAGTGTCCTATCCTAATCGACCCTTTATTTAACCACCGTTGGAAGGCCCTAATGTCAAGGCCTGGGGGAAACTGTGGATTGTGAAATCAGTGGGTTAGGGGACGAGCTTCCGATATGATTGAAGGGAGAGGGTATAGGGAGTTACATAAGACCATCGAATGTGAGAGAGCAATTTCTGTGCAATTTGAGCTTTCAGAACTTTGTGACAAGCAAATAAAAGCATTTTATTTGTTTCATAAGTCTTCTGGAGTTCCAATCCTTCAATCCATAAAGAAAACTAACATTGAACTGGGTCCACCCAACCACTCAAAGCCAGTTAAACTAGCAAATCCCTGAGTCAGAGGGCCCTGTACTATAGGATCTGCACGCGCGAAAGACCCTCTACCACTCCAGTATAGCCTTATTTCAGGCTTCATTTCTGTTGCTGTACAATGTTATCCATTGTTCTGTTCTCAAATGTTTGGTTGTTTCACTACTTTGGCTTGACTGGTTCAGCTTCTAAGGCCAGACCCCTTCCCGAAGACTCTTCCCACTGGGACAGAGTCATATAAGTCCCCTTTAAGACAACATACCATACCATACCCTCGGAGACAGAGACTAGTGGTTAAGAACTCTCTCATTTATGTTTATCAGAAATAGACAAGTAGGCTGATGATGACAAGTCTCTCTCCCAATCTACTAAACGAGGTTGACAAGTGAGACGAAAGCGGTAAACCCTGTGATTGTACACCCCCATAAAGGGGAGACAAATTACAAAATACAATTTACAAATCTTCAAACACATATTGGGCCAAATAGAAATAACCGTCTCAATGGTCCCCCACTGGGTGCCACTCATTGGGAGACCGACCTAGGGGGCTTACTAACTTGGCAGAGAGACACCTCGATTATGATAGTCATCACCAGCCTCACCTTTTATCCTAGACCTAGTAACCAGGATGTTAAGTATTCTTGTTCAGTTTTCTTTTTATGTTATCTCAGTTACGGTACCAAGGCTCTCACTTTACACCTCAAGAGAGCCTCTCTTTATATGTTCCTTCATCAACTATAGGTACTACTCATAAGCTTACACCGACTGTCAGGAATCAGCAGCTTGGCAGACCAGACACGTAGCTACACTTAGGAAACCGAGACCAAACAAAGGATATACTTAAAAAGGTGAGATTTATTAACAGTGCACAGCAATAAACAAACACAGCAAACAGTGAACATAAACAACACCAGCAAACCAAACCCAAACCTGACAAAAACACTAACACCTACACTGCAGACTAAAGCTAGCTCTGGACAAGGGTACAGGGTAAACGGGGAATCAAGGCGGATGCAAGGCAAGGGACAAGAAGCAAGGTGGAGAGAAACAGGCAAAGCAGGATCTCTAGCAGCAGGAAAGCGAACTGAATCGTGACGCACTGGGGAAAGGGAGGAACAGACTTAAATAGCCATTCATGGCTGAACCCAGGTGTGGCTGATTATTACAGCTTGCTGGCTCTAGGGAGACACCTGCTGGTGGCCACTGAAGCTGCAGCAACCAGCCCAGAGCAGCACAGCGCCACCTGTAGGTGAGCTCAATCCTGACACCGACTCTTGCTCACAGCTTCCCTCTCACCATTAACAACCTTCCCCAAAGCACTCCCTCCACCCTTTCCACTGGGAATCATTAGACATCATACCCCAACCTGGTGCCTCACATCCCAATGCTACATTCACGCCCCATCCCCTCTAACACACTTAAGTGAAGCAACATCCTCTCTCTCCCATTAGGTTCAACAGGATGGACCCCTCTGGCTGTATAGCTGTCTTCCACCCTCCTGACCCGCCCTACAGCAGCACAGAGCGTTCTCTTGTGCTGCACCTGAACCGAAACACACACTTGTCAGGGCAGCTGGTCTTCCCTGCCGGCCGGTTTCTTATACCCTCAGCAGAACCCATCCCCCTACCCCCCTCCTAAGCCCCTCTCCCCCCAGAACTTTCTCTCAAATCTCCCCCCATGCCCCCATCTCTGGCAGAGCCCCTATTCCTAACTCTGAGGGACACACCCGCAAACTTGCTAATACGCGACTCTCAACATGGGGGACACAGGTAGGATACCCCGCTTTTCCAAAATGAAAATCCTTTTTTTAAACGTTAAAGGCCTTAATATACCCGGGAAACGCTCCCAACTTTTGCTATATCTTCGAAAAAACAAAGCCGATGTAGTTCTCCTACAGGAGACGCAAAAATAACATACCTAAGCTGATAAATAAAGAATACCCTATTGTATACCATGCACCCAACTCTCTCGCCAAAACCAAAGGGGTCTCCATTTTAATATCCAGACACACGCAACTAAACATTACAGAAACCGCAATAGACGAGAATGCCAGATACATCTTTCTCAAGGGAACTATTCTGAACAGACCAATAACAATAGCAAATGTCTACAGCCCTAACTCTGCACAAGTTAGCTTCTTTCGAGAACTGACCACCTTGCCATCACCCTTCCAGGAGAGAGTCCTCATCCTGGGAGGTGACCTAAATGTGGCATTAAACCTGTTAGAAGATACATCCAATGGCACGTCAACGCTCCCTATAAAACCCTCAAACAAATCAAAACACAAATACAAACACTGCTACTACACGACACTTGGCGATCCTTACATCACAACACCAGGGACTACACCTTTTATTCCTCCCCACACAACAAGTATACCAGAATTGATTACCTGTTTGTATCTCAAAGCGATATTCCCTTTCTTAACGCAGCCACCATAGAACCTTCATTCTTATCGGGCCATAACCCAATTACAGCATCCTTCACCTTCCCGGAGCGCGCCCATTCTTTCTCCCCATGGAAACTAGATCCCTCTTTACTAACCGATCCAGCTAATCTCTCTCGCCTTACTAAAACCCTCAAAGAGTATTTCGAAATGAATGATACCCCTGATACATCCCACCTCTCCCAACGGGAGGCCCATAAGTGCGTTATCTGGGGGGAACTCATTCGAATGGCGGCAAACCGCAAGAGGGTCCAACAGGTGCAGATGAAAGCCCTTCTGACACAAATTCACTCCCTAGAACGTACTCACAAGCTCACACAAGCACGCAATGTTCTCTCTGAGCTACAATCAGCCCATGCAACGCTGAAGGAAGCGCTGGAAAGAAAAATCAGACGAAACACAACACTCTCACATAAACTCTTTTATGAGCATAGTAACAAAGCAGGCAAATTTCTTGCCAGAGCCCTACAAAATAAAAAAGCACAGCATATGATCCATAAATTACGCACGCCCAATGGGAAGCTAATTATGAACAACACAGATATAGCCAACCACTTCGCGGACTATTATACTGGACTCTACAATCTACCTCCAGAACAAAATCCCAACCCAAGCCTGGGCACCCGCGAGGAAGTTATACGGGAGTTCCTCACTCAATTTAGCCCTACCCCCATCTCAGATCAAACAGCAGATGACATTAATGGTCCACTTACCGCCGAAGAAGTCAAGGTAGCATTAGGCCAAATGAAGGTGGGCAAAAGCCCTGGCCCGGATGGGCTATCCCTCTCATACTATAAAGCGTTCCTAAAAGAATTGACAGAACCCTTCCTCCGAGCTTTTAATCAATTATCCCAACCAATTAGCCCTCCTCCTAGCCTACTAGAAGCACATATTTGCGTCATCCCCAAGCCAGGGAAGGACCTTGAGTTAGCTTCTAACTACAGACCAATATCACTTTTAAATGTCGACATAAAAATATTCGCCAAAATCTTAGCGAACCGCATCCTTCCTCTCTTGCAGACCCTTATCTCTACAGATCAAGTGGGCTTTGTCCCAGGTAGGGAAGCAAGGGACAATACCCTGAAAACAATACACATCCATCATTGGCTTTCCAGCACCAAAACCCCCGGATTCCTCCTATCTTTAGACGCTGAGAAGGCGTTCGACAGGCTAGCCTGGGACTACCTTTCAGAGACACTCCACCAGATTGGCCTTAACAAACGGTTAATACAGTTCATAATGGCCCTCTACTCAAACCCAAAAGCGAGAGTACGCACCAACGGCAGCCTGTCGGACGCCTTCTCAATCAGAAACGGTACACGTCAGGGATGTCCTCTATCTCCCCTCCTCTTTATTTTGACTCTTGAATAGAGTTGAGCGAACCCGGACTGTAAAGTTCGGGTCCGTACCGAACTTTGGGGTGTCCGGGACCCGGACTTTTCAAAAAAAGTCCGGTTTCGGGTCCGGGGTTCTGGTAGAGCGAAAACCCAAACTCATCTCCCGGTAATACTTGACATAATTGGCAAACAATTCCGGTTAGACCACCTCACAGAGACTTTCCATCAGGGTCCGATCGGACAGCTTGCGGAAGAGTCGCAGATTTCTATCCTCCTTAGGCCCCCAAAACCACGACCTTTCGGTTACTACCTACACATAACAAAAGTCCCATAACAGGGAACGAAGGGATGGACCCTGTTTCGGGTGAACTAGACATCTCTATTCCCAGACGTTCTCTCCTTCCTACGCCAAGCGATTCTAAAACCGTTTA
>BLSH010171519.1:944902-959219 GCA_018402905.1 Glandirana rugosa
GAAACTCAAACCCGAATCTCTCAACCCTTTCAAATTAAGATCGGACAAACACTCGGGTATCCTTCAGGGACGAAAACCTGAAATCACAAACTTTTTTCCTAGCACCTTCGAGATATCCCTCACAAACATCTATATCCTGTGCCCCTTCCTACAAGTAAAAATCTTACCGGTAGGAAGGTTTGGTCCTCTTCACCCGAGACAGGGTAACGGAGTTTAGAAGACACTAGCTAAAGTCCTCGCCCTCTTTTAAAAATAACATATAAACACTATCAAAACTCCTATAGACCCACGGGTCCATCCAATACCCACCCCCATATCTCATTCCCAAACCTACTTAAAGACTTCCAGTCATTTCAATATATCTCTCACTTTAAAATTAATTTCGCTAAATCGCATGCCCTCAATATCACTCTCCCATAGCCACAATATAGGACATGCAGAGAGAACTTTCCCTTTAAATGGAAAGCTGACTCCATAACCTACCTGGGCACCCAGATATCCTCAAAACTATCACAAATATACAATAAAAATTTTCTCCCGCTCCTGAAATCGATCACAGAAGATTTGAGGCAATGGGACAGAGCCCACTTCTCCTGGTTTGGAAGGATGGCCATTCTAAAAATGAACATCCTTCCCCGTGTCCTATATCTACAAACACTCCCTATAGAGCTTCCACGATCCTTTTTTCAAACACTAAAGTCCAAAAGCAGGGACTTCCTATGGGCTCACAAACAGGCTAGAATTAAACTTTCCCAACTCTCTAAGCCCAAACTCAAAGGCGGCACAGGCTTACCAGATATTCAAATATATCACTGGGCCTGCCACCTGCAGCGCATAGTGGACTGGCACGTCCCCTACCTAACCAAAGAATGGGTCTCCTTGGAAAACACATTCTCCACAATCCCCGCCAATCATTTCCCTTGGATCTGATATAAGCATCTACTTAAAGAGGTAACAAACCATCCACTTTTAGCCCCCACACTGAAATGTTTCAACTTGCTACACCGCAAATTCAATTTGTCCAAGGCCCCTGGACCACTCACTCCACTACTCCACAACCCTGACTTTCCTCCAGGGGTGATCCCACACCCTCTATTGAACAACCAACCTTATATAGGCGTACGCATACACCATATTTCTAAAGATGGGAAATTACTCACATTGGAACAATTAAACACTAAATTACTTCCACAAAAGCAATTGGACCCCTTTGGTTACATACAAATCAAATACTTTTTCAAAAGCATCCAACACTCTTTGAATACGACAGGGGCCCTCACAGCCTTTGTACAGCTCTGCCTTTCCAACATACCACAACGCCATGTCATATCAGCGATACACAATATGATATGGGACCCCACTAAAGCTGATGAAGGGCCGGCGTGCAAGGCATGGGCCCACGATCTTAAAATAAACGGAGAAGGACTGGCAAGACATTCACACCCAGGCGCATAAGGGCTCCATAAATGTCTCCATACAGGAGACCAATTATAAAAATTACACGATGGTATCTCACCCCCACACTGCTCCACAAGTTCAATCAAAACTCACCAGATACATGCTGGAGATGTTCCCACCTCCCGGGAGATATGTTACACATTTGGTGGACTTGCCCACGCATACAGCCCTTCTGGAAAATGGTCCATGAACGCATCAAACAGATAACCACGTACAACTTAGACTTTTCCCCGGCACAATACCTACTTCACTATCAAACAATCAAAACACATACATACCAGAAATCTCTAGCCCAAATGATGATTAACGCAGCAAAATCATGTATCCCGAGATTGTGGGGCACCACCGACGCCCCCTCTCTGAGGAACTGGTACACCCGTATCAACAAAATCGCTGAGATGGAGGAACTCATTGCGATTGCTCACAACACCCCACATAACTTCTACAAAAGATGGGCATGTTGGCTCCAATGCAAATCCTCGCCAGAATATGCCTTAACCTTCAATCATCCCCCTCCCTAAATCGACCACACATGCAATACTGTCCACAACCCCCCCAGAGGGTAACCACTCCAGATAGTAATAAACCGCCTCCCAACACAGGCACCATGTCCGGTAACTCTTACAAAATCCCCTTACACTAAAGATATTCTTGAGATAACACCAAACAGTGCACATTCAATCTGCTAAACATAGATGGTTCTACTTTCCACTGTAATCCGCTGGCACAAAAAGGCCTATACTTCCCCCCCAATCTTCAAGGACTCTACCCCACACCCCCATTACTCTTGCTACCCATTCATCCCCATACCCCCCCTTCTTACCTTAACCCATTTACACCATATCCCACTACCCTTAACCCCCCTCAACTCCGCTGAGGGCAGGTGTGCAGGTCCCCACCTCCTCGATAGATCCTCTTAAGATATATCTTCTTCCCACACAGTCATACCGGTATCTGCACCCTATAGCGCTAACAGACTACGGTCCACGTTCCTGCTCGACAGCCGATCAGCCTTGATAAGGCTATAAGAGACTAGGTACGAGATGTAATATATTATTGATGTAACACAATATGTACAATATGGCATCTCTCTTTCGGTTAACTGTTTCTAGACCTCATGCAGTTAGGTTGTACAGATGCAATTTACCTGTTCCACTGTAACTTTTACATGCCTTGCTTTCTTTTGCCGGATTGTACAAACATGAACGTTCAATAAACTCTCTTTTGAAAAAAAAAAAAAAAAAAAAAAAACTAACAGAAATCTTCATTCCCTTTAAAAAATGCTCACATAACCAAAAAATAGGTATCAGTAATCTGTATCAGCAACTACCTTGGATAAAATATCGGTACTCGTACTCGGTGGCAAAAAAGAGGTATCGGTTAGAGTTGAGCGAACCCAAACTGTAAAGTTTGGGTTCGTACCGAACTTTGGGGTGTCGGTGACCCGGACCCGAACCCAGACATTTGAAAAAAAGTTTGGGTTCGAGTTCTGGGTTCGGGTATTTGATCACGCATGTTGAATAGCTGCTGGGCAGCCAATCAACAAGCGTTTCACTGGTTTTCCCTAGAAGCCATCACAGCCATGCCTACTAATGGCATGGTTGTGATTGGCCAGTGCATCATGTGACCCAGCCTCTATATGAGGCTTGGGTCACAGTGCTGCATGTCACATGCTCTCTGGGTAGTGTAGGGAAAGGATGCTGCTGGTGCTGTGAGGGACAGATTTCAGATAGATATATAGGTAGAGATTACTACTACTACTGCTTTTAGGGACAGATTGCAGATAGATAGATAGGTAGAGATTACTACTACTGCTTTTAGGGACAGATTGCAGATCTCATCCTGCATTACAGAAAGATCTGACTGGACTAGGTCTACTGCTTAGAGGGACAGATTATTGTTCTAAAATCATCTCCTAGTTCTATAGGGTCAGGTTCCTGCTGTTGCTGTAAGGGACAGATTATTGTTCTAAAATCATTTTGCAGCCCTCTAGCACTTTCCAGGACTCTTTTACAGTCATTTTTGTGCCGAAAAGTTCGGGTCCCCATTGAATTCAATGGGGTTCGGGGTAAAGTTCGGGTCCAGTTCGGTACCGAACCCGAACTTTTTTCCGAAGTTCAGCCGAACCCACACATCCACGGGTTCGCTCAACTCTGGTATCGGTGCAACCCTACTGAGAATCCATATGGACCTTAAGGTTTTTAATTACCTCTAAGGCTTCTGCGTCCACTATGGGTTTTTCAGTGATGTTCTGACGCTAGTTTGGGGAGTGGGATCTCATCCAAAAAAACAGATCCACATTTAGGGAGAGCCTGAGTGGCCCTGTAAAGTTTAGAGTAGAATTCCTGGAAAGAGGAATTGGGGTTTGGGGTTCTGCGTGAGTGAACCAGAAGAGGAACAGATTTTAGGGAAAGAAAAAGAAAGTCACTGCAAAGTTCAATGACAATCAAGCCAACAGAGTCCAACAGAGAACGAAATGCTGCTGTGGGATTACTTTTATGGTTTTTAGACAGTCTATGAATTTATTTCCCGTTTGTGCTGGGAAGCAATCTGAATAAGTTTTCCTCTAATGACTGCTATATGTGCTGCCCAAAGTGTCTCAGATGAGATTTCCCTGTGTCATTGACCTTGAAGTATTCCCCATGTTCCTTTTCCAATATTTTACACTGTACGGGATCACTCAATAATGATTAATTGATGCGCCAATGGCAAGGGCCACTTGGGCCATGAGACTTTGAGAGATACATCAGGACCATGGCATGATCAGACAGAGGGGAGTCTCTCATTAGCAACTTAGATACAAAGGGGGTGGCTAGTGAAGTCTTGAAGATGTGATATATCCTGGAATGGGTCTGGTGAGGAGGCGAAAAGTGTGTATAGTCCTTTGAGGTTGGGTGAAATTCTCTCCAAATATCAACTAGCCCATAAGAGTGGAGAAATTTAGCTATTCGCAAGCTTTGTTTAGGAGGGTGCAAGAGCTGGCAGTGCCCCCCCAGATGTATCCAGCATTTGATCTAGGGCCACATTTGAGTCGCCTCCCAAGACCACCGTTCCTACAAAGTGGGGGCTGAGGATTTCCAGCATAGATGAGAAGAAGGATGCTTGTCCACGATTCGAGGCATAATATGAGACAAAGGTGAAGGAGGATCCCTCAACTGTGCCTGAGAGGAGTATGAATCTACCCTTGGGGTCCCTAATTTCCTTCAATAGTGAAAAAGTGGTGCGTTTGGAGAACAATATCCCAACCCCTCTAGTTTTATCTTCTGCATTAGCCAAATAGAACTGGGGGTATTGTTTGGGGAAGTGAATCTCCTGCAAAAGGAGAATATCTAAATTCTGGGAATGATGGTGCTGAAAGAATCTTCTGCATTTTATCGGGGAGTTAAAACCTTGGACATTATGTGAGGCAATACGTATTAGGAATGAGGTGGTGTCTGTAGGCATTATGGAGCAGAGAGGGAGTCAAGCATTTTACAAAGCAGAGACTTACCCTCCCCAGCATAGATATGTCCATGGGGGTAAAGGCCAAGAAACCTAAGATCTGGAATTGATCGGTCACGGAAAATCCTCGATGTCTGGCGGAGAGAGAAGAGAAGAAATGAAACAAAGAAAAGGAAACACAAGAGAGAGGGGAAGGCAAGGAGGTGGAGGGGTATCCCCTGTTTGAGTGGGAGAGAGCCAGTCCCACCCCATGTAAGCAACAAACCAAAAAGGTATCTGCTGAAACTGCACACAATAATCTGTCCCAGCCTTGAGAGACATCCCCAAAACTGACACAGATGGAGGAGCATGTAAACCACTCCAGCTGTAGCCGACACCTTGAAGACATTTCCCAGAGGGTAAAGCCCACCCCTCGGGACAATAGATCCCATTCTTACAAGGATTCCCCTCCCAGGGATGTTGGTCAAAGTTCAAATCTACTCGAGGAGACAGAGCCCAAACCGAATGACATCGCAGAGGTGAGAAAGGGCTAAGAGTACAAAATATGAATACTACTCTTGAACTTGATATGGAATTTTCAGAGCATGGAAGGATTCCAAATGGAGGGGAACAATGTAATTAATTATAACAACAGTCTGAAGTGCCAGGGAGGCCAAATGCAACCTCCCAGGGTCTCTCGGACACATGATGACCCGGCAAGTGGGATAAAAATAAATAAAGAAAAAAGGGAGAAAGGGACAATGATGGTGTCCGTCAATCTTAAAGAGATGGGTGGATGAAATGGAAAAAGAAGCGGGGGCCATCTACGAAGAACTGAGATGGGTGGGAAAAAGTTGACGAGGCCTTAAGCCTGACATTCAAAATCACGGAGGATGGGAGTCTCTGAACTTCAAAGATTGTTGCTTATGCCGCCTTATTGGACTCTGCGGCGGAGGTCGCTTGGATGATCCAGAATGCTTACGTAAGGAAGCTGACGATGGTTCTTGGGATATAATTCCCAGGTGAAGAGGAAGACTTTCTCCTTTATGGATTGAAGTAAAGCCGTAGGTCTTGTTCCGATAAGCAAAACTCAGACGGAAAGGGAATGACCATCAATACTTTATGGATTTCTGGGACAGGATATGTAGAAGTGGTTTGAGTGAACGACTCTTCCGGATGGTAGTAGGGGACAGGTCAGCGAAGACTTGGATTGGGTGTCTCCATGTCTCTGGAAAGTTGCATGATTTCTTCTTTCACCCTATAAAAATGAGACTTCACCACAATGTCCCTGGGCAGTCCATCAGGTGGTTGTAATGCTCTATGAACTGTCCAATTCCAGACAGTGACCAGGAATGTTCAGAATCAGTGCTTAGATAAATGGACATTTTTTTTTTCAAATGTTTTTTATTAGATTATTTAAACAAGTACAGAGATGTATCGCAATTCCAATTACAGTTATTCGTATTCCATAACCATAACAAATGAATAACGTATATATACAAGATTGAATATGCATTACAGAGGTGAAGACTCAATGCGATATTTCCTTGACTCATACAATGGGTTTAGGGTACGTTCCTTAATTGCTGTGCTTCTGTAGTTATGGGCCCTCCTATGGGCACCCCAATGGAACCAACTCTGTGTCCACGGAGGGATCCATTTAAGAAGCTACTCCCATTTCCTCCCATTAGGATGTGTAATAGAGAGCCCATGCCACCACAATTCCTCCAAAATAGCAGGGATTTATGCTTATCAAATTTAGACATCTTTATTGGAGTCATGTATCTTCTCTGATATATGTTCTGAGTTGTTTCCCATAGTGCTGTGCAATTTGTAGCTGTATAATTGTATTTCAGTGCTTTATCCCAGTTGCTTAGTGCGATATGCTTACCTAGATCCGATTCCCATTGGGAATACGGCCCTGAGGAGGTAAAGATACGTTTTTCTTGGAAAGTGTTATAGAGTAATGAGATCCCTTTTTTATTTTCAGGTTCTTTTGTGAGATAGGTATGTATTTTTAATGGTATTGTGGCCTTGAGTTGAGGATTTTTTTGCTAGACAGTGTGCTATCTGTAGGTAACTGAATTGTGAGTTGTCCTTTAAGTTCAGTTCTGCCTTAAGGATAGGGTATGGTTTAATGTTTCCATTTGTGAGTATCTTATGCAGATATGTGGGGTTTTGCAATAAATGTGTTGGCATGTGCAAAGTTGGTGCTATTACTTTTAGTATATCTAATTTGAGATTTAGGGCAGTCGTTGGGGTATTTAACCACTCAGTATTTATTAATTTGTGCCAGGCCCTAGCCGAAGCTATCATAGTTAGTGGTAAGGTTTTAGGGAGTTTATTTTTAGGATGTGTGCTACATAACCAGTTTTGGAGGTGGTGATTTGGGGTATTATATTTCTCTATTTCACCCCATCTTCTTGAGGGTTTGTGGTTAAACCATTCCTTTACTTGAGAGAGAATGCTCGCCCAGTAGTAGTCAGATATATCTACTAAGCTGGAGCCTCCTGCTAGTCTGTGCTTAATTAACCTGCTATTGGCAATTCTAGGTTTCTTTCCTCCCCATACATATTTTTGTATAGAGAATTGGAGGAAGGTTAAGTAGCTTTAGGGACTGGTATTGGAATGGTGCTGAACATGTATAATATCTGAGGGAGTATGGTCATTTTGAATCCCGCTAATCTGCCTAGCCAGGAGAATTCGTATTTGCTGATCTCATTTAGTGCTTGTGTGAATTTTTCTTTGAACTTGAACTTCAGGTAGTTTTTCTTGAATAGGGTCAGGGGATTATTAGTTAGTGAAATGCTAAGGTATTCCACTTCTTCTTCCGCCCACTGGAAAGGAAATTTTAGACTGATCAGATTCCTTGTTATGGCAGCTAAGCCTCGATCTAACAAGTGGGATTTCGCTGCATTAACTTTATAGTAGGAAATCTGCCCAAATTCTTGCAGTAAATTATATACCGCAGACAGGGACTCATATGGGTTGGTCAATATATGAATGACGTCGTCCGCGAATAGGCTTATTCTATGGTCATATTATTTTATTTGTATACCCGATATTTGGGACGATTGTCTTATAAGTTCCACCAAAGGTTCTATAGATAAACTAAAAATTAGGGGAGAGAGAGGGCATCCCTGTCAGGTGCCGTTGGTGATGGGGAAAGGTAGGGATAACATTTCTCCTGTGTCTTTAAATCCAAATTTATACAACATCTCCTTCATATATCCCCAGTGTACGCTATCGAACTCCTTCTCTGCGTCCAGTGTTAGGAGCAGAGAAGGAGTTCCCCTTAATCTGGCTACATGTATTAGATTAAGCAGTCTTCTGGTGGCATCTGATGTTTGCCTTCCTTTCACGAACCCTGTTTGGTATTTATTAATTAAGTCAGGGAGTACATTGGCAATCCTTTGGGCAATTAACTGAGCATATATATTTAGATCTGCATTCAGCAGAGATATGGGTCAATAATTTTGTGGTAATTCAGGGGTTTTCCCTGGCTTAGGAAGCGTAATAATCACTGCTGAGAGCATTTCAGAGGAAAGAGTGGAAGAGACCACACAAGTGTGAATTGAGAATCGAGTGGAATTGTCTATAGTATTCCCCCAGTAGCACGTCTGGGCCTGGTGCTTTGTTGGATGGGATAGTGTGGATCGCTTGAATAATTTCTTCTTGGGTAAATGGGCGGTTCAAGGCCCCCAGTTGGTCAATGGTAGTTAATGGGAGATCAATTTTGGATAAGAATTGGTTGATTTCGTCTTGGGTAGGTTGGGGAGTGGCATTGTCATTTTTTAAATTATAAAGGGAGCTGTAATATTCACTGAAGGCATTTGCTATATCTTGTGGGTTTATTACTTTTTGTTTGGTAAAGGGATGTATTAGATATGGGATATGATTTTTGGTTCTTTGACCCTTAATTTTATTTGCCATAAGTTTCCCTGCTCTGTTTGATGTAGAGTACGCGGTAGCTTTCATTCTACGGTAAGATTTTTCATGTATTTCCAGTAGCAAATTTTTCAGTTCTTGTTGCTTGGCCGTCAGCTGGGATTTAAGATCCTGAGATGGGTTTAACTTGTTTTGGGAGTCTAGATGTGATATTTCACTTGTGATCTCTTCCAGACGCTGCGTCCTCCTCTTATTTTCCCTAGTGTTTTGTTGAATCAGTATGTCTCTAATATAGGCCTTATGCGCCTTCCACAGTGTGGCCGGAGTGGTTACTGATCCAACATTTAGTTCAAAAAAATTCTATCAACTTATCACGGATGAGTTCGGAATATGGTGAGGTTTGCATGATATATGGGTTTGCCCTCCACAACCTTGTTGTACTAATGGGAGCATTAAGTATTAATTTGATTCTCACTGGTGCGTGGTCTGACCATGTTATTAGGTCTATATCTGCTGAGGGAATTATCTGTAGTGTCCACTTATCTACTAGGAAGTAATCAATTCTTTAATAATTATTATGGGGAAGAGAGGGGTGCATGCGTGAGGTCGTCCTGGGAAGACATGCCTGAGTGAGGCTCCGCTCCACCGAAGACATGTTCGCAGGACACAGCGGTATCCAGGCTGCCTTTCATCCACCCGATCCCATCTCTGGACGGCGCCGACATCCCGGGCACTCGAGGATGGCCCTGACGGGCCCCAAAACTAAAATGAAGACTAAAAACATCTGAGAAGCCCTCACCAGGCCGCACACCAAGATGGCGCCGGCCTCTGTGTTGGCGGCTTCCTCCCAGCCACATACGTCCCGATCACCTAAGCAGGCACAACGTTCACAACCGCAGCCGCTGGACACTATCGGTGAGTCTGACTCTGAGGGGGACAGCAACAGCTAGCAGACAGTTCAGACTGACATGTTCTCCAAGTTTGAATCTATGCTTCAAAAGGCTTTGAAACGCACCTCAGACCTAATCACTGACAAACTTACCAAAGAAATCAGGGAGCTGGGGAAGAGGACTGCTGAACTGGAAGACTGTGTAAATGGCATTGAATGTCAAGCTCAGAATACCACAGCAGTGATTGAGAATCTAAAGGAGGAGACTCAAGTGCTGTTGTCCCACCTTGATGACTATGAGAACAGGGCCCGCAGCTCAAATCTAAGGGTAAGGGGTATACCCGAAATGGTCGTGGATGTCCACGCCACCATGCTGGCCCTCTTCCAGGAACTGGCCCCAGGTATCCCGGTCGAGAGACTTGAAATGGACAGGGTCCACCGCGCTTTGGCCCCCCGTAAGGAGAACGGCCCCCCGCACAACATCATTGTCAAGTTTCATTTTTTTAGAACCAAAGAGCAATTGCTGACTGTAGCCCGAAGGAAATCTTCTTTGTCTTTTCAGGGACACAACTATCAGCTCTACTCTGATTTATCACCATCCACAGTTGCCAAAAGAAAATCCCTCAAGCCTATGCTAACAGTTCTTCAGCAGCACCAGATCCCCTACCACTGGGGGTTCCCCTTCTCGGTGCGCTTTATGCACCTCGAGACAAAGTACACCTGTCGTAATGCCTCTGAGCTGCAAGATTCCCTGCAGGAGCTAGGACTTCTGGACCGAAGCCCCGCTAAGGACAAGCAGTGTCGCCGCTCAGCCTCTGGTTCCCCACAGAAGCTCTTTCCAGCCCATGACCCTGCTTCACAAAACCAGCATAAGAGAGATAGCTTCGATGACCCCTCCCTTAGCACCAACCTGGAAGAATCTATGGACTGAACTGTTCCTGCATTAACCTCTTGGTATCTCCTTTTCTGGTAGGTGCCTAGGCCCCCACCGCTGGAGACATCCCCCCCTCTTTCTGCTTACTTGCAGACACTGTGGGGGGGGATCCCTCCCTGCACTTGATTCCAGTTGTCTTTGTTTTGTTCTTCCCACATCTGCAGCCCATGCGACTTCACAGACTTGCCGGTTACAGTCTTACCCGATTAGTACTGTTCACTCTGGACAATTCGGTAACTGGCCCGCTATGGAAGCCTAATGTACTGATTCAGTACAATCTATTCCCTTTTTTGTGTGTCCGAACTGCTAGATGGAAACGTGTCTCCGGATCGGAAATTGTTGTGTCCCTCCAATACACCCTTGCCATTCTTGGGACGTTGCGGGTCCGTGTCAGATCCCTGGGTCTGGCAATGGCATCTATCAGAGTTGAGCGAACCCGAACTGTAAAGTTCGGGTCCGTACCGAACTTTTGGGTGTCCGGGACCCGAACCCGGACTTTTCAAAAAAAAGTCCGGGTTCGGGTCCGGGGTTCTGGTATTTTACTACACGTGTTAAAAAGCCACCAAGGGCAGCCAATCAACAAGTGTTTCACTGGTTTTCCCTAGAAGCCATCACAGCCATGCCTACTAATGGCATGGCTGTGATTGGCCAGTGCACCATGTGACCCAGCCTCTATATGGGGCTGGAGTCACCGTGCTTCATGTCATATGCTCTCAGGATAGTTTAGGGAGAGGATGCTGCTGGCTCTGTGAGGGACAGATTGCAGATATTATAGAACAACTCATCCTGCATTACTGAATGATCTGATTGTGGACTAGGGAGAGATACTAGTACCGGTGCTTTGAGGGACAGATTGCACACCACATCCTGCTGCACAGAACGATCTAACTGGACTAGGTAGAGTCTGTATCTTTAAGGAAAAGATTACTCTTTTAAAATCATCATCAAGTTGTACAGGGAAAGGTTCCAGCTGTTGCTTTAAGGGAAAGATTATTCTTTTAAAATCATCATCAAGTTGTACAGGGAAAGGTTCCAGCTGTTGCTTTAAGGGACAGATTACTGTTCTAAAATCATCATCAAGTTGTACAGGGAAAGGTTCCAGCTGTTGCTTTAAGGGAAAGATTAGTGTTCTAAAATCATCATCAAAGTGTGTGTGAAAACCCCTTTATCAGCCGCAGAGAAGCCATACTAGTGTTTTTAAAATCATCTTCAAATTGTGTGGAAAATCCTTATATCAGCCGCAGAGAAGCCATATTAGTTTTTTAAAATCATCTTCAAATTGTGTGGAAAATCCTTATATCAGCCGCAGAGAAGTCATATTAGTGTTTTAAAATCATCTTCAAATTGTGTGGAAAATCCTTATATCATCCGCAGAGAAGCCATATTAGTGTTTTAAAATCATCTTCAAATTGTGTGGAAAATCCTTATATCAACCGCAGAGAAGCCATATTAGTGTTCTAAAATCATCTTCAAATTGTGTGTTTAAATCTCTAGTGGCGGCCAATATCCATGTTGCCTGCCTACAGGAGACCCATTTCTCGGATAAATCCACTCCTAAATTTCTTAGACCCTCATGCCCCCAATTTTACACTGCTTCAGCACCTGTTAATAAACGGGGCACCCTAATAGCGTTTCATCGCTCAACCCCCTTCACCCTCACTACTCAGGTCAAAGACCCGGAGGGTCGTTTCCTGATTATAAAAGGCCATATATCTGACAATAGTTTCATATTATGCGCCTAATAAACGTCAAACAGCCTTTCTATCACACCTCTTTCAGCTGATCCAAACCCATAAACAAGGTACCGTCATCATCGGTGGCGACTCAAATCAGGCTGTATTCCCATTTCAGGATAAGTCCCCCCCATTGCCCACCCGACATACGTCAAAACCAGATTTGCAACAACTTCTCCTAAAATATTCTTTGATAGATACCTGGAGGGAGGTGCATCCGACGAGTAGGCGGTATACCTTCTACTCGTATCCGCATAAAAGCTTTTCTAGGATCGACCACATCTTTCTAGCAGCCCCTATGGCCCCAGAGGTTGTATCTTTGGCCATTGTCCCTTTCACATGGTCTGACCACGCAGCAGTTTTCACCACCATTTTGTCCCCAATTCCTAGATCCCATGACACCTCCTGGTGCCTAAACGAGAAGATTTTGACCAACCCTTCCCATAGGCAAGACATAGAAAACGCACTGAAAGATTACCTTTCGCATAACTCCACAACTGACGTTCCCCCACTCACCCTTTGGGAGGCGCACAAGCCTGTTAGGGGGAAATTGATTCAACAGGCCTCTATATTGAAGAGAGAGCATCAGATCATCTTCAAAAATCTGGAAAATAATTTCCATAATTGCCATGACTCTTTCCAAGTTAATCCATCCCCCGAAGCATACCAGATGCTAGAACAAGCCAGACTAGAACTTGATCTCTTTATTTCCGACTCGGCTGATAAACGAATGCGTGTAAGGCAACATAGGATGTATACGAAAGCAAATAAACAGGATATAAGAAAAACAGTTGCGCTAAATAAACATTTAAAAATATATATATAAAATCCAAATATAGTGAAAATAACATCCAAAGTTGATTGAAGAAAAAATATTCACTTAAAGTCCAACACCCAAAATATGAGAAATAAATGTAACTTGATTCCAAAGAATAGTCCCAAGATTACTCCAACACCATAAAATTGTGAGATGAAAATATTGAGTACTGATTCTTCCTTCAGACCCGCCAAAGGGTGAATAGACCGCCACCGGAGGAGAGCACACCTCTAGATTAATAAAAGGTACCCTTACCGGAGATAATGGACTTACTATCGCTAGCAAGTCATATGCGCTGGCAGAAAATAACCCTCTGCGGGGTATCTCAACCGGAAAGGTCCTCTCTTCCTAGTGGTCAGACGCCTGATATGATAAACAACCTTTCTCCAGCCTTTCTCCAGCCCAGATACTCGTTCACATGAACCCCATATTTACGACATCATGGAAAGGAGAACAATCTCATAGCGTGATCCCGTTTGTAACACAAGTTTATTTGTACATAACAAATGGATACTCACATAAAACGATCATAAAAGCGCAATGAACAATGTTTGCCGGCAAGATAAAAAACGTTCCCGTTCCTCTGGAACGTGTAAGCGTGGTGACGTCAGACGTAGCTCCGCCCTACATGTTTCGTCATACGTGACGTCGTCCAGGGGCACGGGCAACGTACTGACGCACCACATTATATACCGCATTAGCGTACCAAGCCTCACTTTAACGGCCAGTCGCCATTTTGTTGTAGACCGAAATTCACATGGATGGAATATATAGTCCACCAATGGAAACATCAGTCCACTCCAAACCTTTATTAGTACCTTTTGAACAGGAAGTGTATTAAAATCAATATCATTCACACCAAAAATATATGTGAAGGACAAGTTTTCCATGATTATTTCCAAACCTCACCTGACTACAAAGGTAACCACCTGATATATAAGGTAGGTACACTTAAAGCCAGATGTTGTTTTACCGCTGACCGGCAATTTCACTCCGAACCATGCGATTACGCCATATATTACACCACGCAGTCATGCAACGGGCACGGGGACCTGCTGCAGTGCATACTGCTTTGTACATCCCGCCTCGATGCAGACTGCAGTGGTGCGAATGTGCAAGGTCTCCTTGCCCTTGCAAAAAATAGAACGGCCGTTTGTAACAAGTAACGCGAAAATACT
>BLSH010171519.1:976034-986237 GCA_018402905.1 Glandirana rugosa
CCCGGGATATTTAGGTTGGGTAAAGATCGAACCTCTAAAGAGAGGAAAACATGGGTGGAGAGGTTGAATTGAAGTCTCACAGTTACGGGTGTTTGCTTGAGAAAAACGGTAATGTTTCATTCTACGAGTACAGGACTCACCTTCCCTATAAAGCCATTTATTTCATGTAACACTACTCATGTGGTCTATGCCATCACCTGCCCATGTGGCCTTCAATACATTGGCAGAACGGTTAGACCATTGCAAGTTCACCTTAAGGAACATATGGGGAACATTAAAAGAGGCTTTATAAAACATCCTCTGTCCAGACATTATCTGGATACCCATAATAAGAACTTGAAGGGCACTTCGTTTGTGGGCATTGACACTCTGAAGTTAAGTTGGAGAGGTGGGTACAAAAGGAGAGAAATCTCCAAGCTAGAAATGGGTTGGATTTATAGGGCCCAAACTTTAAAACCCAAAGGACTTAACGCTGATGTTGAAATTAATGCGTTTATTGACAATTCATGACCATAATTTAATTTTAATTGGTATAGTTTCACTTTTCGGGACTTTGATTAAGTGGATTGTTCTAGATCTCTTACAGCAGGCTTCCTCTTACCTAAACAGATGTTTTTTTAATAATTCGATTTTTTTAGATTGTTTTTCTTTTTTTATATTTGACCTGAGCCTTCTATTCAGTTAACTATAGGTCAGTGTTTATTAATGTTTTTATTTGACCTATTTTTGGCTGACTTATTTTTGAACTAAAAGGTTCTGCCTTGCCCAGTAGTTATAAGTAATGCTTCAATGTTGATTGATGCTCCCACGCATGGATATTTATTCATTTATTATTTTCCACGGGTGTGTGAATCTCGATCTCCAACAAAATGGTGACTGGATACGACTATGAGGCTCGGCATGTTTTTACAATGTATGATGTTTTAAAATATTCTTTTTGGGATTATGCTGTAATTGGCAGGTATTCAATATTATTTGTTAATCTCTACTTCCCATTTTAGTTATAGTAAGTGTGGTTTTTATATACATGTCCTGTTCAAAAGGTACTAATAAAGGTTTGGAGTGGACTGATGTTTCCATTGGTGGACTATATATTCCATCCATGTGAATTTCGGTCTACAACAAAATGGCGACCGGCCGTTAAAGTGAGGCTTGGTACGCTAATGCGGTATATAATGTGGTGCGTCAGTACGTTGTCCGTGCCCCTGGACGACGTCACCTATGACGAAACATGTAGGGCGGAGCTACGTCTGACGTCACCACGCTTACACGTTCCAGAGGAACGGGAATGTTTTTTATCTTGCCGGCAAACATTGTTCATTGTGCTTTTATGATCGTTTTATGTGAGTATCCATTTGTTATGTACAAATAAACTTGTGTTACAAACGGGATCACGCTATGAGATTGTTTTCCTTTCCATGATGTCGTAAATATGGGGTTCATGTGAACGAGTATCTGGGCTGGAGAAAGGCTGGAGAAAGGCTGTTTATCATATCAGGCGTCTGACCACTAGGAAGAGAGGACCTTTCCGGTTGAGATACCCCGCAGAGGGTTATTTTCTGCCAGCGCATATGACTTGCTAGCGATAGTAAGTCCATTATCTCCGGTAAGGGTACCTTTTATTAATCTAGAGGTGTGCTCTCCTCCGGTGGCGGTCTATTCACCCTTTGGTGGGTCTGAAGGAAGAATCAGTACTCAATATTTTCATCTCACAATTTTATGGTGTTGGAGTAATCTTGGGACTATTCTTTGGAATCAAGTTCCATTTATTTCTCATATTTTGGGTGTTGGACTTTAAGTGAATATTTTTTCTTCAATCAACTTTGGATGTTATTTTCACTATATTTGGATTTTATATATATATTTTTTAAATGTTTATTTAGCGCAACTGTTTTTCTTATATACTTTGTTTGGTGTTATTATCACACTATATGTTGCTGCTGCACTGAAGCTTTTAGCGCAATACTATTCACTTTAAATAAACAGGATACACTCATGGCTCGTTCCCTACGATCCATACACAAGCCCCAGACGGCTATCAGGCTAAAAATATCGCAAGATGGTTTTACCAACAACCCGTCCAAAATTTTGGAAGTATTCCACTCTAATTTAGCAAAACTATATATGCCCGCCCAGACCTTTAACGAAAACGCAGCCGAGAAATTGCTGTCCAACCTCGTTCTCCCCACATTGACTCAATCACAGAAAGAATGGCTTGAGAGTCCCATCATAGAGGAGGAAGTGGTTCTAGCAATTAAATCTTCCAAAAAACATAAAAAGCCTGGCCCTGACAGGTTCTCGGCAAGCTACTTCAAACACTTCGGAAACATTCTAAGCCGCTTATTAACGAATGTGTTCAACTCCTTGCTGAGGGGACACTCCTTCCGTTCTGAATCCCTCACCGCCATAGTTGCTATGATACCTAAACCAGGCACTGACCCCTCGTCATGGAACAATTATCGTCCCATCTCTTTATTAAACCTAGATATAAAGCTCCTGGCAAAGATTTTGGCTACCCGCCTCAACTCCATAATAGGGACTTTAATCCATGGAGACCAAACAGGCTTTATTCCAGCCCGTCAGGCTGGAGATAATATCAGGAGAGCCATCCTGCTTGCTTTGGCTGCCAAGAAAAGGAAGATTCCCGCATGCTTTCTTTCCTTGGACATTAATTTTGCCTTTGATTTGGTTTCCTGGCCATACATGACTTATATCTTAAAACGTTGGGGGTTCGGCGAACACTTTTGTACCTGGACCCTATCTCTCTATCGGAACCCCAGAGCATATGTCAAATACGCAGGCTACAAATCGTCTACCTTTGACATTCAGAGGGGCACGAGGCAAGGCTGCCCTCTTTCCCCTCTGCTATTTGCCCTGCGCATCGAGCCCCTAGCACAACTAATTAGATCCAATGCAAATATTAAAGGGATAGAGCTTGGGGGTGTGCATCATAAAGTCTGTCTTTTTGCAGAGGATGTGCTCTTCTTCATGACAAACCCCCACACCTCCGCTCCAAATCTTCTAGAGTTACTCCAACACTTCAGCCAAATCTCAGGGTTGGCTACTAATCCACACAAGTCCAAGATACTGGATATCTCATTATCTGAGCCTGAGCGAAACCAAGCTAAATCCTCCCTGCCTTTTGCATGGACCCCACATTATCTACCCTACCTAGGTATCAACTTCACCGCCTCTTACACTGACTTATTCACAGCCAACTTCCTACCCCTCCTGAAACGAGTCACGCAGTTATTCTCCCAATGGTCCCTCCTGCCCATATCGTGGCTGGGCCGTGTTAATGCTGTCAAGATGGCCATTCTTCCCAAATGTATTTACCTCTTTCGATCCCTGCCCATCCCTCTCCCCACCTATTTTCTACGTCTTGCACAAACGAAAATGATGCGTTATATATGGGGAAAACTAGGCCAAGGGTCCCCAGGTCCACTCTGACCCGTCCCAGACTATGTGGCGGCTTGGGACTGCCGGACCTCAAGACCTATTACCAGGTGGCCCATCTTGCGCATCTCCCTAAATATCATGCCACCAAGGAAACACCTATGTGGGTAATAATTGAATCAGTGGACTTAGACCCCATGTTGTCTGCCAATCTTCTATGGCCCAGGACTGGGGAACGTCTAGTGATCACTAATCCCGTGACAAAATTCTCTTTAGCTGTGTGGGACAAACTCAGGGATCGTGGGGGACTTACTTCCCCACATAACCCCTTGTTGTCGTTTCTGCGCAACCCGGCCTTCCCTCCCGCCTGGGACTCTCCAGCGTATTACCGAAACTGGACGTCTGCTAACCTTTTCAGGCTGTTTTCTCTAGTTTCGCCCACCTCATTCCATTCTTTCCCTACATTATGTGAAACCTTCGGTCTCCCACAGTCGGAGCTATTCTGCTACCTGCAAGTTAAAAACTTCTACTTACCACTCATCAATAGTGACACCCCCTGAATCAATTTACCCAATTCGAATCATACTGCCAGAAAGACCCTCACGCCAGAGGGGTAATTTCCTCTCTATACCACCTCCTGGCCACCTGTAACGAGTCCGCTCCACCCGGATACGCTGACAGATGTGAGATAGACTTAGGGAAAACAATTGTCTCCTCTGACTGGTCGGATATTTGGTCAAATACAGCCTCCTTCTCTAATAACATGCTAGCTAAAGAAGTAAACTATAAAGTTTTGGCCAGGTGGTACCTAGTTCCTGCCAGATTAGCGAAGTACGCCCCGGCCTACTGGCCTTCATGTTTTAGAGGATGCCTTGACCCGGGTACTCATTTCCATATCTGGTGGAGTTGTCCAGTTGCCCAGACGTTCTGGAAAGAAATCTTTAAAATGGACTCAGTGGCTCTAGAAACCCCTTTAGAAGTGGAACCAATGACCGCACTGCTAAACCTGAAACCACCCGACTTTTCCAGACCCCAATTTAACCTGCTTATGCAGCTCACGATGGCTGCTAAGCAAACAATCGCAAAAGCTTGGAAATCCCCGTCTCTGATAGTGGCCAAAGTAAAATGTAGAGTCAACAGAGCTTTAGTCCATGCCAAAATGGATGCCATTGAACGGGACTCAATTCCTACCACCAGATTTTGACCCGGTACTGATGCTCCCCTGCTGATCTGGCCTATCTGTACGTACACCTCGAGTTTTCCCTGATATGTCGCCCTGATGCCATGGCGCTACCACCACCGCCCTCAGCCTCTCAGCCCTACAGCTCCACTTCTTCTTCTCCCTCCCCTCTCTCTCCCCCCCTCTTACCTTTCCTTTCTCTCCCTCTCTCTACGTTCTTTATCTCTCAACCTAGTTGCTTGTGTATCCTAGCTATATTTTGCCTCCTTCCTCTTACACCACACATTGAGTTTCTTTTTTAGATTAAGGAAGTTCAATTCCGCTTGAGACAGATAGCTACTGGTACTTACATCACCGTCAGTGTGCCATCGGAGTGGAAGTCGGGGCTGTTGCCTCCTTGTCCACTCCATAAGCCAAGCACATTTTTTTCGCCCCCCAGATCCCAATTCACCTGACCTGAAGGACGTGTGTCCCGCTGCTCTGAACATCTGGTCACAGCTAGTACCCAAATGGGGTGTCCAGATAGGAAAGCACGGGTACCTCACCTTTGGCGTGGGTAGTCAGTTATAAAATAGGAAGCCTTCATCGCGCCCTATGGGTATAGACCACTGAAAAACCAGAACCCCTTCCTCACCGTGGCTGGGCCCTTAGCTAATGATTCCTTGTATATCTGGCGGTGAATAACTACTCTTGATCCAGGTCGGAACCCCCACCGGGGCGCCCGATACAAGTCAGCCTGGTTTGTAAGTGTCCACTACCAACATGCAATATATTAACCTTATAATCTATTTGCAAACTGGCTCCTTTAACCAATTGTAAATGTATCCCTATCTGATGTTCCCTTCCAAATATGGCCTCGAGGGTAATTGGAAGCTGGACACTTATCTAACCACTCATTATTTGTTGTTTACTCTGTTTAAACTTCTAATAAAAATATTGAACAAGAATTATGGGGAAGTGAGTGGAAGGTGAAGTCACGTTCTGAGGTGTGGAGGCATCGCCATACATCATGCAAATCTTGATTTTTCAAGAACATTGACATTGGGGACATTAACCTATATGTAGGGCTTGTTGTGTCTAAGGTATGATCTGGCACAATATTAAAGTCTCTGCATATAACCAGTGCACCTTTCCTGATCTTGACTATTTTCTTCATCAGTTTGTTTAGGAAATGGACTTGGTGTGTGTTCGGTGCGTATATACACGCTATAGTGCAGGTTGATGAATTTAAATTACACAGCAGAATTAGATATCTGCCCTTGGGATCCTCTATTTGTCCAGGAGATCAAATGTAACGTTTCTGTGGATGGCGATCATTACCCCTCTTTTTTTTGACAACTGGTTAGTCGCCCAGTAGGTGTGCCGGTATTGCCTGTTGCGACATAAGTGGGTGTCTCTACTAAGAAGACAAGTTTCCTGTGCACAAACTATGTCACTATGTGACCGGGTGGCTGTCCTCCATAAGGAGCTCCTCTTGGCATAGTGATTAAGTCCTTTTACATTAATAGATATGAAATTCAGAACCATAGCATGTCTGGTGTGTGGTGCTGTGTGCAGACTTACAGTTTCTCCTTGGTGCTTCTTTTACTTTGGAAGGTGCTGGTGTTGCCGGGTCCAGATTGAGGTTGTGGCTTGCCTTTCTATGGTGTATCTTGGTTGTTAGGTAGTTCTTGTATAATAGTCCAGGAAACACATGCAGGAATAAAAAGATAAGAAGAAGATTATAACAGTCATCAAAAACAAGGGATTTGCAGCTCTTAGCTGCATGGACATTTTTAATGGATTCTGGGAGGCCTCTGATTCTAAAATTTTTAAAATTCTAAAATCTAGATCTATTTTCTAGGCAAAAGCATTTTTCAGCTGATCTTGTAAATCTTCAATGTGAGCAGTGTTTTGATTAGCCCTGGCTACTGTATGCTCCACCTTTTGTTCTATGGCCTCTATTTTGGTGCCCAGGTTATGAAAATTAGCCTGTATAGTTGATGTAATTTGAGTTGCTCTTTGTGCTAGTCCCCTGGATAATATCTTAAAAAAGGTGGTCATCACTGCGGAGAGATTTAGAGGGGTCTCCTGGGGGGGTCTAGGCAAGCAGGCCAGGCATTACTGGGCTTCCCTCAAAGTCCCCCATAGGGGTTAAGAAAAGATCATCTAGAGTCCTCTCCAGTAGGAACTCTGTAGAAACTGGATAGGGAGCAGTAGCCAAGTGGGTATTCACTGTGGCAGGTCCTGGGAGGGGGGGCATTGTGAGGAGAATGCTTCATAATCAATTCAGTGTTCTCTCCCCCTGATTCCTCCTCGTGCTGTGGGCCAGGCATCATCTTGGAAATGCCTGGTGCCCAAGATTTGGCTCCTAGTTGGTGTGTAAGGTCTCTCCTGGCCTGCTGACCAACATAGCAGTGGTCCGTGAGGGCCCTCCTACCTTCAGATTATGGTGAGGTGCGGGATCTCTCATTCTGACAGCTGCAGTGTGGCTCTAAAGGCCGCAGTGGGTCGGAGCTCAAGTGGCCATTCCCGGAGCTTTGCTCATGCGCAGTCCACTTTTTAAAATTTTAATGTACAAAAACACAATATATTGCCCAATTGTTTGGTAAGATAATAAAAGATGATCTTATGCCGAGTACATAGATACTAAACATGACATGTTTTAAAATTGTGCATGCCCGTGCAGAGGCGACAAACTACCTACATTTTTAAAAGCCTTTACAGGTTACCACTTTAGATTTACAGAGGAGGTCTACTGCTAGAATTATTGCCCTCGATCTGACATTTGCGGTCACATGCATGGTGAAATTTCCGTTTACATATGGCACGAGACTGATGCTTGCGTCCACTGTTGCGCGCAAGCACCGGGGGACAGAAGTGCTTTAATTTTTTTTTTATTATTGATTTTGCATTTTTATTTTATTTTTACACTGTCCCTTTCATTTTCTTTGTCATCACTTTTATTGTTATCACAGGGAATATAAATATCCCCTATGATAGCTATAAGTAGTGATAGGTACTCTTTTTTGAAAAAATTGGGGTCTATTAGACTCTAGATCTTTCCTCTACCCTTAAAGCACCAGATTGGTGTGATAAGATGCTTACTCAATTTTAAAATGGCACTGTTTATATCCGGCGAAACCAAAGTGATTTAATACTCATAGCTTCCAGTTTCTTAGGCCATAGAGATGATTGGACCATTCCAGTCTCTTCCAGCTCTATAATCAGCTGGTAGGAGCACCAGCTTCATTCTTGGGTTCCCTCCGGTGGGACAGGAGAGCCAGAGAAAACCCTGGAAGCTGGAGGGAGGGTGGGAACATACTGCTTGTAATAACAGTCTAGCGGCTAATTATTACATGAAATCCGACAGCCGGCTGAAAAAAACCAGCAGGCATCATCCTGGTATAACCACTCAAAGTCTAGCAAGGGACCAGTATGTTGCTGGTCCTTGTTGAGCATATATCGTAATGTTCTTTTTTTTCATGCAGCCTGTGGGCTGAATGAAAAAAAGGGATTTTTTGTATAACTTACCGTAAAATCCTTTTCTCTGGGTTCACTGACAGACACAGCCTTCTTATGACACATGGGGTTATGCTCATCCTACTAGGAGTAGACTAGGCAAAAACAAACAAAAGCATAGGTTGGCCCCTCCCAGGGGGCCGTCCTCACCTCAGCATATAATCCCCCTGCTCTGCATAGCACATCAGTTCGTAACAAGCTGTACAAAACCAACGCAGAGGGGTGGGTGCTGCGTCTGTCAGTGAACTCAGAGAAAAGGATTTTTAGGTAAGTTATACAAAAAAATCAATTTTTCTCTTCCGTTCACTGACAGACGCAGCCTTCTTATGACACATGGGGACGTCCCAAAGCTGTGCCAATCAAGAGGGGTGGGCAAACCATAACAAATGTACCCAACAGAAAGACGCCCTCTCAGGCGGCGCTAACCGCGCCTAAACTGCCGCTTGTAATACCTTGCGGCCAAAAGCAGCATCCGAGGATGCTACAACATCAACTTTGTAAAACTTAGTAAACGTGTGCACTGAGGCCCAAGTAGCGGCCTTGCACACCTGGGACACCGAAGCCTGGTGTCTAAACGCCCAGGACGTACTAACTGCCCTGGTGGAATGAGCCGTGACTAGAAACGGGGGAACCTTACCCCGAATCTCATATGCATGAGTCACGGTCCTCCGTATCCAACGTGATACTGTAGCTGACGAAGCCGCAAAGCCTTTGCGCGACCCTTCTGTCAGCAAAAATAAAGAATCAGACTTCCTAAAATAAGCTGTAGAACTTAAATATAGCCGCAAAGCCCTCACCACATCCAAAGAATGCAGCTCGACCTCCTTTGGATGTGACGGGTGCGGACACAATGAGGGAAGAACAATATCCTCATTTAAATGAAAAGAAGAAACCACCTTCGGAAGAAATGAAGGTGAAGGCCGCAGAACCGCCTTGTCCTTATGGAGGACCAAGTAGGGTGACCTGCAGGACAAAGCTGCCAGCTCCAACACCCGCCTGGCGGATGTGATAGCCACCAGAAAAGCCACCTTCTGCGACAATAAGCGCAGGGGAATGTCCCTGATCTTTTCATATGGCGATTTCTGTAACACAGAAAGCACCAAATTCAAATCCCACGGCGCCAAGGGCGACCGTAACCGAGGGGCGACATGACGTACTCCCTGTACAAATGTACGGATCAATGAGTGAGATGCCAATGGTCATTGAAAAAGAACCGCCAGGGCCGAAATCTGCCCTTTAAGCGTACTTAGCGCCAGGTTCTTGTCCAGTCCTTGCTGCAAAAAAGACAGCACTCTGGATACTCTATAAGAGCGGGGATTCCATCCTCCCGCCTCGCACCAGGTAATATAGGCCTTCCAGGTCCTATGATAGATCTTACGTGAAGTGCTCTTACGAGCTTTAACCATAATAGGGATTACGGAGTCTGAGACACCCCTATCCCTCAATACCTGGGCCTCAATAGCTAAGCCGTCAAAGCCAGCGAGGGTAAAGCAGGGTGCAAGATGGGTCCCTGAGACAGCAGGTCTTCGCGAAGTGGAAGACGCCATGGAACATCTGTCACCATCCGTACTATATCGGCGTACCACGGACGCCGCGGCCAATCCGGAGCTACCAGGATTGTCGGGATTCCCTCTGCTTCTATCCTGCGCAAAACGCGCGGTAGAACCTTCAGAGGCGGAAAGATGTATAGTAGCTGATACCGACCCCAGGGCGTTACCAGTGCGTCCGAGGCAACTGCCAACGGATCCCTTGTTCTGCACACAAAGGCCTGTACCTTGTGATTGTACCTGGAGGCCATCAGATCCACTTCTGGGGTGCCCCATTTGCAGCAAATCTGGTGGAACACCTCTGGATGTAGGGACCACTCTCCCTGATCCAGCGTCTGGCGGCTGAGAAAATCCACCTGCCAATTTTCCATGCCCGGGATGTAGATTGCAGAGAGAGCTGGCACGTGACGCTCTGCCCACCAAAGGATCAGAGCCGCCTCTGCGGCTGCTGCTGCGCTTCTTGTTCCGCCCTGATGGTTCACATACGCCACCGCTGTGGCATTGTCCGACTGAACCCGAACAGGGCGGCCTCGCA
Source organism: Glandirana rugosa (assembly GCA_018402905.1). Classification (NCBI taxonomy): domain Eukaryota; kingdom Metazoa; phylum Chordata; class Amphibia; order Anura; family Ranidae; genus Glandirana; species Glandirana rugosa. The sequence goes on from BLSH010171519.1 coordinate 986,194, forward strand.
GCCTTTCTGTCCAATGAGACAGACAAAGCCTGATCGCTCTCAGT
>BLSH010171519.1:987425-1001700 GCA_018402905.1 Glandirana rugosa
CCACGCGATGGGGAAACTCCTTTCGAAATGATTCTCTACCCGGAGAGGCCACCACCTCGGGCGTCACCGCGCCCACTTCTTTTTTCGTTGGTGGTAAGGGAACCTCCCCAGAGGAAGGAAATTCCTTCGCCGGCTAGCGGCGTGTTTCTGTCACAGGTTCCGTGATAAGAACAACCGACCTAGTCGGTACGCCGGCCGTGATCGTTGACGTTACCGCCGTGTCAGCGACGCCCACGTCTGATGACGAGATACGTGATTAAACTGAACACTAACACGTGTCCGACTCGATGTCGCACGTGTTGTAAACCTCCTCCCCGAGGCGATGTATACAGTTCGACGAAACCTGGAGGAAGGTTATAATAGTTTTTACAGACAAAAAAGTTAGCAATCTCCCTGAAAGGGAAGGTCCGCCAGTGCTTTCTTTGAAGCCTGATCGCCCGACCAAGAACGGAGCCATAGCACCCGTCTGATAACGATTGAAAAAACAGACATTTTTGATAATATTGGAAGGAGGTCCAAAGCAGCTTGACATATGTAGCGGAGCCCCTCCTCCAAATGTTGTGCACGCTGTAGCTCAGCCTGTGCACAATCACAAGTCAAATTAGTGCATAGAGCAGTAGTCTGCACCCGCAGCGACTGTGCCGCCATTGCAGTTGCTAGTGCCGGCCGCATGGCTGATCCAGCCAACAAGAATAGTGCCTTGGACACTGTCTTTGTGCGGCGATCGGCCGCTTCCTTAAAGGAAGGAGACCCCTCCAAGGGAATGGTGGTTGCTTTTTTCTTCACCCGCGCCACTGCGGGCTCCACCACCGGAGAGGCCCATCTCTTAGTAAAGCTTTCCTCAAAGGGGTAGCGCACCGCAAAGCCCCTTAGGCAAAGTAAAAGAACTTGGTGGCTTACGCCACTCTTTAAACACCGCCTGCTCAAATAATGGGTCATAAGGGTAAGCCCTAGGGGCCCTAGGCGGTTTAAGTGGGCCACAAACATAAGCGGACTCATGCGACTCTCCAGCTGGATCAAGACGCATGGACTTGCGGATATCAGTGATCAGTGCTTCCACTATCGCCTTATCACGCAAAGACAGAGTTTCTTGACTCTCCTCATGCTCTGAGGGTGGTTCACCCTCTGAGAGATCCACAGGTGTGACCAAAGATGCGCCTTCCAGATCTGAATCCTCCCCGGAGGAAAGAGGGGGTGGTGGGCGTTTTTGAGGAACCCTTGGCACGGGTACCTCTGCCCTGGGAAAGAACTCCCCAAACACTGTCCTCAGCTGTTCCAAAGACACTAGCGTTCCTGGGGTGGATTGTAGATCCGCAGGTACTCCTGCCATAGTATTGCCGGCCTCTGACATTACAGGCTTCCGGCACCCCCACTGTGTAACCACCACCTCAACTCCACCAATCAACCAGGGGGACCCGGGAGGATTGCCCACACCGCTACCAGCACCCAGGAAGGGCCAGCTATACTTGCTGTTTTGATGCCTCAGCACTCAGATCGGAAGAGCAACTGCCCAAACACTACTGCACGCCAGGAGCCTGCTGCTGTGTGTCTGCCACGCTGTATAGCAAAAACTGGAAGGCACTTCCTGCTTTTAAGCACTTCCTGTATCCAGGCTGCACTTCCTTGAGCTACCACCGGAGGCCGCCAGACCGCAGGTTGAGAACCGCATGGTTTCACAAACAAATGGACGCTGCCATTACACCCGCGTGGTCGGCCACGAACGAGCGGTGCTCTATCTTCAATGGCGGTGCCCCGCCGAACACAGCGCTCCGAACGGTCGGTGCAGAGTCGAACGGTCAGTGCAACAGTGCCGTACTGCGGCTGGGGGGAGTGGGAGGGGGGAAGGGGGGGGGGGGAACGGCGGCTTAACCTCACAAGGGTATTACCCCAAAAATGTCCCTCTACTGAGCCCCCACCGGTCGGCTTACCACCAAAAGCTGCCCAGATGCCCACTCTCCACGCCCTAAGGCAGCAGAGGGGTCCACTCACCAATCCTCGACGGGCGCAGCGGTAGCCACCGGAGCAGACTTACCATCCCCTAGGGGAGGCATGCTGCTGGCCAGGCCCTTGGACAGGCGTACCTAGTCACTGGGCTCTAGTGGGTTTTAGCCACTGGCCGCCCGCACGCAACGGGCGCTATGCGGTGGGCACCCCGAAGGGCGTTCGCATAGTGTCGGCTGGACTGGGGAAAGATTTGGATTCTAGATATCCTCTATACCACCAGCCAGCTTCTTGATAGCAGTCTTCATCAGATGAATCTTCAGGAGACCGCAGATCCCAAAGGGAACCAGGTCTACTCCTTGCACTAGGCAAAAGAAAACTGATGTGCTATGCAGAGCAGGGGGATTATATGCTGAGGTGAGGACGGCCCCCTGGGAGGGGCCAACCTACGCTTTTGTTTGTTTTTGCCTAGTCTACTCCTAGTAGGATGAGCATAACCCCATGTGTCATAAGAAGGCTGTGTCTGTCAGTGAACGGAAGAGAAAAGAGAACCTAACAGATTCCTCCGTTTACATCGATTGATGTAGATGAAGAAATCTCCACCAGAAAAAGTGTGTATAATGCCCACCATTAGAATGTGCCACCCTGCATCCACCCACTTCTAATGATGGGCATCCATGCAATGTTCTTTTTTTCATTCAGCCCAGGGCCTGAATAAAAAAATAAACAACCTAACATATGCCTCCATTCGATTGATGTGGATGAAGAAATCTCTGCCATGAAAAATAAAAAAAAAATATATGCCAAAACCTAGGGGCGATTCACCCACTGTCCACCCCAGCTTCCATGCTTTGGCATATACGCTCTTTTTTTAACTGCAGTAGTGAAATCACCTCCTACAGTGCTGTAGTCACTGATTTATGTATGCCGAAAGCAAACCCTGTTGCTGTCAGAATAAACAGATCAGTGCTGCAGCTGAATTGAGTTACTGCAAAAAACAGCAGTTAAAGATAAAATACAGTAACATTAAAACATTAACTCAATAAAACAGCAACTTTTTTATTGCAATCTGTGCCAAAAAAGAGTAAAACCTAAATACCAAAGCATAAGGGGGAACCGCCCTCTGTCCACCCCAGCTCCATGCTTCGGCATGTACAATATCTCACAAAAGTGAGTACACCGCTCACATTTTTGTACATACTGTATTTTATTATATCTATTCATGTGACAACACTGAAGACACTTTGCTACAATGCAGAGTAGTGAGTGTACAGATTGTATAACAGTGTAAATTTGCTGTCCCCTCAAAATAACTCAACACACAGCTATTAATGTCTAAACTGCTGGCAACAAAAGTGAGTACACTCCTAAGTGAAAATGACCAAATTGGTCTCAATTAGCCATTTTCCCTCCCCGGTGTCATGTGACTTATTAGAGTTACAAGGTCTCAGGTGTGAATGTGGAGCAGGTGTGTTAAATTTGGTGTTATCACTCTCACTCTCTCATACTGATGACTGGAAGTTCAACATGGTACCTCATGGCAAAGAACTCTCTGAGGATTTGAAAAAAGAATAATTGCTCTACATAAAGATGACCTAGGCTATAATAAGATTGCAAACACCCTGAGCTTCAGCACAGTGGCCAAGACCTTACAGAGGTTTAACAGGACAGGTTCCACTCAGAACAGTGGTCGACCAAAGAAGTTGAGTGCACGTGCTCAGCGTCATATCCAGAGGTTTTCTTTGGGAAATCGATGTATGAGTGTTGCCAGCATTTCTGCAGAGGCTGAAGGGGTGGGGGTCAGCCTGTCAGTACTCAGACCATAAGCCACACACTGCATCAGTCTGCATGGCTGTCATTCCAGTAGGAAGAGTACAAAGACAAGTGTGTCTTGCCTACAGTCAAGCATGGTGGTGGCAGTGTGATGGTCTGGGGCTGCATGAGTGCTACTGGCACTGGAGAGCTAAAGTTCATTGAGAGAACCATGAATGCCAACATGTACTATGACATACTGAAGCAGAGCATGATCCCTCTTTTTGGAGACTGGGCCACACGGAAGAATTCCAACATGATAACAACTCCAAACACACCTCCAAGACAACCCCTGCCTTGCTAAAGAAACTTAGGGTAAAGGTGATGGACTGACCAAGCATGTCTCCAGACCTAAACCCTATTGAGCATCTGCAGAGCATCCTCAAATTGAAGGTGGAGGAGCGCAAGGTCTCTAACATCCCCCAGCTCCGTGATGTCATCATGGAGGAGTGGAAGAGGACTCCTGTGGCAACCTGTGAAGCTCTGGTAACCTCCATGCCCAAGAGGGTTAAGGCAGTGCTGGAAAATACACAAAATATTGACAATTTGCGCCCAATTTGGACATCACTTTTGTTGCCAGTGGATTAGACATTAATGGCTATGTGTTGAGTTATTTTGAGGGAATAGCAAATTTACACTGTTATACAAGCTGTACACTCACTACTTTACATTGTAGCTAAGTGTCATTTCTTCAGTGTCGTCACATGAAAAAGTTATAATAAAATATTTACAAAAATGTGAGGGGTGTACTCACTTTTGTGAGATACTGTATGCTTTTTTTAACTGCGGTGGTGTAATCACCTCCTGTAACGCTGAAATCACTGATTTATGTATGTTGAAAGCAAACACTGTTGCTGTCGGAATAAACAGATCAGTTGAATGGTGTACCTGCAAAGCAAACAATGGTTAACAATAAAACACGGTTACAATAAAACATTACAGTAAGCATTATAGTATACAGGACAGTAAAACTGTAAGAACAGAGCATTTATACAAATCAAGAATAACCACGCTTCTTAATGTGAATATACAATCAATTCAAACACATATGTAAATAATTGACATACAGCTTTTTAACCACTTCCTGCCCGGCCTATAGACAAACGACAGCCAGGTGGTGGTTCCATTATCCTGACTGGACGTCCATTGACGTCCCCAGGATAACCAGCATTCTCGCACCCCGGGGGTGCACATCACGGTGATCGGTGGTGCGATGTGTAAGTCTGACCCATCACATTACCGATCTCAGTAAAAAGCTTCCATCGGAAGCTCTTTACCATGTGATCAGCCGTGACCAATCACTGCTGGTCACAGTGTACACAGGAAGAGCCATTTATTGGCCTTTTCTCTACTCGCATCTGCAGACGTGAGTAGAGGAGAGCTAATTGGCTGCTCTCCTGACAGGGGGGGTCTGTGCTGAGTGTTTATCAGCACAGCCCCACTGGGATCACCACCCAGGACCACCAGGGATGCCACTCAGGGATCACCATGGAGAGCCCACCCAGGTCCACCAGAGAGCCGATCCTGACCACCAGGGAGCACACCCTAGACCACCAGGTAAGGGGCACAATGTCCAACATGGATTGCATTTAGTGCCAACTTCAAATGCCACCCTAGACCACCAGGAAATGCACAAAGTGCAATTGCCGCCCACCAGTGCCACCTATCAGTGCCCACCAGTGCCACCTATCAGTGCCCATCAGTGTCACCTATGAGTGCCCAGTGCCACCTATGAGTGCCCATCAGTGCCACCTATGAGTGTCCATCAGTGCTGCATATAAGTGTCTCATCAACAGTGCCCATCAGTGCCACCTCATCAGTGCTGCCTCATCAGTGCCAATCAGTACAGCCTCAACAGTGCCCGTCCATGCAGCCTCATCAGTGCCCATCAGTGATGGTGAAAATGTACTTATTTACAAAGAGAAAAAAAAAATGTCCAAACTTTTTGGTCTTTTTTTATTTGTAGCGCAGAAAATAAAAAACGTAGAGGTTATCAAATACCTCCAAAAGAAAGCTCTGTTTGTGGGAACAAAATGATAAAAAATCTGTTTGAGTACAGCGTTGCATGACCGCTCAATTGTTATTCAAAATGCGACAGCACTGAAAGCTGAAAATTTGTCTGGGCGGGAAGGGGGTAACCGTCTGGTATTGAAGTGGTTAAACACCACCATAGTGATAAAGTGGATAAGAAAAACCCCCTCTCCTGGAATTCAGGGAGGGTGAGAGACCCTGGATCTTTTCAGCTATTGTTTTTACCAGACTGAAGAAATTGGACTTGGTGTTGATGGGCGTTTGGCAGATCCAACATGTGGTGTGAAATCAACTGCAGATTAACAGAAATCAGACACAGCTTTAGCTGTAGATGTATCCCATCTTGAAGTGAAGAGAATCCATGTGTTTTATTCTTGAAACTGAAAGACAGACGGAAAGGGAAAAACCACCAATAATTGATTGACTTCTGGGAGAGAACCAGGAGTAGAAGTTTGAGTGACTTTCCATTCTGAATAGTAAATGGGGAAAGATAAGCAAAAAACTTGGACCAAGTGGCCCTGGATGGACAGTTGGTCTGCATCTCTGATTATGCGTGTGCTTTGACCACTAGGTCCCTGGGTAAACCATCAGACCGAGAAGGTTATAGTGCTCTGTGAGCCCTATCCTACTCTAGGCAGGGCTCTGGCATATCTGGAATGAGATCCTTAATAAAGATGCGGGCCACCAACTGAACATCTTTGATTGATTGAGGGAGTCCTCTAATGCTAAAGTTGCATTGCCTAGAACTATTTTCTAAATCATCTATTTTGGAAATGGCTATATCCATGTAATCCTGTAGCTGGAAAGAGTCTGTTCCACTTTCTTTTCCATGGTCTCAATCATGGAACCTAGGTTTTGGAGGTCTGCTTGTATAGTTGAGGTAATTTGGGAATCTGTTTGCATTAGCCCCCTGGAGAACATCCAGGAAAAAGTGTTTATCATAATGGTGAAGTCCATTGGGGTTGCTGGTGAGGTGTGGCTTAGAATGGCTATAGTATCTTACACTGTCTCTCTTATATAAATATTTCCCAAACACTACAACTGCTGTTGGAGATGCCAGGAGGAGCAGGGGTAGAATGCTTCATATATTCTGGTCCTGCCCCAAACTTGACTTTTTTTTTGGAGAGAAGTCTGGAGGATTGTTCAAAAATTCACTGATTATGAGGTCCCAATGATCCGGTCTTTTTTAGATATTGCGGCTATACCAGTTAAAGTATACAAATGTTCAGTTATACACCACCATTTGAACACTGCCAAATCCTGCATTCCTTTTCATTGAAAATGTCCACAGCTGCCAACCATTGGTCTTTGGCTTAGTAAGGTAGAAGAAACCAACAAGGTGGAGTACTTAATCCTCACAGCACAGCATAAACATGAAAAATATTCCAAAATGTGGATGTTGTGGAACATATGTTTGTCTACTCTGAAGAGGGAAAAGCTCTTTTTAACCACTTCCCCACCAGGCCAATTGTGACATTTCTCTCCTACATGTAATAATCATCATTTTTTTGCTAGAAAATTACTCAGAACCCCCAAACATTATATATATATATATATATATATTTTTTAGCAGAGGTCTTAGGGAATATAATGGCAGTCAATGCAACTTTTTATGTCACACGGTATTTGCGCAGCAATTTTTCAAACGTGTTTTTTTTTGGAAAAAAAAAGTTTCATGAATTAAAAAAAAACAGAACAGTAAAGTTAGCCCAGTTATTTTATATATTTTGAAAGATGATGTTATGCTGAGTAAATAGATACCCAACATGTCACGCTTTAAAATTGCGCCCACTCAGGAAATGGCGCCAAACTTTGGTACTTAAAAATCTCCATAGGCAATGCTTTAACATTTTTTGCTGGTTACATTTTTAAAGTTACAGAGGAGGTCTTGGGCTAGAATTATTGCTCTCACTCTAACACACGCGGCGATACCTCACATGTGTGATTTGAACAACGTTTACATATGCGGGCGCGACTTACGTGTGAGTTTGCTTCTGTGCGCGAGCTCGCGGGGACGGGGCGCTTTAAAATTTTTTTTTTATTATTTATTTTAACTTTATTTTTTTATTTTTACACTTTCTTTTTAAATTTTTTTTTGATCACTTTTATTCCTATTACAAGGAATGTAAACATCCCCTGTAATAGGAATATTGCATGACAGATACTCTTTATGGGGAGATATGGGGTCAATAAGACCCCACATCTCCCCTCTAGGCTGGAAAGACCGAGATCAGAAAAAACAGCGATCTCGGTCTTTTCAGCCAAGTTCATGTGCATTATTTACATCACGTGACCTGGGCGTGACGTCATACGTCGCGCCCGGGCCTCCGAGGCGCATAGAGATGGCTGGTGACCATTTGGTTATCAGTCATCTCTCTGTCAACTTTCGCCGGCGATGGATCTGTTCTCAGGGCCGCTGATGGCACGGGCGGCCCGGGAGAAGCACCGGAGGGCAGCGGGAGGGGGGAACGTCCTTTCCTGTTGCCGATAAGAACCATCAAGCAGCTGAACTGACGCTATGATCATTCTTATGGTGCAGAGAATCGCCGGCGGATAAAAATGATATCTGAATGATGCCTGTAGGTGCCGACATCATTCAGATATCACCACTTAAAGACAAGGACGTCTTTAGACGTCTGGCGGTCGGCAAGTGGTTAAACCATAGCTGGTTAATTGGGAGTCGCTTCTGAGTCCTTTACATTGAAACATACATTTTTTTTCTTCCCCCAACCCTTCTGTACTCTTTCCCTGTCCCCCTTCTACACCTTCTTAATTTTTTTAATCCTGCTTTGCTTTTCTCAATTTTCATCTACTCTCCTTATCTTTTACTAGTTATAAAACAAACAAAAAAGGGGTTGGGCAGTCCTGTTTATTTTTATGGTGGCGAGTCCTTTATAGACTTTAAGTTACAGAGCGGGAACTGAATATGTCTTTGTCAGTGGCGGCTGGTGTTTTTATTTTGGGGGGTAAACAGCCACCCATCCCCCACCCCCCCAAGTGGCACCCTCCCCCTGCTGTTTGCCAGTCAGTCCGGCGCTTACCCTATCTGGGCGGGTGGTGGGTAGTGGGCAGTGTGCAGCGGCTCCGTCTCCTCTCCTTCATGATGGTGTAGCAGCTTCCAGTGTGCAGCTCCTCCCTTCCTCGTCCTAGGCGTCCAATAAGATCACTTTTCCTTTCAACCAATCAGGTGACGGGGGTCGAGCCCACTTCCTGATTGGCCAGGAGGAGGATCAGTGTTACAACAGCGAATATTCATTCACTGTTGTAACACACCTGGGTGGGCTGGGAGTGCACTCTCTGACCCCAGAGCCCACCCTATTTTGGTGCCTATTAGAGCCTATGGCTCTAATAGACGCTTCAAAAAAACACCCCCACTGTTGTAATTTATGTGCCTGGCGTCCTGAAAGGGGCCGCCACATGGATAGGGGGTGGCAGCGGCATGTATAGGAGACGAGGTGCCCATACACCTACAATGGACGGGCTGTCCCTGTTAGGGACACTTTGCAAACTCGCTGCTCCCTTTCCATATCCAGATCTCATTTATTAAATGGTTTTGTATACTCTATGAATACTGGTGTACCATTATTTCTGTAATATTCTTTTCTTATATGGCCTGGATCTACCTTCTCTGGTGAAAATAAAATATTTGAAAAAGGGGGGGACGTGGCCTGCAGCGGACCAAGAAGGATGCTTGAGTCCAGTGCTCCGCTCCACACGACAGACCCTGACTGAAAATACAGCGACCGGACCCGCTTCCTCCGCATATTCCGAAGGGAACGATAGCCCCTACCTCCTGGGCATGCAGGGGAGCCGTCTGAAACCACCAGCTCCCCGCCACCTCACAGATTTTTATAAGCCAGCAACAATGAACCAGGCCCAAGATGGCGCCGCCTCAGGGAACGAATGCGGCGCACAAAGCCGCCCCCAGAACGAAGGCTCGCACCCTGCTACACCTCACAACAATGCCCTAGCGAGCGGTCAGCGGGACAGAAAACTCAGGGGGGAAATGGACACTCTCCCCTCACCAGAACTACAACCCTCAGCCAGTCCGTCTGACAGAGGTAAGAGAACAGCTACATCCCCAGCACTGTCTCCTAACAAAGAGCCACTTACCAAGAAACATTCCTGGTCCAACTCTAGCTCTGGCCAAGACACGGAGGCTCATATGACACTAGCAGCAATGCCAGCAGCAGATGTTCCTGTGTCAGAGACTATGCTAAAACACATGCTGCTGACACTCCAAAAGGACCTACATAGAGAGCTTCAGACCTCTATAACACAGATACATGAAAGGGTTGACTACTTAGAAGACAGAACCGCTGCCTTAGAAGACCGCATATCAGATCACTCTAAAGCTCATAATGAACTGCTAGATGTTCAGGACCACTATGAGGCTGAATTGCAGCGTATCAACTTAAAATTGGCAGATTTAGAAGACCACTCTAGGAGACAAAACATAAAATTCAGGGGAATCCCAGAATCGGTCAAACCAAAAGAAATCATCCCCTACCTCCATCAACTTTTTGCAAAGCTACTCCCCCATCTGAATGCCCGTGACATCACCATTGACAGAGCCCACAGGATCGCTAAACCCCCACACCTAGCTCCTGATGTACCAAGAGACATCCTTGCTAAAATACATTATTTTCATGTAAAGGAACAAATCTTACAAGCAGCAAAAAACAACAACCCATTACCAGCCCCATACTCCAATGTGAAGCTCTTCAATGATCTCTCTAGAGCCACTATGGAAATGCGTAGGGCTTTCACTCCAATCACCTCCATACTGCAGGAAAAACAGATAACCTACAAATGGGGGTTCCCGACCAAACTACTGGCTACCTACCAACATCAACTTATACCTATACTATCTCCTAAAGATGGATACAAAAAACTCACCAATTGGGGTCTTCTGCCACTTCCTCCGGGCCCGATCGAACACAGAGGCACCATTGCTCCAGCTCCTGAGAAACGGAACCGAACCCCACACAAACCCAAAACATAACTATCTCCCAAGCATGGGTCCCCCACCCCAACAACAGGGTCTGAGTGTGGGCACAACTTCTCCCTGACGACACCTCCCCAGGTTACTGTGTGCCAAGCACACTGTGAATTTGCATTGTTATTGTTCTGTTTTTTCTTTTTTTTCCTAATATCTTTACTCCTTATTGTGTTTTTCGCGCAAGGTTACCATTTTCACACAATATACGTACTTGCACACTGCTTTCTCCTCCCTCCACCAAGAAACCAGTGATCAGTGTATTACTTCGGCAAATAACCAATACCACACCAACATCCCAAATCCCCAAATATCTTTAAAACACTGCAATCCATTTGACCCTATAAGGATCTCTCTTCTTTCCTCTTACACTTACAGTCATAATCTTGTTTACCCTACGCACACTTTCAGAATCCCCACATAATGACGGTAAACTTCACCTCGATCAACGCTAAGGGCTTAAACTCCCCTTTTAAGAGAAACATGCTATGGAAGGAAGCCGAGTCCCAGCACGCAGACATTCTATGTGTACAAGAGACGCACTTTGTCTCAAATAAAGCCCCCAAATGCACCCACAAGAAATACACAACCATCTACACGGCCAACGCGATCAAAAAACACAGAGGGGTGCTGATAGCCATAAGAGCTAATGTCCCACACATGACACAGTGAAGCAGATCCAGAGGGTAGATACCTCATATTATCATTAACGATAGACCATCAACGAATGACCCTAGTAAACCTCTATGCCCCTAATAAGGGACAACGTCATTTCTTTAAAAATTTACTAAACAAAGTGTCTCCCTTTTGCTCTGATCCCCTCATATTATGTGGGGACTTTAAGGACATAATTGACACGGCTATAGACACCTCGAAACCCTCCAAAAGGAGACCCTCAGCTCTCTCCTCCCTATTACACGAGGAAGATCTGTATGACCCACTACACTTTTTTTTCTCCCCCTCAGAACTCCTATTCTCGGATTGACATGTTTATCACTGACAAAATCCTACTACAAAATGTCTCTGAGGCAAGCATAGGGACGATTACGTGGACTAATCATGCACCGGTCTCTATCAAACTCTCTCTTTCTAACCATGTCCCCAAACACACCATTTGGAGACTGAACAGCTCTATCCTTGCTGATCCAAAGATAGAGGAAAAGATAGAGTCTGAACTTAAGACATACTTTCAACTAAATGCTGACCCCGCAGTGCGCTATGACACAGTGTGGAATGCACACAAGGCAGTCATGAGAGGCCTATTCATCCAAATAGGAGCCCAGAAAAAAAAGCACACACAGCCACTACAATAAACCTTTTGCAGCAGATTAGGCATACGGAAACTCTTAATAAACAACAACCCTCTCCAACCTTATCCCAAAACCTGATATCTCTCCGACGTGAGCTAAGCACACACCTACGCAGGAAATTTGACTTCTATGTCAAGAAATTGAAACTCCAATATTACACCTCGGCCAACAGAGCGAGTGCATATATGGCCAAACAATATAAGAAACAAGTGGCCAACAACAAGATACACTCCTTACTTAACCCACAAGGCAAACAATTAACCAACCCTCTAGACATCGCAAATGAATTCAGTAGTTTCTACGGCAAGCTCTACAATCTCAAAGACTCCGAACCAAACAGCTCCCCTTCAAAAGAACTCATAACACGCTTTCTCTCCGAAATAAACCTTCCATCCTTATCCACCTCGCAACTAGAATCACTTACACAGCCTTTCTCCCCCCAGGAAATCCAAAAAGTCATCAACAAACTCCCACACCATAAGTTCCCCGGGACAGTTTCCCCAATGAGTACTTTAAAAAATGTAATTCCTTACTTACCCCCCACCTTTGTAAAGTATACAACAACTACGCGGATTCTGGAACAATACCCCCAGAAGCTCTAGAAGCACTAATCGTCACCATCCCGAAACCGAGTAAATCTCCCACTAACCCAGCAAACTATCGCCCAATCTCATTACTAAATACCGACACCAAAATTTATGCCAAACTAATCGCCCAACGTTTAGGCCCTCTCATTCGCCAAATCGTACATCCCGACCATGTTGGCTTCGTACCGGGAAGACAGGCCTCAGATGGCACAAGACGCTTAATTGACCTTATCCAGTGGACGGAGCACAGTTGAACGCCTTCTCTCCTCCTTTCCCTGGATGCAGAGAAGGCGTTCAACAGGGTCCACTGGGGTTACATGGAAGCAGTGCTCCAAAAATTCGGTCTATCGGGCAGAATCCTATCAGCGATCATGAGCCTATATACATCTCCTAGTGCCAGGGTGTGGACCTCCGGTATGAAATCAGACCACTTTCTAATAACAAATGGTACTAGACAGGGGTGCCCCTTATCACCCCTAATTTTTGTCATGATAATGGAACCACTCGCCCAAATGATCAGAGAAGATAATAATATCAAGGGAATCCTTGTAGGGGAGACACAACACAAAATAGGTCTCTATGCAGACAATGTCATTATCACCTTATCAGATCCCAAAACATCCCTACCCCCAATACACGCCATCCTCAATAGATTCAGTGAAGTATCGCTTTATAAAATTAACAGCAGCAAATCTACCATGCTAGGGCTGGGCATAGACACAAAAACCACAGCTGATATCTCCAAAATCACACCCTTCAAATGGTCCCCAACCTCTCAACTCCCGTACCTTGGCACAGTGCTAGCCTACCCCAGTAATGCAATACTTCAGATAAATTTTGATAAAACCAAAGACACCCTTGAACGCTTATCCAAAGATCTGGCCCATATACCCACCTCATGGGCAGGCAAAATAACCCAGACAAAAATGTACTTACTCCCGCATGTTCTGTACCTCTTCCGCACTATCCCAGTACCCCTCCTCCCTTCCCAAATACGGTTACTTCAAACAGTAATTCCTTCATTCATCTGGCATCACAAGGTTCCGAGGCTCAAACAAGAAACACTTCTAACCCCTGTTCGTAACGGGGGAATGGGAGCACCAAACTTACAGGCATACTACAAAGCTACCATACTGGACCAACTAAAGGACTGGTGGAAACCATCAAGAAACCAAGTGTGGACTCAAATAGAAGCAACGGCAATGACCACAGAACCAAAATTGAAACTAGCCACTCTCCTTCTCCATCAAAAACCCCATCACCACTTCATGAAAACCATCACTGCGTTCACGACTTTGCACACGTACGGGCACCCCCGGTCATCAACAGGTTACCTAACATAAGGAAAGCAAACGGTTCTTCACACTCTATTCAGGCCCCACTAATCAAGGTTACGGAATTACCCCTATACAACCTCATGACGTCGGAGCCAGGCACCTCCAACAGGGCGATCACTACTGGTATGGGACTTACGTCGTCACTACCAAAAGTACTTCACCACTACCCCAAAAACTACCTCTTCCTCTCACCGATCAAAGTTAAAACCAAGACACCAGTAACGGCAACGAAGATAAACTCAGGTGTGAACCAAAGAA
>BLSH010171519.1:1062161-1072330 GCA_018402905.1 Glandirana rugosa
TTTCGTCTACACCAAGGCTTCTTTTAATTACTTTTTTCAATTGTTTTACTCCGTTCCGGCCAATTATTACACGCTACTAATATTGTATCAGAGTCTGTTGAGTCATCTGAGAAGCAGGTTCAGTAGCCCTAAAGCCAGGGGTTACCCACAGAAGGACTCTCTATTACTGGACATACTACACACCTCTACGGTGGTGTGATGGCTTGTACTGATAAGGAAGAAAAGTGTGGGTGTGTTAAGAATAAGTGCCTAACTGATAAAGGACCATCTGTTTACCAGGAATGATCTCAACTCGCTTGAAGATCTTCAGGCCCAAGACGACCAAGCCGTCCGGGACAAAGTTCGGGTTCTGTCCGGACCCGAACCCGGACTTTGTCCCGAAGTTCGGCCGAACCAGCAGAACCCGGACTTCTAGAAGTTCGCTCAACTCTAGTAAGGACCATTTGTCTACCAGGAAATAGTCAATCCGTGAATAAGAATTGTGTGGGTGTGAAAAGAAGGAATAGTCATGTTCGGTAGTGTGGTGGCATCTCCACACATCATACAGGTCATTATCTCTCAGGAAGACACCCATTGGGGACCGAAATCCCGATGACTTGGACGAAGAGTCTACTGAGTTGTCTGAGACTATGTTATAATCATCGCACATTATTAACCGGCCTTGCCTCATTTTGTTAACTTTTTTCATTAATTTTCTTCGGAACCACATCTGCTTTGTGTTTGGTGCATACAGGTTTACGATGGTACATCTGGAGTTCTCCAGGGTGCAAACGATGATCAAATATCTGCCCTCTGGGTCTGAGAAGGAGTCATGGAGGGTAAAAGAAATAGTGTTCTTGAAAGCCGTCAGCACCCCATTTTTTTTTGAGGGACCGGAGGCCATAAATATGTGTGGGAAGTGCTTCTTATTGAATTTGGGTTCTTCTTTCAGTTTAAAATGGGTTTCCTGCACACATATAATGTCTGCGCGTGCATCTTGGACAGTGCGCCAGAGGGAGGACCTTTTTGCTGGGTGGTTTAGACCCTTAGTGTTGAGTGAAAGAAATTTGGCATCTTAGTGGTCAAGTTGATTGTAATGAGATAGGGGGGTCATCAGTATCGATGGTGTCTGCAAGATCATTGACAAATCAATTTCTATGTGCTCTGGATAGAAAGAGAAAAGGAGAAAGGACAGCCAAGCAAGAGGGGAGGACAGAGGTTAGTAATTGTTGTTGATATTGATGGTTTCCCTGGTTTATCTCTGTGTTGGTTCCAATGGCTAGTTGGTAATTCAGTGATAAAGTAGAAAGGGAGAAGATTATGAGAAAAGGTAAACAGCAGCAATTATTCACTGAGCTGCTGTGCTGTTTGGGGTAAAAGTTTGTGGAAAGAAGAGACTGCAATAGCAGAGTAACTGACCGGAAGCAACTGAATTTAGGGTAGTGATAAAAACGCCAAAAGGGAACTGAGAATAGAAAAAACATTAGTACCTCCCTGTTGGTGGTTGCTTGTTTTCTCTTAGGGGGTTCTGTGGTAGGTCGGTGCCATTATGGATGATTCCCCATTTTTGAAGGAGATGGAGGCCTTCATCAAGGGTGGACACTTGTGGTTCCTGGTGATCATTAGTTTGGTGGGATATCCCCACTGGTAAGGAATTGTGTGATTATTCAGGGGTTTGGTTATTGTGTTGAGCTGTTTCCTCAATTGTCGTGTGAATTGTGAGAGGTCACTGAACAACTGCAACTCAGCATATGGGGCTGGTAGCTTACCCAGTTTCCTCGCTTTCACCAATAATTGCTCTTTTGTTTGAAAAAAGTATATTTTCATTAGTAGATCTCTAGGAACCGCAGCTGGTAGGTGGGGCGGTTTGGGGAGGCGATGTATTCGATCGATGGTTGTCTCTATTTGCGTGATGCCGGGCAGAATAGTTTCGATTATCATTTTGGCGTATGCGTTTAGGTCTGGGGGGAGTACGCTTTCAGGGATGCCTCTTATCGTTACATTTTGTTGTCGGGATCTATCCTCCAAATCCGCCATTTTGGCCCTCATCCATTGTTGTTCGTCTTTCGAGTGGTCTCCCTGATGGAAGGTTTCTTTCAATGGCTGAGAGAAAAAGTCTGTCAGTTTTTTTGGTTGGCGGTATTCTTTCCTCTTTCTGTTCATAGTTATACTCAGTTCGTCACAATATAGTAAAGATTGCTTGAGGGGATTATGCCTGTTGTGGCATTATTGCTATAAATCTCTGGTCAGTGCTAGTGCTGGTGTGGTCAGTGTTCCATATCGCTCAGCGGTTATCCGGGCCTTTTAGTCAGCTGCCTGCGTCAATGGCGGATAGTTCATGTGCCTATATGTAATTTATTGTTTGCTGGCTCATAACATCTTATATAGAAGGTACTCTTTCCCCAAGGAATGTTCAGAGTAAATTTTGAATAAGGGAGTAATCACTGCCTGTGAATACAGTTTGTGCTGGGCTGGGTGTACCAAGATGGCCGCTGTGGAGCCTGCGCAGAATTCCTGTCAGGATTGTGGTTTAGTGTAAAGTTTATTGTATCTCCAAGGTAAGGGAAGCTGGGCTTGTTGGAGGCGCACTTCTGGGGCCTTAGGAGGTGTTTTTCGTTGTTAATTTGATGAAATGAGGCCGCTGTGTGATGGCCGTCAGTCAGTAAATTGAGGCCGCGGTTTTGCGGCCGCTACTAGGCCTCGGTGGTTCTTGGCAGTTCCGTGGGCTGAGAAGGGCACAAGGCAGTTCTGGCTGGATGGGGGGTTGTACTAATGGCCTATCTGATTGCGGATGGCACTATGGTAGGCTGTTTAGGGCCGTTACACAGGCCGTGACTTCAGGCCTCAAAGATGGTGTTGGTCGCCAGGGAGGGGTGAGTGGATATACAGGCACCAAAGGTCTAGGGATAGTGCTGTCTGTCCAATACCTGCCTAGTCAGGTGGAGGAGAGCTGAGGGGTTCTGTATGGGTGTCGATGGGTCTCACCGGGTATAGTTAGACGTGGATGTCTCCAGATTCTGAACCAGGAGTCCTGGAGCTCTATGAAGAAGCGTCCATTACAGCTTGCGTCAGGCCACGCCCCCCCATGGACCTGTTTTTTGACACCATGGCCCATCTGTATGACGGCCTGCTCCGCACTGCATCCGCGGAGGCTACCCTTCATGCCCTGCAACAGGGAAAGCGGCCGGTAGAGGACTACACTGTGGATTTCCACAAACTTGCAAACTGTGGAACGAGGCCGCTCTAAAATATCAGTATCGCCGGGGTCTGTCGGAATCGCTGTAAGACGAATTAGCCAGGGTTGCACCCCCAGCTACCCTGGAGGGCCTGATTCAACTTGCCATTCAACTGGACAGGCATCTGCAGGAGCGGCGCTCTGAAAGGTCACAATCCTCTAAGCCTATCTGAATGCTACCCAAGGTGCCTGCTTCCACAGCAACTACTCCTGCACCTTCCTCCATGTCCGAAGTTGAGCCCATGCAAAATGGTCTGGTCCGCTCAGCTTTAACTCCTGAAGAAAGGTTACGCTGGCAGCAATCAAATCTGTGCCTGTACTGCGGTGGAGCGGTTTCCTCCGTAACTGTCCTATAAGACCCAATAAGTCTCCTCCCCATTGTCCTGTTTATCCCTCATTGGCAGGCTCTTCTCCTACTCACCTTGTCCTTCCTATCTCCCTGCAGGTGGCGGAAAAGGAGGTCCAGCTGCTAGCGATCATTGACTCGGGTGCCTGCAGCTGCTTCATAGACTTGAAATTGACCAAGAGCCTCTGCATCCCCCTTTTCCCAAGGAAGCAACAGTTAACTGTCCATCTGGCTGATGGCTCCCTACCTAGTTCAGGGCTTATTTATCTGCAGACTGCAGCCCTCCTTACCACGACCAAGACTGGCCACCAGGAATATCTCCATTTTGATGTCTTGGACTCTCCCTTGTTCCCTGTTATCCTGGGAATTCCATGGCTTCAGGCACACAACCCCCGGATTGACTGGGCCTTTGGGGAGGTCCTGTTCCCCTCATCATATTGCCAACAACACTGTTTGGCTCCCCATGATTCGGGTACTTTGAATACTTGGTCATGCCATTCAGTCTCTGTAACGCACCGGCCAAGTTCCAGCATCTGGTCAATTACATCTTTAGAGAATTATTGGACCACTTTGTCATTGTGTACTTGGATGACATCCTCATTTTCTCAGCCACCCTTGAGCTCCACAGGTCGCATGTCAAGAAAGTGTTGTCAACCTTGAGGAAGCATGGCCTCTATGTGAAGGCTGAGAAATGTGAGTTTGAGAAGGTATCAATTCAGTTTCTAGGCCTCATCATCTCCACTGAAGGAATCTCCATGGATCCGCAAAAGGTCAAAGCCGTTCTAGACTGGCCGGCCCCTATCGATAAAAAGGGAATACAGAGATCTGTGGGGTTTGAAAACTTCTATAGAAGGTTTTTAAAGAACTTCTCTTCCATAATCGCACCCATTAACCAGCTAACTCGGCAACACACTCGGTTCCAGTGGTCACCTGAAGCCCAGTCTGCTTTTGTAAAACTAAAGGATTTGTTCACATCAGCCCCTGTGCTGCAGCACCCTGATCCCGACTTGCCTTTCATTTTGGAGGTCGGCGCCTCAGAAATTGCTACAAGGGCGATCCTATCGCAACATCTAGGAGCAAAAGCCCTGCTGCATCCTGTTGCCTTTTCCTCACGCAAGATGAGCCAGCAAGAAAGGAATTATGATGTGGGAGATCATGAACTCCTGGCCATAAAGATAGCCCTTGAGGAGTGTAAGTATCTAATGGAGGGAGCAGTACATTCCATTATGGTATTTACCGACCATAAGAACCTTGAATACCTTGAACGGCCAAGCGCTTAAGACCTGGCCAAGCCCGTTGGGCACTCTTTTTCTCTCGATTCAACTTCCACATAATAATCCGGCCGGGGGCGAAGAACAGCAAGGCTAATGCATTGTCACCCATGTTCCCAGATACGCCAGGGGTCACCGCACCTGACACCATGTTGTCTAAACATAACTTTCTGCTTCTACAACAGGATTTAAAAACAGCCACCGAACAAACTTCTGTTCAATGTCCTGCCCCCAAAGCCTCCGCTCTGAGAAAAGTTGAGGGGCTCTTGTGGCACCAAGAAAAGATCTTCATTCCCCAGCCAGTCAGGTTACAAGTTCTAAAGACTTTCCACGACCACCCACTGGCTGGACATTTCGGGGTTCAGAAGTCCTCAGAACTCATCCAGTGTTCCTTTTGGTGGCCCATGTTAAAAAAAGACTGTAAAGCCTACATGTATTCCTTTGCCACCTGCCAATGATTTAAGGGGTCCAGTACCAAAGCCTGGGGTCTGCTGAAGCCATTGTCTGTTCCAGAACAACCATGGAAGCAAATCTCTATGGACTTCATCGTAGATTTGCCTCCGTCTGAAGGTTACACCACCATCTGTGTAGTTGTAGATCATTTATCCAGGATGGCACACTCTGTACCCATGGTCAACACACCTTCGACCAAGGAAACTGCCAATCTCTACATTAAAGAAATCCCCCGGCTACATGGCCTTCCCAACAGCATCGTCTCAGACAGGGGGGTCCATTTTACTTCCAGATTTTGGAGAAGCCTTTGCAAGAGCCTGGCAATAGATGTCTGTTTTTCCTCAGCATACCACCCCCAAAGCAATGGGCAAACCGAGAGGACTAACCAGACCCTAGAGCAGTACTTAAGATATTTCTGTTCCTTCTCTCAGAATGACTGGCTCTCACTCCTTCTGTGTGCCGAGTTTGCATACAACTACTCGGTGCACGCCACTAGCTCAACAATCCCCCTTCTGGGCGAATTACAGTTTTCATCTGACATTTTTTCTCAATACCATTCCAGAAGCCTCAGTGCCAGCCCTTCAAGACCGGTTAACATTTATTCAAACAAACTATCAGACTCCTCGAGGAACTATGCAAAAGGCCCAGGAAGATTATAAAGTACAGTTTCACAAAAGAAGGAGTAGCCCAAACTTCAAGATTGGAGACAAGGTATGGCTCTCTTGCATCAATCTCAAGCTGCCTTACCCCTCCAAAAAACTGGGACCAAGATTCCTGGGTCCCTTAGAGATCAAGCGGATAATCAATTTCGTGGCCTATGAACTCAAACTTCCGGATTCCTTCAGAATACACCCGGTTTTTCATGTCTCTGCTTAAACCAGCTATCCCTAACCCTTTTTCTGGAAGAGCTGATGTGCCACCTCCACCAGTATCTGTGGATGATGAACTCAAATTTGAGGTAAAAGCTATCTTAGACTGCCGAAAAAGAGGTAGGCAAAACCAGTTCCTCGTCAAGTGGAAGGGTTACCCGGTTGAGGACAATTCCTGGGAACCAGCAAGCAATGTTCATGCTCCCAGACTTGTACGGGAATTCCATACCAGATGGCGGAGGAAGTGGTGTGAACAGTTTGACCCCCCACCCCTTCAACCTCTGCAGCAATGCTAGCAACACTCATATTTTCTAAAGACAACCTCTGGATATGACGCTGAGCACGTGTGTCAGGGAAAATAGCCGTGGAACTTCCAACTTTGCCAGTTTCCAAGATGGCCACGCTGCCCATGCAACATGCTTCTGATTTCTGAACCTGCTCTCCTGTGTTTGACCCCGGCTTGGCTTATCAATGTTGCAACAGATCTGTCTTCCCGTGTATGACCCGGCTTGTCCCATCTCTCCGTTCGACCTGCTTCCTGTGTATGACCCCTGGCTTGGCTTTGGATTTCGGCACCTGTCTGCCCCCTGGTGAGGACTCGCAATACTGCTAGCATGCCAGTTCCATTGAACTCCCAGTCCACTCCTGCTCCCCCTCAAGTGGATTTGAGCCATCTAACCACAGCAACTGGCAACCCATGCTACTTTGGGCACTGTGCTCCCTGTTCCCAACCTCAGGTAGCCACTGCACTCAGCCGCAAGGGAGGCCCTGGGCATCTCGGCCTCACACCTGACTCCTGACAACGTGCACTCAACTACTTTGGTCAATCATGGCGAAGTCTGTTCTGAGTGGAACCTGTCCTGTTAAACCAATGTAGGGTATTGGCCACTGTGCCATAGCTCAATTTCAGGGTCTTGCCAATCTTCTTATAGCCTAGGCCATCTTTATGTAGAGCAACAATTATTTTTTTCAGATCCTCAGAAAGTTCTTTGCAATGAGGTGCCATGTTGAACTACCAGTGACCAGTATGAGAGAATGAGAGCGATAACACCAAATTTAACACACCTGCTCCCCATTCACACCTGAGACCTTGTAACACTAATGAGTCACATGACACCGGGGAGGGAAAATGGCTAATTGGGCCCAATTTTGACATTTTCACATAGGGGTGTACTCACATTTGTTGCCAGCGGTTTAGACATTAATGGCTATGTGTTGAGTTATTTTGAGGGAACAGCAAATTTACACTGGTATACAAGCTGTGCACTCACTGCTTTACATTGTAGCAAAATGTAATTTCTTCAGTGTTGTCACATGAAAAGATATAATAAAATATTTACACAAATGTGAGGGTTGTACTCACTTTTGTGAAATAATGTACTTCCCAACTCGTGAGGTCACTGAATCTGGGCCACTAATAATGTGTCTCCCAGGAGGGTTAACCTGGTCCTTATGGACTTTGGGAGGATAGTAAATAATCGGCACTCTAGGCGCCACTGGTACCAGAAATGCTTTCTCCTTCTTATCAACTAAACCCCTGCCAAAACCCTTCTCAACTAATTTAACCAGATCTTTTTTATATCTGGTTGTGGGGTCATGTGACAGAGGAACATAGGTCTCAGAATTGGAGAGGATCCTATCCATCTCCTTAACATAGGCTTGTTTGCCAAGTACTAAAATTCTGCCCCCTTTGTCAGCAGGCCATACTATGATATCCTCCCTCTCTCTTAATTAGAGTTGAGCGAACACCTGGACGTTCAGGTTTGAGGGTCTTTTTGGAAAAAAGTCCGGGTTCGGCACCAAACGTTGCCCGAACTTTATCCCGGACCCCGAACCCTATTGAAGTCAATGGGGACCCAAACTTTAAGGCACAAAAATGGCTGTAACAAAGTCCTGGCAAGTGCTAGAGGGCTGCAAAAGGAAGTAAAATGGGGTAAGAGTAGGGCAAGTGCCCTACAAAAAAATGGAAAATAAATTAAAATCAAATAAAAAAAATGGGAAGGGGGTGGATGTGGAGTAGGAGCCTAGAGGTTGACTAGGCCATGACCATGGCAGTGTAGGTGGAAGTGGCGGTGGTCAAGGAGGAGGTAGCCAACCCTGTATTTTTTTTTTGTTTGTTAATAATTGGGGTAGCCCCCAAAATATTGAGCCCTATTCAAAAAAACAAGTATACGAATGGCTGTGTAAGTCTGGTCTAAATGTTTATTCTGCACAAGGTACAGACAAGTCTTGTGGGATCCATGCCTGGTTCATTTTAATAAAGGTCAGCTTGTCCACGTTGGCTGTGGACAAACGGCTGCGCTTGTCTGTGATAACGCCTCCTGCCGTGCTAAACACACATTCAGACAATACACTGGCTGCAGGGCAGGCCAGCACCTCCAAGGCATAAATGGCAAGCTCAGGCCATGTGGCCAATTTGGAGACCCAGAAGTTGAATGGGGCAGACCCATCAGGCAGTACGTGTAGGCGTGTGCACACATACTCTTGCACCATGTTGCTGAAATGCTGCCTCCTGCTAAGACGTTGTCTATCGGCTGGTGGTGCTGTTTGTTGTGGCGGGCTGCTGACAAAGCTTTGCCACATTTCGGCCATGCTAACTCTGCCTTCTGAGGTGCTGGCGGTGGCACAGCTGCGTTGGTGGCCTCTTCCTCCTCCTCCTCCTCTGCCTTCACCTTGTGCTTCCGCTGAGCCCCCTGTGTCATTTGGGAATGCCTCAGCAGCGCCTCTACCAGTGTGCGCTTGTAGTCGCACATCTTCCTCTCACGCTCCAGTGAGGGAATTAAGGACGGCACGTTGTCCTTGTAACGGGGATACATCAGGGTGGCCACCCAGTAATCAGAAGAAGTTACAATGTGGGCAACTCGGCTGTCGTTGCGCAGGCACTGCAGCATGTAGTCGGCCATGTGTGCCAGGCTGCCCAGAGGCAAAGACAACTGTCTCTTCTGTATCCCCCCAGCCACGCTCCAGTGATGCCCACGAACTGCGTTGGGTAACACCCTGCTGTGATTCCTCCTCCTCCTCATCTTCCTCGTCCTCCTCGTCCTCCAGAACTATGCCCGGGCTTGAATATTTTTGACCTGGCCTATGCTGGTGCAGGAACCCACCCTCCGAGCCACTTGCGAATGACTGGCCTGATAACCGTGGAAATTACCCCTCTTCCTCCTCCTCATCCTGCTGTGCCACATCCTCTTCCATCATGGCCCGAAGTGTTTTCTCAAGGAGACAGAGAAGTGGGATAGTAACTCTGGGAACAGAGTCATCGGCACTGGCCATGTTGGTGGAGTACTCAAAACACCGCAATACGCTACACAGGTCTCGCATGGAGGCCCACTCGTTGGTGGTGAAGTGTTGCTGTTCCGCAGAGCGACTGACCCGTGCTTGCTGCAGCTGAAACTCCACTATTGTCGCACACCACCAGGCCGGGCTTGAGGCTCAGTGGCAACCACCACTCATTGGTCTGTTGTTCAATGCACGTCCACAGCTCCTGCGCAGTGTGGGGTTTATCCCCCAAACATATCAGTTTTAAAACAGCCTGCTGTCGTTTACCCCTGGATGTGCTGATGTTGGTGGTGAAGGTGTTACGCTGAGCGGATGAGTAGGTGGTCGAGGAGGAGGAAGCGCAGTAGGAGGAGGAGGCAACAGGAGGCAAAGAGATATGCCCTGCAATCCTCGGTGGTGGAAGGACATGCGCCAAATGGCTAGCCGGCTCAGGCCCACCCGCCACTACATTTGCCCAGTGTGCAGTTAGCGAGATATAGCGTCCCTGCCCATGCTTACTGGTCCATGTATCAGTGGTTATGTGGACCTTGCCACAGATGGCGTTGCACAGTGCACACTTGATGTTGTCCTTGACTTGTTTGTGCAGGGAAGGGATGGCTCGCCTGGAAAAGTAGTGGCGGCTGGGAACCACCTACTGTGAGACAGCCACCGCCATCAGGTTTTTTAAACTGTCTGTGTCCACCAGACGGAATGACAGCATTTCAAAGGCCAGGAATTTTGAAATGCTGGCATTCAGG
>BLSH010171519.1:1086983-1124214 GCA_018402905.1 Glandirana rugosa
ATTGGACATCTTAAAAAATTTGCAGCGGTTACCTCTAAAAATACAACTTTTCACTCGCCTGCGTTAAAACTTCTATACAACCCATAGTAAAATGAGTCGCATTGTAATAGAAAGTGTTATACCTTATTTTAACCGAATTTCGCCTCAAGGTCGGGGGACTTGGAAAAAAAAAAATTTCTGACGAAACATTAACAGTATTGAACATATAGTTGTAAATATTCTACAGTATATAAAAGACGAAAATCAAAAAAAATTTTTCTCAATAGCAACCTGTCAGGAAGAAAGACAGCCTCATGAGGCATTAGTGAGCATGTGCGAGATCAGAGGTGCATGCTGGGAACAGAAATCCAGGAAGTCAATACAGAAGGGCTTCATGTGCCCACAGCTAAAATGGAACCTGCCTGCTTCCGAGATCAGTAAGTAACTAACTCTTTTTAAAAAAAACTAAAAGCAGAAAATATATGACATCTTATAAATGTTGATATACAAGTTATGACAATTACAAAGCAGTCTTTAAAAAAAAAAAGGTTCAGGGGGCTGGAACTCCGCTTTAAGCCAATTTTATTCCATATTGTGAAAGATAATGTTACGCTGAGTAAAATGATACCCAACATATCTTCAAAATTGCGTCCGCTCACTTTTCAACATAAAAATCTCCATTGGCGACGTTTAAAAAATTCTACAGGTTAGCATTTTTGAGTTACAGAGGAGGTCTAGTGCTATAATTCTTGCTCTTGCTCTAACGATCATGGCGATAACTCACATGTGTGGTCTGAACACCGTTTTCATATGTGGGCGGGACTTACGTATGCGTTCGCTTCTGTGTGCGAGCTCATGGGGACAAGGTGCTTTAAATTTTTTTTTTTTTTTTAATTATTTATTTTACTTTTTAATTTTTATTTTTACTCTGTTCTTTAAAAAAATATGATCACTTTTAGTCCTATTACAAAAATGTAAACGTTCCTTGTAATAGAAAAAAGCAAGCCAGGACCTCCTAAATATGAGATCTGGGGTCAACAAGACCAAAAAAAATGGCAGTGCAAAAAAAAAAAAAAAAAATGGGCACTTTAAGACCATTGGGCGGAAGTGACTTGAGACGTCGCTTCCGCCCTGCCACGTTTTGGAGCCGGGTGAACGGCTTCAGCCGCTCACGGACACTGGGGGGGACAGACGCGATCATCTCTGCCGGCGGGTACGGTAAATGGTGGAGATGACCAAAAAGCGGCGGGAGGGGGGGCACCCCTTCCTCTGCTGATAAAAGTGATCTTGTGGCGTAACCGCCGCTGAGACAACTTTTATCTTGTACAGAATTGCCTGCACTAAAAGAAGATACCAGGTTTATGGCAGCTATCTGCTACCATAACAACGGTATTCCACTTCAAAGTGACCGCCGTCACCTGATGGCGTTGGTCCGGAAGTGGTTAATAAATCAACCCCACTGTAATACACAGAAGAACCTGTACTTACCTGGGTGCAAATTCATCAATGGTGAGACCAGCTTTCAGACCAGTTCTGCAATACTCCAACCCATCAGCTACTGTATATGCCAGTTCCAAGATAGCATCTGCTCCTGCTTCCTGCATGTGGTACCCACTGATGGAGATGGAGTTGAATTTTGGCATGCACTATGGAAAGAGAACACAAGGGGATGGGGAGAGAGGGTGGTTAGAGATATAAACAGGATCCACCAAGAATAGAACAAGTTCCAGTTTGTAAAGCCTAGGTGCATGTTAAATTCTTACACAAGCAAACCAACAGACAAAAATATAATGCCCTAATCTTGATTTTAACTCCCCTCCCCACCACCTTAACCCGGTAGTAAAGCATTGGGCGTTTTATTTTTTTGTAAACCTGAAAGACAATGTCATAATGTGCTAGTATGCATTGCATACTAGTACATTATGTGAAACGTACTGAAAACAAAGCCTTCCAGTAGCGCGTTGTCACCGCTAAAGGTGCTCCCATCTTCACCTGGTCTTCCTTCCGGGTTCGCAGACTCCGGCTTTGGGAGTGTCCGGAGCCACGATGACATCACTCCCACACATGTACGTTGGAGCCGCTGTTTATGGCACAGGACTCTGAAGGAATGGCCCGGGTGCCCATTCCTTCAGAGCGCATGCGCACCAGTGATGTCACCGACTGCATCTACAGTAAATATCATCTAAACGGTGCATGTTTAGGAGATGTTTACACTACCTATAGGTAAGCCTTATTATAGACTTACCTAGAAGTAAAATGCATGCATGGGAGTTAACTCCAACTTTAAGGCCCAGTTAAACCATGACCATTATGTTACTGCTGCATAGGAAACATTTTAAGTCAAGTAACTCTGCAGAGACTTTTACTTCCAATAACTCTCCTATGTGGTGACAGGATCTCCCTAAAAGAGAGGTTTGGGAAAGAAAAAAAAAAACATACACTCTAAGCCTCAGAACTCAGCAATCATGTGACTGCTGATCACTCAGTTCTCTAGGTCCACTCTGAGCACAGAGTGGTGACTGTCAGACGCTGCTCTCAGCTCTGTCCCTCCAGTGCTGACTGGAGCATCGGCAGGAGAGGGGGGTGGGAGTAGCTGGCTCAGGTTCTCAGATGCCAGTTGACAGCCTGAGCCAACTGCCTTTTGGGGACCTGGGTGGAACCCAACATTATTGTTGGGATGCACCCGGAAGCTGGAGTGGCTCTGTGACATCAGCCAACAGGGGACAGAGCAATATTGGAAAAGGTTCCTGTGCTACCTTGGTGCGTTTCCAGTGTGAATCTGGCACCAAAGAATAAACAAACCTTATGCAAGTTGCATCACATAATTGCACTGAAAGTCAAAATTGCATTGCAGTAGTGTAAACTTAGCCTTAATCTAAGCAATGTAAAGCACATGAACGTAACCTAGTATCAGGTCATTGTACATTACAGCAGGGTAGAGTGGGAGGGGGTAGACCGATATTGTTTTTTTTAGGGCTGATACTGTTTTTTTGCCTGCCTTTCAGGCCGATAGCCGATATCAGGTGCCAATATTCTGTAGATTTAAAGTTTTTATTTTTTTTAATCACTTTTATTGCTGTAACAAGGAATGTAAACATCCCCTGTGACAGTAATAGGCAGTGACAAGTACTCTTTTTGGAGGGATCTGGGGTCTATAAGACCCCAAGCCCCTCCTCTGCACTTGAAAGTATTCAAAAAACCAAGATCTGCATTTTTGAATACTATTTTTTTAAACTGGCACCTTTAGGATGCCAGCAATCCAGAAGTGATGTCATGACATTGCTTCCGGGTTACTAGATCCAAGTCCCGAACAAAGCCGATCTGGCTTTGTTCAGGTCTTTAGCCAGCCAGCAGACGTGCCTGGTGGTCGCTCTGGCCTCCCGGTGGGGCGGGAGACCCAGGTGGAGCGGCGGGAGATAAGAGGGGGATGTACCCTCCCGCAGCTTGTAATAACAGCGGAGCGGCTGCTGAGCCACATCAGTTTTCATTACAAGAAAGCTGCCAGTCTGCTCGAAAGAATGGTACCGGGGTGATGTTTGCAGCTGCAGGCATCACCCTGGTACAAACACTTGAAGCAATATCGGTAATATCAATAAGTTTGTGACCGATACTTCAATAGACGTGAAAATCGGCCGCCGATAATCGGTCGACCCCTAGTACAGAGTGTTAGAGGAAGAAGCAGCACAAGGAGGAAAGAGCAGAGTGACAAGCTCATCAGTATACTACTTCTCTATCACTGCCAGCTCTAAGACAGCCTGGGCTTAAATGACTCAACCCAGGAAAACTGAGGGTATCTAGTGTGGAAATGGAAGTAATGCTCGGAACTGAATGCGAGTATTGCACCAAAAACTGTTTGTTTTTTTTTAACCTTTTAATGGGCTATCATTTATTCAGCTATCAAAAGGTAGTTACTGGTAGCCCTTAATCTCAATGGCAAACTGGAAAGAGCAGTAAGAAGATCTTACCTGAGATGTGTACTGGAAGATATCAGCAATGATTTGCATGGAAGGCTCTGGAGGAAATATATATGTATTCCTGACCATGAACTCCTTTAGGATGTCATTCTGTATGGTCCCGGTCAGCTTCTCCTGAGGAACGCCCTGCTCCTGACCAGTGACTATGAACATAGCCAGGATGGGTATGACGGCACCATTCATGGTCATAGAGACAGACATCTTCTCCAGAGGAATGCCATCAAACAGCATCTTCGTGTCTTCTACTGTGTCAATCGCCACCCCTGCCATGCCGACGTCTCCATGAACTCGAGGGTTGTCGGAGTCATAGCCACGATGGGTGGCCAGGTCAAATGCAACAGACAAGCCCTGCTGACCGGCTGCAACAAAACCAGACATAGTAAATAGCACAGTAAAGGTGGCTGCAAATAAGACTGGAGCAACGTATAAAAGCCCTCTCTTTTTGTCCTAGTTTTGGACAGAACTGGGAAAGGTTTGAACCGGTCTTAGCTTTTAGCCCTTGTTCACAATGGAGCGACTTGTCATACGATTTGAAAGTCGCAACCTTTTGTCAACAATCACACTGTTCAAATCGTTACAACGCCAACTTTGTGGTGCCGCACTGATTTGAAAAAGTAGTTCCTGCGCTACTTTTGGTGATTTCAGGTGCAACTTGCATAGACATCCGTATATGAAGCCGCACAGGTGTCTGCCAAGTCGCATTGACATGCGGCTTTGAAATTGTGTGATTTCAGATGAAGTCGAGCAATTTCAAAGCTGCAGTCAATGTGAATGAGGGCTTAATGCTGACTGAGAGGAATAATAAGGCACAAGCATGGTGTAGCACCGCTAAGCAAAGAGCCTGCTAAATACATCTTCACTTCACATCTTCATAGATCCCCTTTAGTCCTCCTCCAAAGGCTCACAAATACTGTACATGTTGGACTGAATGCAGCTTTCTGTGAAGGCCTGGCAACAATGCTGCACTGCTCCTGAATCACTCATGTAGACTGTACCTGCTTGCACTACAATGAGATGAGAAGATGTTGCAGGGTGGGCATGGCCATAAGCATTGTCACTACAGTTTCACAAGCCTTTAGCTTGTCAATCAAAACCTGGCCACCCTAGTCCTGCCTATTGCTTTCTATACTGACAGAACTGCCTCTGTGACTTAAACCTCCCTACTGTGAGCTGCAGTGTCTGGGAGGGGGAGTGTGTGAGACACAAATGAAGGAGGATTTGGCTCAGTCAGGGGTGGTAAAGGAAGTTTTTCTTCTTTATAGGGCTTGTACATCGCACAGTGACTGGATCTGGGAGCTGTGTAGACGTCACAAGAGAGTCTTTAGAAGTATCTTAACCACCTCAATACAGGGCACTTTCACCCCCTTCCTGCCCAGGCCATTTTTTTTTAAATACTTTTTATTAACAAATATATAAAACATCACACAATGTACTTTTGTATCGGCAATAAACCAAAAATAAAGAACAGGTGACACAGCAAAGACTCAATTTTCCATACATAAAGGAACTGTACAATAAGACAATGCAGAAGATCACCTTCACATATCCGTGTCTGACATAAACATCATCGACTCATTCGTAATCAATATAAGATTTTACCCCACAGAAGCCCGTCTATATACCCGGCACTTGTTAAATTATCTCATACCTAAACAGCACTCACTGTCAGTTCAGAGGTTTTCCACACATCCCAGATTTTGTTAAATTAAATTAATGTGGGCATCCTCGGTTTTCATACATTAATTGTTCAAACGGTATCATCTGATTCACCAACTGAATCCATCTATGAACAGATGGGGGTCTGGGTTGGATCGCCCAGGCCATTTTTAAGCTTTCAGTGCTGTCACACTTTGAATGACAATGGCCCGGTCACGCTACACTGTAACCAAGTGAAAATTTTTACCATTTTCATCACACAAATAGAACTTTCTTCTGGTGGCATTTAATCACTGCTGGGATTTTTATTTTTTACAAAAAAAAAAAAAAAAATTTTGAAAAAAAAAAAGAAGTTTTTCTTAGCTTTGTCAGTAAATTTTGTAAAGAAGTAACTTTTCTCCTTCACTGATGTGTGCTAATGAGGCAATACTGGTGGGCACTGAAACACTGCACTGATGCGAAGGCACTAATATGCCGCACTGATGGGTGGCACGGGTGGGAACTGATAGGTGGCACTGATGGGCACTGATAGGAGGCACTGGTGGGCACAGATGGGCGGCATTGATGGGCAGCACTGACTGGCATCAACTAATGGGCACTGATTGCTGGCACTCAGGAGCACTGATTGCTGCCACTGGCTGTTGGCACTGGTGGCATTAATGGTAATCATGGCACTGATGATCAGTACCCCGATTACATCCCTAGATGTCTCCTGCGAGGAGATGCCGCTGATCGGCTCTCCTCGCCGCACACTCTGTCAGTGTGAGGCGGGGAGCGCTGATTACCGGCACTTCCTTGTTTACTTGTGACCGGCTGTGACTGGTCACAGCCGATCACATGGTTAAAGAGCCGCCGCTGTGGCTCTTTACACAGATCGGGGTTGCGCCGTGTCATGGCAACACGGCGCGGCTGCGATTGGCTCGCCCCCCAGGGTGCACCGCAGTGCGCTTTCTGGGATAACGTCATATGACGTCGTCCCAGAATGAGAGCAGCACCTCCCGCCGTCATTTGTCGGTGGGCGGACGGCAATCGGTTAAAGTGGTTGTAAACCTCAGACATGAAATATGAACAAAGCATATCCCTCTACAGTGTGTACTTGTCTCAATTAAGAGCACAAAGGCTTATTTCTGTCTGCTGCTTAATTCCTCAGCTATCAGCATGAATCACTTCTGACACCAATAGAAAAAAGGGGACAGGGGAGGGAGCTCCAGCACACAGCCTGTGATTGAAAGCCTCAGCGCTGTTCCTGTGTGGAGGGGGGGTGTGTCCCTTCTCTCCAATCAGCTCTCAGAGTGCTCCTAACTGAGCTCTGGAGAGTGTAATTTTAGCTCCTTGACAGCTCAGAAAACCTTTATAAATGCTGTATTTTGAAAGGATGTACAGGACAGATGGCTGCAGATAAACTGAAGGTACAACTTATCTAGAAGGATTTGCTTCATTTCTGTGTATTACCTGAGAACAGTCACTTCACTGGGTAAATGTAAAGGTTTACAACCACTTTAACCACTTAACGCGAGATGCCGTTTTTAAATGGCAGCAGCTTTAAGTGAATGTATCGGGGTACAGCCTGCAGCTTTTTTAGAGCAGGCGATCGGCTATCCGGCGATAATGGGCGATCCAGCTCAGGAGCCGTTCGGCCGTTATCCCGGGCCGCCGCCTTCCGCCGCTCTTCTCCGGCCTCCTGTCCCACCGGGAGACTGAAGCTCCGATCCGGAATGTCCGCCGGCTAAGAGGAGACCTGAAGGAAGCTGGAATTGGCTCCAATGGGGACTCCTTAGTCAAATTCCGGAAGCAACATCACAACGTCACTTCCGGTTTACTTGGCAGCTAACGGCGCCGGTTTAAAAAAAAAAATGACAGTATTCAGATTCGCCATTTTTGGCAATCTGAATAGTGTGAAGCGCAAAGGAGGGATGGGGGGGGGGGGGGTCTTTTAGACCCTGCATCCCTCTATAAAGAGTACCTGTCACCATATATCACTATCACAAGGGATGTTTACAATAAAAGTGATTAGAATTTTTTTTTTTTTTAAAGGAACATTGCTAAAAAAAGAAAAAAAAAATTTTAAAAGCGCCACGTCCCCGCGAGCTCGCGTAGCAAAGAAAACGCACACGCAAGTTGGGCCCGCATATGAAAACGGTGTTCAAACCACACATATGAGGTATCGCCGCGATCATCAGAGTGTGAGCAATAATTGTAGCACTAGACCTCCTCTGTAACTTTAACCTGGTAACCATTAAAAATTTTTAAAGCCAAAACCAGATCGTGTGGTGAAATTACCTAAGAGGCAGTGCCCTCTCTTCGGTCTTCTCTCTTCCTTTGCCACGCTTTCACTAAAATCTCTTGGAGGTAATCAGGATGGAGTCTCTCCCTTCCTCTCCCCCAGAGCATGCATAGGCTTGTAGTTCCATACTCCATACAAGGCTATGGGGCTGTCTGGTAAAGGAACTTCATATTCCAGAATGCCTTGTAGCTACTCCTGCAGCTTGTTAAAGTCCCCCTGATTGGCTCCTGTAACTGTTCTTTCTATTGGCTGCATCGCCTATGGAGATTTTTAAGTACCAGAGTTGTCGCCATTACGCGAGCGCAATTTTCAACCATAACATGTTTGGTATCTATTTACTCGGCATAACATCCTCGTTCACAATATATAAACAAATTGGGCTAACTTTACTGTTGTCTTATTTTTTAACTCAAAAAAATGATTTAAAAGAAAAAAAAAAAATAAATAAATATTATATATATATATATATATATATATATATATATATATCGCTCTTAAAATACTGCTGCGCAAATATGGAGTCACAAATTATTGCAACGATCACCATTTTATTCTCTAGGGTGTTTGACAATAAAACAATATATAATGTTTGGGGTTTGAAGTAATTTTCTAGCAAAAAAAAAACCTGATTTTTACTTGTAAACAACAAGTGTAAAAAGGGGGCTCTGGGGCTGGTGTGGTTCTAAAGGGTCAAGGTTTTTTTTACCTTTCTGCATTCTATGCATGCAGGTAAAAACCTTCTCCATGCAGCAGCTTATATAATATAGAATACTTACCTGAGCCCAATCGTGATCCAGTGATGTGCACAAGAGTCTCAGCTCTCCGGGGACTCTCTACCCATTGGCTCAATCACAGCCAGTGAGCCAATGAGAAGAGATAGGGCCAAGCCATGACTCTGTGTCTGAATGGGCATGCAGACCAGTGGCTCGGCTCGGGTGCCCCCAGAGCAACCAGTTTGCTGTGGGGGGCACTTGGCAGGAAGGAGGGGCCAGGGCTGCTTTGTGCAAAAATCACTGCACAAAGTGCAGGTAAGTACATGTTTGTTTTTTTTTTAAAGGTAAAATTTGCCTTTAATATCACTTTAAGGGGGCGTGGCCGCGACGGGCATGTGAGAAGAAGTGTCTCATAGAGCTCCCTCTCTGAATCCTGCCATCGATCCTCTCCCCGGCTACATACGAAGATCAGACCAGCATCAATCAACTCCTTTCACAGCCAGGATTGCTCCTGTACCACCCGTGACCTGCTCCAGGGTAGCTATGCCCCGCAAAACCAAGGGAGAAACAGCAGCCTTGGAGTCTCAAAATGTCGCCGGCGACGCTGCAGCACCCACAGCACTGAAAACTCCAAAAAACGACCAGACAAAGGGAAGGAGACAGGTACTAAAAAGCAAACTCCCCAGAGCTGTGGGTAAGGACAATCCAGGGGACATTTTAGATTATACTAGAAAGCTCATAGAGCTTAAAGGCCAGAAAGCACATGAGGAGGGCGGTCACTTCCCAGAGCTGAGAACCGGACTCAGATCAGGACGATGAGGTAGGAACTGTGTTCTCCCATACAGCGGGGCCCATACTATGCAATGAGAAGCCCATGGATAGTGAACCACAACCAACATTAAGTCAGATATTACGTCAGGTATTACAGTCAAAGACACACTGGGGGGATTGATGGAGGTGGTTGCTCTCCTCAGGCAGAATCTGCAAAAAATTTGAGAACGCACCACCGCTACAGAAAGCCGCATCAGTGACATAGAAGACCAAATTGCACCCTTAATAACAGAAACGCATGGCCCACGAGAATAAAGACAAGGCCGACAATATTGAGAACCGCCTGTGCCAAAATAATATCCGCATAGTGGGGCTGCCTGAGAAAAACAGAGGGCAGAGACCCTACAGAATTCATTGAAACCTGGCTACTAGATATCTTCGGTAAGGATGCCTTTACACAGCTATTTGCAGTGGAATGGGCTCATAGAGTCCCCACTAGAGCCC
The DNA here is from genome assembly GCA_018402905.1 of Glandirana rugosa. Classification (NCBI taxonomy): domain Eukaryota; kingdom Metazoa; phylum Chordata; class Amphibia; order Anura; family Ranidae; genus Glandirana; species Glandirana rugosa. The sequence continues at coordinate 1,096,865 of BLSH010171519.1, forward strand.
TGCCGGGCAATACACCCAGACCAATATTGGCCCAGCTTCTCCACTATCGAGACAGGGAGAAAGAACTACGACTGGCAAGTGAGCGGGCAAACACCCTATACAATGGGGCAAAAGTGTCATTCTACCCTGAATTCTTGGCTGAAGTACAGCATCAGCGAGCCAAATTCTTTGATGTTAAGCAGCGGCTATAGAGAATCGGGCTGCCATATGCAATGCTCTACCCTGCTCGACTAAGTTACAGCTACTGGTCACAACCACTTCTTCAATACAGCAACTGAGGCGCCTGACTGGCTTGATGCTCATGAGCCCTCCTTGCGCCACAGACCCAGAGATGACGACGAGACCTGATACAGCAAGACCACCTCAGGGAAAACCTTGATATGGTGAGACTACAAACAAATCCTTGGGGGGGGGGGGGGGGGTTCCCCTTTTCTTATTGTTGCCCCTACAAAAATGACACCCTAGCCAGGGACACGATATTTATGGGAAATAATGGACATGCAGTTGCTGACATTGAGCTTTGCTTTCCTTCTGCAGCAACTCCAACGTATGCAGCACTTCGGATCCTGGAAAGGGAGGGGGCGCTGGATGACCCACACAGTTTGTTTCCTGTTTGATTTGAACAGAACTGTTTGGTTATTTTTGGGTTTTCAAAGTTATGGGCACCGTTGTGCCCAGCAAGTTCGGAAATTTCTCCTCTTTTCTTCCCTATACAGAGATGTCACACCTTGACTGCACACCTACAGACCTGTACTTAGTATTATATGCACCTCTCACTGAACATACCGGCCCTTATGATGGGAAGCTCTTGGGTGGATAATTTCCTCCCTCATTCCATGTACCACTTTCAATATGGCTGAAGTCCCAATTATTACATACAACATTCGGGGACTGGGCACACCCCTTAAAAGAACACTTGCTTAAGAAAATACCACCCGGCAGTTGTCAGTTTGCAGGACACACATTTGGTAAAATACTCTGTGACTTGTCTAAATTACTCCTGGGTAGAAAATGCATATCACTCCACTCCTCTTATTCCAGGGGGGTGAGTGTACTGTTGCATAGGGCTCTGTCCTTTTGGGAGCTGTCTGCGTTGATCGATGGGGAGGGTCGCTTTGTATTCTTACATTGCAAGTTATATCCTGTGGAATGTATTCTAGTACTGGTGTATATCCCATCTTCGTTCTCTGCGGCTATTCTTAGGGAGTTGGTGGCTTTTATTCTTACCAGGCCTAACCTCCCTTTGTACATCCTGAGAGACTTCAATGGGGTATTGAATCCCAGAGCGGATAAGCATCCTCCCATCTCTCAGCATAATGCTGTCAGGGGGACATTGCTCTCTAGATTCCTTAATGACATGGGTTGGTCAGATATATGGAGATTAAAACATCCGGATTTATACAATTCTCTTGCTTCTCCAAAACTCATACATCACAGTCTTGCATTGATTTGTGTGTTGGGAATGCTGTGGCCTTGCCATTGGTAGCGAAAATAAAGTATGGTGTCAGGGGAATCTCTGATCACTCCCCATTAGTGGTTTGGATTACAACTCGGACTGAGGACACTGTCCCCAGCCCCATGGCGCCTGAATGCTTTCTGGCTGCAGCTATTCCCAGTGGGCAATTCCATCACAAGACAAATTGAATATTTTTTTCGGGACAATGCTCAACATGATGATAAGCTTATGATGTGGAATGCCTTTAAATGTTACCTAAGGGGAGTTTTCATCTCAGTTATTACTAAGATTAAGAAAGACTCAAAGACCCCTGAAACACAACTCTCTGAATTAGTAGACTGGAACGGGATTATTTGACAAACCCAATGGAACAAAACAAAAGTCTCCTGGCTCTCGACACAAGATGCGCTAGTTAAAGTAATTCATTCTAAGGCAGAGAAAAAAACTTTTTTTTTTTCAAAAGTGAGGAGGGGGAGCAAACTGGCCGCCTCCTGGCCAAAATAGTTAAAGGTTCGTCCTTCAGCCCCAGCAATAGGAGCTACAGCCTTACCTGACAGGCGTATAGTAAATTCACCCAAGGCTATCTCAAATGTATTAGTCCGTTTCTACACTGACCTATACTCCTCCAGGGTGACATATACTCAGGAGGAATTAGATGTCTATCTAGCATCAATCTCCCTACCATCCCTAACGGCCTCTCAGCGGCAATGCTGGACACCCCCTTGACACTAGAGGAACTCCAGGAGGCGGTTGGTGCTTTCCCACAATTCAAAGCCCCAGGAGATGACGGGATCCCCATGGAAGTGTATCAAAACTTTGCAGAACTTCTTTTACCTAAACTCCTGGCACTGTGCAATTCGGCCGGCTCTGAACAAAGACTACCTGAGTCGATGTCTAGGGCCTGCATCATACTGTTGCTAAAACCAGGCAAAGTAGCTACTGAACAATCCTCATATAGGCCCATTTCGCTCCTCCGGACAGATATTAAAATTCTGGCACTTTTTGGCTAGAAGACTAAACACTGTCATTTCAGATATAATCCACCCTGACCAAGCGGGCTTCATGCCTAATAAATCTACAGCAATCAACCATAGGAGATTGTGAATGTGCAATCCCACACTGACAACCAAGGCACCAGGGCTTTGCTATCGCTAGATGCTTACAAAGCTTTTGACAGCGTGCAATGGGGATATTTATGGGCTGTGATGAAAAAGTTTGGGTTCTGGTATAAATTTAGATCGTGGGCCCGGCTTCTGCATTACAAGCCGCGAGCAGCGATTAGAGAGGGGGGCAGGGTCTCCGCACCTTTTGAACTAGGACGAAGCACCCAGCAGGGATGCCCCCTGTCACCACTCCTCTTCACCATGGCGATAGAGCAGTTAGCGGAACAGGTTTTAAATATGGTAGCCTACATGGGAAACTCCTCTTATATGCAGACGATATGCTTTTACTTCTGGGAGACACGGATATATCCTTAATACTATAGATGTTATTTAAAAATTTGGTAATTTCTCTGGGCTAACAATTAACGGGTCCAAGTCCATGCTACTACAGCTGGACCAGCTGGATAGCACTTCTTTACGAATATCATGCCTCATTTAAATACTTGGGAGTTCTCATTTCACCTCAGTTTACCGACTTCTGCCACCTGAATATTCTCCTTTTACTAACAAGATTTAGATACAAACTATGGAACAAATTGTGGCTATCAGTGGTTGGAAGAACAAACTTGATCAAACTGATCTTTATGCCGCAACTGTTTTATTTCCTTCATAATTCCCCAGTAGTTATTTCTCTTAAAATTTTCTGTATAGTGAACGCCATATTCAGAGTCCTATTGTGGAAGAGAGGGTGCGCCCGAATTAAACTGGAACAGTTACAGAAGCCAAAGGATGAAGGAGGGCTAGCTCTCCCAAATCCTTGATTGTACTATATTGCCTCTCAACTTCAACATTTGATCGGGGGCCTACAGGAAGCTCCTACTTCAGAGGCAATGACCCCGGATTCAACACTGTCAAGTTTGTTGCATGACACTGGTAACTCCTCCCTGGTGGAGGGATTAGAGCAACTTTTCTCGCCACAGAGGAGCCCTTTAAATAATTCTCCGGTCTCGGGGAACCCCTGCTAAAAATTAAAAATCTACAACTCATGATACCTTAGTGTGATTGTCAATGGAAAGAATGCTCCTTACACTTGTGATCATTGGGAAGAATTACCCCCTTACAGATAGCTAAAAAGATCAATGGTATCATTAGGAATTTATCTGAGAGGTAGAAATTGACCATTGCTCAAGGAACCCCTAGCAACCTCTGGAGGAACCCTAGGGTACCACGCAACCCTGGATTAGAGGCTCAATTATTTTGAAAACCAAACAAACACTGCCCGACCTATAGACTTATACAAAAAAATTGGAACAAGGTGAAACACCTTTAGAAAGTAAATGGATATACGAAGTTCAGCCCCATTTGGGAGAACTCCTTGTATCCAGAACTCACTAAACTACAGAACGCGTCCGTTTGGAGGGAATACGGCGTGACACATCTTAAACATATTCTGAGCAATGGAAGACTTCTTCCATTTTCTCAGCTCAGTACACATTGTATTTTGAGCATGTTAGATGCAGTAATCACTGATAAATATATAAGGGAAGCAGCTACTCGGGCTCCAGTTCAGGCTCGAAAACTTCTTCTGCAGCATTGGGTTTCCCTCACAACTCCCTCACCCCAGATGTGGATAGACGAAATGGGAGCAGTACTGAGACTGGAGAAACTGATATATCAGCATAGAGGTAGTCACTTAAAATTTGAAAAAATATGGGGGAACTGGCTGGCCCACCGGGTCTAGTTCCTGTGGATCTAGTGATGTATAGACTTTTACTGTAATGGCATGCATAAATGTGATCTCTTGTTGATTTGCAATTACACTGGGTGTTCTCTCATTGCTATGGGTGGGTGTGTTTGGTGCCAGCTCATATCAAACCGTCCCTGAACAACAGGAATGCGGTATGATAACAATACGTTTCTAAACAAGTACAGAATGTACCGGTGTGTACTTTGATGCTCTACTATTGTCAAGATGTACTTAGTACCAGATACGCTTTGACTTTGTTCTGAACTTATGTTTATTGCTGTGACATCTCAATCAACTTCAGCCTGATTTAAAAAAAAAAATATCACTTTAAGGCCGGGTTAACACATATGCAAATTGGATGTGGATTTCTCCGCATCCAATTCGCATGACAGGCAAGTGTGACCGGCTCTCAATGGAGCCAGTTCACACATGTCCAGGACAGCCGTGGTACAGATTGAAAAAGGGCCTAGTGTCTTTGGGTCCAGTTCAGGCTAAAATTTGGACCTGAACCGGTGTACATGAACGCACCGGACCCCAGGTACGAACCTGCGGGTGCACATGTGTGAAGCCGGCCTAAGAGTCTGACGCTTACCTTTGATGTTGTCCCTATAGAACTTGTTGCTCTCCTCCACTGTGCTGAACCCAGCATACTGTCGTATAGTCCAGGGTCTGTGTGTATACATAGTGGGGTATGGGCCACGGGTGAAAGGTTTTACTCCGGGCAGCTCCTCGGGTGTATCCACTGTGTCTCTCTTGGTGTATAGAGGCTTTATCACAATGCCCTCCGGTGTATGCCATCTCAGGCTCTCTGGGTCCTTCCCCTTAAGCTGTTTCTTAGCTAGAGCCGCCCATTCTGGGTGTAAGGTCTGATGGCTTCGTATGGAGGGGCAGCTGCTGAGTCTGAGGAAGGCCGGCAGTCTGCTTAGTGCAGGGATCGGCTTTAGGTTCCCCAGCACTAGATGCTTCACCTTCGTCCTCAACATGATCTGGAGGCTACCAGTTGGACCTGAAAGAATGACAGACAGAAGGTTAGAAAAAAATAAGAATATAAAGCACATGCTGGTAGTTGGCCCTAGTATGTGAGTACAAATGGACAATGTACTCAAAAGTTTGCATCCCCTGGCAAAATCATGAAATTTTGCCATTGATATTGAAAATTTGAGTGATCGTGCCAAACACTGTCTTTTATTTAAGGAAAGGGATCATATGAAGAAATTTATTATCACATAATTGTTTGGCTCTTTATTAAATCATAACAACAGAAATCACCCAAATGGCCCTGAGAAAAAGTTTTTCACACAAGGTGACACACACAGGTTAAAATGGCAGTTAAAGTTTAATTTCCCACATCTGTGACTTTTTCCATTGCATCTGATGTCTGTGTATAAATAGTCAATGAGTGTGTTTGCTCTCACATGGATGCACTGAGCAGGCTAGATACTGAGCCGTGGGGAGCAGAAAAGAACTGTCAAAAGACCTGTGTAACAAGGTAATGGAACTTTATTAAAATGCAAAAGGATATAAAAAAGATATATCCAATATGCCAGTCAGTACTGCTCAATCGCTTATAAAGAAGGGGGAAATTCAGGGATCTCTTCATACCAAGCCAAGGTCAGACAGACCAAGAGAGATTACAGTCACAAATGCCAGAGGAATTGTTCAGGATACAAAGAAAAGCCCTTTCTGGTCCGGGTATGTTCTTATCCAACCTCCCCTTTTCTTGGCTCTCCACAAAGAAAAACCTACAGGTAACCACAGGAGAAATACAAGCTGCTATGGAAAAAGACGGTGTGGTTGTTTTTAAGGAGCACAATACAATGATAATTGAACCAAAATGAGCTGCATGGTCCACTTGCCAGAAAGATAACTTTACTGAGCCAATGCTACATAAAAAGCCCTGTGAGGCATGTCAAGGTGTTGTTGAGCATATTGTAACCGGGCTTTATTGTGGCATTGGTGCAGTAAAGGCTTCTTTCTGGCAACTAGACCATGCAGCTCATTTTTATTCACAATTTCTGCCAGGGTGTCCAAACTTTTGAGCACAACTGTACATGTGTCATCACATTTGTATGTCAGTCTGAGCCAAGCAATTGCTATCACATAAGGGACTTTTACTATGTGATAGAAATAAAGTTAAAGCGGAGTTCCACCCTATTAAAAGTGTGCAGCAACAAAAAGGGTAGCTGCTGACCATTAATAATCGGACACTCACCTGTCCCAGGCTCCAGCAATGCAGCTGGCCGTTGCTTCGCTCCCCCGCCCCCCACCCACCGGCGCCTGGCCTTGGCTTCAAAGCCGAGTCGCGCTGTGCACTGTGAATGGCCGGTGCATCTTCTGGGACCTGTGACACGTCTCAGAAGATCGCTGCGTGGGAGGGGGGAAGGTGAACTTCCTTCCGGCTCCGCAGAGCCAGGAGAGGAAGTGGGACCTGGGACCCTGTGAAAACAGGGTCTTTGGTCCCCCCCCACAAAAAAAAAAAATGGGATGCCAATTGTGGCATGTCAGGGGGTCACCAACACTTAAAGCGAAAATTCCACTTTTGGGTGGAATTCTGCTTTAAGTGGAAAAAAAAATGAAAGTGGTTGTAAAGGCAGAAGGTTTTTTTTTTTTATCTTAATGCATTCTATGCATCAAGATAAAAAAAACCTTCTGTGTGCATCAGCCCCACTAATATTTACCTGAGCCCCCTCTCGATCCAGCGATGTTGCACAAGAGGCAACAAGACTCTCCCTCCAGATTGGCACAGCAGTGGGCATCATTGGCTCCTGCTGCTGTCAATCAAGGTCAGTGAGCCAATGAGGAGAGAGAGGGGGCAGGGCCGAGACGCAGCTCTGAGCTGTGGCTCGGCTCGGGTGCCCCCATAGCAAGCTGCTTGCTGTGGGGGCACTCAGCAGGGGAGAGGGGCCAGGAGCACTGGTGAGGGAGCCGAGAAGGAGGAGGATCCGGGCTGCTCTGTGCAAAACCAACTGCACAGAAGAGGTAAGTATAACATGCTTGTTATTTTTAACCACTTCCCGCCCAGTCATATAACTTCGCAGACTTTGAGTGGTGATATCTAAATGGTGCCAGCAGCTACAGGAACCATTCAGATACCGTTTTTTAGCTCCGGCGATACTCTGCACCATAAGAATGATCATAGCAGCAGTTCGGTCACTTAATTGTTCTTACAGGCAGCAGGGGGATGGCCCGCCGCCATCCAATGCTTCTCTGGGCCTGCCTGTGCCATTAGCGGTCTGGAGAATGGATCTGTCGCCAGCGAAAGTTGATCATAGGGCTGACTCCAGATGGTCACCAGTCATCTCTAGGCGCCTTGGAGGTCCGGGCGTGATGTATGGCGTCACATCCGAGGTGCCTAGAGATGACTGGCGACCATCTGAATCAACTTTCGGATGTAAACAATACCCGGGGACTCGGCTGGAAAGACCGAGACAGTTCATTTTTTTTTCTGATCTTGGTCTTTCCAGCCTGGAGGAGAGTCTTATTGACCCCATATCTGTCCACAAAGAGGACCTGTCATGCACTATTCCTATTACGAGGGATGATTACTTTCCTTGTAATAGCAATAAAAAATAAAAAAAAATGTTTAAAGAGACAGTGTAAAAATAAAATTAAAATAAACAATAATAAAAAATAAAAAAAAAGATTTAAAGCGCTCCCGTCACCACGAGCTCACGCACAGAAGTGAACGCATACGTAAGTCGCACCCGCATATGTAAACGGCGTTCAAACCACACATGTGAGGTATCGCTGTGAAAGTTAGAGCGAGAACAATAATTCTAGCACTAGACCTCCTCTGTAACTCTGAACAGGTAACCTGTAAAAAATGTTAAAGCATCGCCTATGGGGATTTTTAAGTACCGAAGTTTGGCGCCATTCCATGAGTGTGCGCAATTTTAAAGTGTGACATGTTAGGTATCCATTTACTCGGTGTAATGTCATCTTTCACATTATGCAAAAAAATTGGGCTAACTTTACTGTTTTCTTGTTTTTTGATACATGAAACTGCTTTTTTTCCAAAAAAAAAAAAAACGCGTTTGAAAAATTACTGCACAATTACCACAAAGTAACAACCAAAAAAGTTGCAACCATCACCATTTTATTCCCTAGGGTCTTGGATAAAAAAAAAACAAAAAAAAAAAACACATATATAATGTTTGGGGTTCTGAGTAATTTTGTAGCAAAAAAATTATGATTTTTACATGTAGGAGAGAAATGTCAAAATTGACCCAGGAAGCAAGTGGTTAAATGGAAAAAAAAAAAACACACACACACTTTAACCGGTTCTTGACCGACTACCACATTTTTACTGTGGCAATCTGGCGCTGTCTCGCAAATCGCCGTATATAAGCGGCGATTCGCACACGCGCAGCTAGGTCGGTGACAGCCCACCGCACTCTGGCAGCCGTGATGAGCTGCCAGAGGGAAAGAACGGGGAACCGCCGAAGTAAACACGGCGGTTCCCCGCTCTGTCGGGCGGCATGTAAGAGATCTACTGATCCCTATCACTGGGATCAGTTAGATCTCTTATGCCCATGGTAGCCCAGCCCCCTCACAGTTAGAACATGCCTAGGGAACACAGTTAACCCCTAGATCTCCCCCTGCAGGTTAACCCCTTCACTGCCAATGACATTTATACAGTAATCAGTGGATATTTACATTTCTGATCGCTGTATAAATGTCATTGGTCCCAAAAAGGGTAAAAAATGTCCGACATGTTCAACATCATAGTCCCAATAAAAATCGCAGATCGCCGCCATTACTAGTTAAAAAAAAAAAAATAATAATTGTAAAAAACGCCAGAAATGAATTCTCATGGTTGGTAAACGCGGCAACTTTTGCGCAAACCAATCAAACGCTGATTGCGATTTTTTTTTTTTTTTTACCAAAAATATGAGGAAGAATATAAATCAGCCAAAACCGATGAATAAATTTGTTTATTTATATATTTTTTTGGATTTGTATTTTAGCAGAAAGTAAGAAATATTGTTTTGTTGCAAAATTGTCGCTCTTTTTTTGTTTATAGCGGCGATCAGAAATGACGCAGCGATGATCAAATACCACCAAAAGAAAGCTCTATTTGTGGGAAAAAAAGGATGCAAATTTCATTTGGGTACAACGCCGCACGACCTTGTCAGTTAAAGCGACGCAGAGCCGTATCGCAAAAAGTGCTCTGGTCCTAACCTGGGAAATCCTTCCGGGGCTGAAGTGGTTAATATCACTTTAAAAATTTACAAAAACGCAACACCCCCCCCCCAACAAACTTTAAAGCATTCGCTCCTTATACACGCAAATAAGAACATTATCGCTAAACTGACACCCCGTTCAAAAAAAGTTGCATCCCCATTTTCTCATCCTGGTGTCACAGGAACAGGAAGTAAGAGAAAATCCCCCCGGGGGTCACAAGACAACACCTGACAGATACCTGAACTCTCCAAAAATGAAAATTAAAGTCTGGAGCTATGGAAACCCAGTGCCCCCCTTCCTCACCTGCTGCTCCTGTACCCTCAGCCCCTGTGTGTGTATGTATAGAACAGACATGACATTAGTAATACAGAAGCATTGCACTCCCCCGCCCCCCTATATAATAGCACGTAACTGACTCTGCTCACCCCCCAGACTCGCTCACCTTAGCTACAATGTCCTGCAAGGTCTGGACAGCCAGGAACACCGCCTGGACTACACTTCCCAGCGTGCTCTGTTCTGTAGGCACTAATAACGCGTCACTTCCGGCTACCAGCCCATGTACACCACCCCCGACAAGCGGAGTCTGCTATTGGATGGCGGACGGGATTGTTGTGTCACATGATAGGGCGCCCTGTGTCAGAAAGTGACAATCTGTCAGCGATGCTTTGGGCGGGTCACGTGGTGCACCTTTGCCTTGTATTACAGTCTATGGCTGTATAATAAGTGACAGTCCATGATGAGCTCAGACTCCACACACTCATCTGTATTACTGACTGGGAACAATTCCAAAATGACTGAGGTCTGCGATGTACAATGGATCTGGAAGAAGCAGGAATCACTATAAATACCTAATTATCAGTTGCAGAAAAAATATACATTTATTTATCGTTAATGAGCCTGCAAAGCATTGGAACTGTAATCAATAAGGCTCTGTTCACACCATGGCGTTCCGGATCGTGGGCGGATTCCGAATCGCTGCACAATGCAGGACAAGCTTGTGATCCCGCTACTTTCAATGCCCCCTTGAGCGCAGTATGATTTCGCTGCGTTTTTCGCCCAACGAATCGCAGTAAAGTCACGCAAACAGAATCGCGAGATGCCTGTCACCCAAAAGAAGTTGTCGTGTGACAATCGGGGGGAAATCACGCCATGATCGGAGTGACATTGAAAGTAACGGGAATCCTAAGCTCGTCCCGCGTTTTGCTGCGATTCGGAATCGCGTGCAGAACTACGGCAATTCTGTCCTCGATTTGGAACACCATGGTGTGAATGGAGTATAAATGGTGCATGCTGGGTCCACTCTAAGCAGAAAGCCAGTGACTGCCAGTCATCACTCTGTGCTCTTCCCCTCCAGCACTCACTGGAGCGCCGGACTGTGGAGGGGGCGTGAGCAGCTGACTCAATCTCCTAGCTGCACACAGGCATGAGGGCGAATGCCAACATTATTGTTGGGATCCCTGCAGAGCATAGACTGGCTCTATGAATTTGGGTCACAGGAGTGCAGAAACAAATGCATTCCTGTGACCCACATATAGGCGTGTGCCTGGGCACACCCTAATCACTACGTGTGGTGCAGATTCTCCCCAATGCCTGGGCTTCCATCCCCGTGTTGGCCCCTTCCTAATCCCCGCAGTGCTGCTGGCTTCCCTCCTGTTTTAGTTTAGAGAGTGGGGGAAGGGGCTACTAAATGTATAATTTATTGGCCCCTTGCTGTTCTAAAGGAACACACTCGCTCACTGTGTTCATTCATAACTGAAGCATAGTAAACTGTTTACTATGATTCGGTTTGTGAATGAACAGGAAGCTGCTCAGCACAGAACACTTCCCATTAATTCACTGTCCCATGCAGCTGAGGCTGCAGAGAAAGGCACATGTGTTTGAGTTTTGGGGTGCACGCCCTAATGCAATAGGCTGGGCACACCTATGGCAGGAGAAGTATGGCCAAAAGAGCTTTGGCCATACTTCTCCTTTCCAAGTGTACTTAGAACTAAACCCCCCCTATCCTTTACAGTCAAATAAGCTGCCATCTTAACTTCTGTTTGATCTGCAGTTACCATGGTGCTTCACATGTGATCAGTTATGACACCAACGAGGAAGGAAAAGAAGTCCCAGGAGCCACACATTACACATAACCCTCATATAAAGAGTGGAAGCAGCCTCAGCTACAAAGCTTTAACACTTTTCACAGAAGACAGTCATTGACTGGAGGCGAGTTACATATTGACAACTGGAAAGTTTGACTTTGCAAGTGCTTCTTGGATTCTCTGCATGCTTTGCAGCTTCTCCTCTGCTGTTTACTTTCAATTTCCAAGGACTACATATCCCATGGTACCGTGCTCCTTACAAGCAGTGATTCTTGTACTGACTCTGCCTCCTGAAACTCCTTCTCTCAGCTCCTCTGTAGTTCAGAAGGCAGGCTCTGTGAAATTTGTGACACAGCAATGCCTACTCTTGGGGTATAATGACTACGTGTTACAGAACTAAAGGAAGTAAATGTGTGGGGATCCTCAAACAAGTGTGTTTACAAACCTCAAGAGCATTCCAAGTAATAGGAGCAGGCTAGGAGTATTTGAAATACAACGTGTAGATTAAAATATGATTATACATTTTGACCATAAATATATGTTTTAAAGCAGAGGCGTAACTAGAACCTTTAGGGCCCCGGTGCAAAAAATTATGAAGTGACCCCTGGCCAGGGCCCTTACCTCTTCCCACTGATCCTGGGGCCCTTTACTCCTATCACGGGTCCCTTTATTACGGTACCGCAGCGGGGCCCTTTCACAAGTTCTGCAGCGGGCCCCCTTTCTGCCATCTTTGGGCCTCCCCATGGATGTGAAATGCCAGGGCCCAGTCACAATTGCAACCTATGCAATCCTGATAGTTCCCTCACTGGTGTCTGTAGTTTTTAATTTTATTATTTTCTCAGCTCTTGGACCTTACTCTCCTCTCCTCTTGCTCTATCATGAAGTGTTTTGTACTATGTGAACCCATTCACAAAATACAAAGCCTTCTGTGAATGTACAGCAGGTGGGAAGTGTTGTGTATTCGTTCAGTTCTTTGTGTTGTAATTTTTAGAAAATGTTATGGCATTTCTGCTTTAAGAGATAGTAGGAGAAGTTGGGGCATAAAGATGGTGGCACTGATGAGACACAACAATAGCAACAAGGGCACATTAACCCTGTGTGCAGCCTCCAGAGTAGTCTCTACAGCATCCTGATGAGCCTGAAGTGCCCTGGCAGCTTTGCTATGAACAGTTTTCAATCTACTTACTAGCATCTGGCCTGGATGGGGCCTCGCCTGAGAGGCCTTGTTGCTTAACTTATTAGGTTCAGAAAGCTCTAGGATTTCCTCCTCACAGTATGCAGCCACAGTACAGGCTCTTGAAAAGTATTTTAACTACTTGCCTATTGGGCACTTTCATCCCCTTCTTGCCCAGGGCAATCTTCAGCTTTCAACGCTGTCGCACTTTGAATCACAATTTCGCAGTCACGCAGCACAGTACACATACAGTATGAAACCCTATATGAAATCACCAGTGGCTTTTTTATTTTTTGCTAAACAAACTAAAAAAGACCAAGAAATTAAAAAACCTTTTTCTTTGTTTCTGCAAAAGAGTAAATTTTCTTCTTGATGGGTGCTGATGAGGCTGCGCTGATGGACACTGATGAGGCTGTACTGATGGGCACTGGAGAGGCTGACCTGATGAGCATTACTGACGTGGCACTGATAGACACTGATAAGCTGCACTGATGGGCACTAATGAGGAGACACTGATGAGCAGTGGCGGCCTGTGCATTAGGGGTGCATGGGTGCCGCCCCCCATCCATGCCTCCGGCCCCCTGATCTACATACAGGGACGCCAGATGCATGTGTTCCAATGGGGGGTGTTTTCGAAGCACGTGATTAAAGCCAGAGGCTCTTATAGGCTTCAAAAAAGGGTGGGCTCTGGGCACTGCGCCCGAAGCTCACCCAGTGGAGTGACGATAACGAATGAATATTCATTATCACCACACTGACCCTCCTCCCAGCCTCCCGATTGGCTGGAAGGACAGGCGCTCCTATTGGACGCCTGGCAGGAGGAGAGAAGAGACGTATGGCGAAAGCCGTCGTGATCTAAGCGAGGGCACTGGAGCTGCTGCCTGAGCCACCACAGCTTGCCACTCGTCACCCGCTGCCTGACCTGCACTCCGCCACCAAAATGGGGTAAGTGGCAGGCAGGCAGCAAGCGGGGGGGAGGGTGGTTTGGATGGGGGTGCTTGGTTAATTGCAGCTGGCCGCCCATGGGGCAGGCTGGATAAGTGCCGCAGTTTGCCCGGGGATGCTGGATGAGATCCTCGGGCTGCCCGGGTGGGGGGGGGGGGTGACTGATTGCCGCCACCCCCAGAAAAAAAACCATCAGCCACCACTGCTGATGAGCCTGCATTGATAAGGTGGCACTGCTGGGCACTGATATGCTGCACTGATAATCAGGGCACTGACGATCAGTGTAAATGTGTGCTGTCACAGGATTGATGGTTATCGCCTTTCCCTTCCTCACACAGTGACAGCTTGAGGAGAGGAAATGCCGATAACTGGAATTTATTTACATAGGATCAGCTGTGATTGGGCACAGCTGATCACATGGTAAAGGGCCACTGTGATTGGCCCTTTACCGCAATCTGGGATCAGCAATCACAGAGTGCGCCCCAAGGGGCATGCAGAGGGGTGGAGTTCTGGGAGGACATCAATAGACGCCCTCGCAGAACTGGACGACCGCGCTGTAGCCGTCTTTCGGCAAGTGGTTAAACCAAGTCACAAATGCTTTAGTGGCCAGAGTTTATTTTTGTAGATGCTGTCAGTGTGATGGAGAATCTATTCATCACCACTATGTTGTTGAGATGAAACAGTTAGGCTTCATGTACACATAGCCTACTTTGACTGCCGGCCGCAGGAAAATGCAAAAAGGCAGCAAAATCACATCGTGATTCCTTTTGCACCTGCTAATTAAACGTTGCTATCATGAACACAATTCTTCCGTGTTCAGGAGAGGGAGGTTGAAGCTCCTCTAACCCCAGCAGCTCCTGAACTCTGCTAAAATCATATGTGGACACATAGGCTTTTATTGAGTTAAGTTTAAGAGTAGGGATGGACAGAACACCCCCTTGTCCAGTTTGCAGCAGAACTCCTGAGATGTTCTAAGCCAAACAGCGAACCCGATTGAGGTCTATGGGAGACGAAAAAGGAAAAATCAAGTGCCCATTTTGAAGGCTTATATGCAAATAATTGGACATAAAAGGGGTATGGGGGTCTGGGTACTGTCCTGGGGGACGTGTATCAATAACAAAAAAAAAATTAAAACAATCATTTTTTCAGGAGCAGTGATTTTAATTATGCTTAAATTATGCAGCAATAAACAAATATAGTGCCTGGGGGGTCCCCTTAATGCCCCTGTAAAGTGGCGCATCTGTAGCATGCATAAAAGATGCTACAGCAAAAATGACATTTCTAAACAAAAAAAAAAAAAAAGAGTCAAATCCCATTTAAAATTATGATTACAATTGCCGACACCTGCCGCAGCATGCGTTCCACAACGCTGAATATCGGAACCACGGCAACCGGAAGTCTGGTCACGTCCGGTTCCCATGGTTCTGATATTCAGCGTTGTGGAACGCACGCTGCGGCTTGGAGAAACGGCACTCTGTTTAAATCTGGCTGGCGGTACATGTTGGTGCTGACTTACAGCACCCTTGAATGTAAGTGTGCACTTGTCACCTTTTTACACTTGAAACATTAAAGCAATAAATCTGTTGCGCTATGATCGCTACTCTGTGTTTTTTCCCAAGCCCCTCTGGCTTATAATTAGGAAAATAAAAGTCTGAAGTGTGATCCACTGGTTCCTTCAGTGATACTGGTATTGTCCAAGGAATTTGATTGATATAAGGTGTATCTTTATGGAGAAAAGAGTCTATATGGTGATTTATTAGTCCCTTCAGTATTATTGGGATTCCCTAAGGAATAAGATTGTTACAAGGCTCATTCATATCCTATATCTGGTGAGTTTGCACTTCTCACATACCAGTGCTGGTGGAGTACAATTGATTTGAATGATTAAAGTCTGCACGTCACTTTCAACACTTGGTGATTGGACTTCTTACTGAGGATTTTTTTCATTGATTTTTATATGAATTTTGCACATTATGATTAATATATTTTTTTCTCATATTAATTTAATGGAGTTGTATGTTTATTGTTATATGATGAAGTGTTGAGGGAGCGCCACACTTTTTTGTTTTATATTTCTATTTTGTAGGGTGATTATTGATTTTACTTGAAAAAAGGGCCACCCAGCTATGTCACAAGGGGGCCGCCCCCACACAATGTCAGAAGGGGCGGTTTCCACTGGGTGACGTAGCCGGCACATTTTTTTTTTTCTAATTTTCGGGTCCGGCAGGTGTCGTGATTGACAATGGATTACATCGAGGGACACTATTTTTTTATTTTTTATTCTTTAATAAAGGACTTGTCAAAAACTGTTTCTTTGGTTTTTACTTTTTGACACTCTTTTGGTGAATGGGTAGAGGTATGATATACCCGATACCCATTCACATGAGGGGGTCGGGATCTGGGGGCCCCCTTGTTAAAGGGGGCTTCCAGATTCCGATAAGCCCCTCGCCCACAGCGCTTGCAATCTGTAGTGTTCCCCCTATTTTTTCATGAATATAGTTATTACATACAATCTCACATGAGTACAGCAATGGTGTAAATAAATAAATAAATACACAGACACATTAAAACCAGTATGGAATTACATAAACAAATTATAAATATGATAACAATAAAGTGCTGTGCTCTGTGCAAAAGGTTTTTGGTGTGCAGTCCGTAATATGAAATATAAAAGTGCTATTGCAGTCCCAAGCTGATACTGCTTCAAATCCTTTTTCGTGGAAAAAAACTTCATATTCTTTATATCATAAAGTGCTCGTGCTGTATTTAGGTGCTGAGTGGTGATAAATAATATCTCAGGGTGTTGTGCCCTGCTTACCAGATTCCTTTGACTCTCCAACTGTATGGTGTGGAGAAGTCATGCGCGATTTAGGTCTATAATCCGACCTATGGATATTGATGTCCTCTCCTTCCTCTCGCTCTCTCCTCGGTTACCATTCCATGTGTGTATGAAAAAAGGAAGAACTCATCGTATACCTCTTAAAAACGGTTTATTGGCCAAACTTTCACAGCGCAAAACATCACAAGACAATTGCAGTATACTGTGATCGCTCCGTGAGCTGCTCGCGCTGGTGCGCAACTACACTTCCAGCTTCCAGTTCAACAGAGCGTGGCCTCTCGCACCTTGTGTCAGCTGACGCGTTTCGTCACTTCCTGTGACGTCATCGGAGGTGGGGCCAAGGTGCGTTCCATGGCCTTTTATTTGCATGTCATTAATGGTAAACTCCCTCACATGTGCTTGTTACTGGGAGGTTACCCTTCCCACTGTTCAGATGGCCGGTCATGTGACCGCTCTTCTGTATTTAAAACCCATAAAGCTTTATTAAAACCCGAAAAAATACAATCAAAAATAAAAAATAAAATTAGAAAATCAAAAAACTATTTATTTAAAATTTATGTTGCATATCCCCTTGTGCTGTTTTGGGATATGATTTATATAATGTTAAAAACAAAATCCGGGAGTATTTATGTAGGTTTAAAACCTGCCTGATTTGTAACTAGAGGATTGGTTGGGGGTGTTGTGCTCCTCGGCGCTTATATGTGCGGACAGCAATCTGCTAAAGGTAGTAGTACCAGGACAAGGCCATTCTGTACCGAATGAATGACAGAAAATAAAAATAGAATAAAAATAAATATGTGCAAGTGGGAATAAATTGAAACCTTACACTGAAAAAGAAATAAGAATAGACTCAGATAGAATAAAATAAAGTAAAATAAAAAATAAAGAATAAAAATAAAAAATATAAATAAATATAAATAAAATGAAAAATTTAAAAATAAATAAAATTAAAATAAAAATGAAAAATATATGAAAAAGTGAGAAATGAAAAGATAAAAAATGTAAAAAATGAAAAAATGAAGAAATGTGTAAAAATGAAAAAAATGACAAAAATGAAAAAAAAAAATGAAAAAATGAATGAAACAATGGAAAAATGAAAAAATGAAAAAGATTGAAAAATGAGGAATAAAAAAATGACAAAAATTGCGTGATAAAATTGCCTAGGGTTGTATCCTCCCCTTACCATGCACATTTACACTGCTATGTCAAAAATTGGTAATGAAACAATTTAAATCTATCTCCACGTTCATACCCTGGGGCTGAAGGCTCCCCAGTTCATAGATCCACCTAGTCTCGTTCTGTGATATTGCCTGTTTTCTGTTTCCTCCTCTCCAGTGTGGTTCTATTCTATCAATGCCACAGAAACTCAACAGACTAGGATCTCTACCATGGTGAATTCTGAAGTGATTTGAAAGGCTATGATTTCTTATTCACTTTTTAATGTTGTACACATGTTCCCTCAGTCTTATGGACAGTTTCCTGGTTGTGCGGCCCACGTATTGCATACCACATGGGCATGCCAGTAGGCTTACCTACCTACCTACTGGCATGCCCATGTGAAAGTTTGGCCAATAAACCGTTTTTAAGAGGTATACGATGAGTTCTTCCTTTTTTCATACACACATGGAATGGTAGCTGAGGAGAAAGCGAGAGGAAGGAGAGGACATCAATATCCATAGGTCGGATTATAGACCTAAAGCGCGCATGACTTCTCCACACCGTACAGTTGGAGAGTCAAAGGAATCTGGTAAGCAGGGCACAACACCCTGAGATATTATTTATCACCACTCACTTAAATACAGCACGAACACTTTATGATATAAAGAATCTGAAGTTTTTTTCCACGAAAAAGGATTTGAAGCAGTATCAGCTTGGGACTGCAATAGCACTTTTATATTTCTTATTACGGACTGCACACCAAAAACCTTTTGCACAGAGCACAGCACTTTATTGTTATCATATTTATAATTTGTTTATGTGATTCCATACTGGTTTTAATGTGTCTGTGTATTTATTTATTTATTTACCCATTGCTGTACTCATGTGAGATTGTATGTAATAACTATATTCATGAAAAAATAGGGGGAACACTACAGATTGCAAGCGCTGCCTGAACAAAAACTAATCTGTTCACACATATCACGTTTTCCCCATAGCAACTGGGCTACAGCAGCAGCTGCACACACATCAAACAGTTCACTGTATTTCACACTAGAGGATAAGCGCTGCCCAAGGTCCACATACCTTTCTTTATAACCCCTCGCCCACAGACCTTGACAACAAGAGCCCAGGGTTGTCGGGAAGAGGCCCTCGTCTCCTCTCCTTTTCTGACCTGCCGTGCTGCATGCTTGAATAAGGGTCTGGTATGGATTTTTGGGGGGACCCCAAGCGTTATTTTATTTATTTATTTTATTGGAGTGGGGTTCCCCTTAATATCCATACCAGACCAGAAGGGCCTGGTATGGACTGGGGAGCAAGACCCCATGCCGTTTTTTCCATTATTTTTTTTACCTGCACTTTTTTTTTATTCAGCTGTCAGCAGGGAAATCCTTTGACAGCTGATGACTCATCAGTTGTTAAGGACGACAGGCCGGCTTCCTGGCCCCACTCCTTAACATGTGACCCATAAAGAGTGTGTGTGTCGCTCAGGCTCGGTAGAGAGGGGATATATGAATGGTGCACCCGCAACTGCTGTTAGAGTGACAGAGGATGTAGCCCGTCCTGGCTCCTACAATGGTTCAGGAAAGAAAGGGGTAGCCCTTGGAAGTCACACATCTAGAATATCCTAAGGAGGTGAATAGAGTGGCAACCTCAGCCTGGACTCCAACCAGGCCACTCCCTCAACGTGTTTCACTCTGCCCCCCGGATCTTAGTCATGGGGAACCTCGACCAAGCTCTGGGGGGCAGAGTGAAACATGTTGGGGGCATGGCCTGGTTGGAGTCCAGGCTGAGGTTGCCACTCTATTCACTTCCTTAGGATATCTTAAATGTGTGACTTCCAGGGGCTACCCCTTTCATTCCCGCTCCTTAACAACCAGCATACACTATGCCCAATCAGGGCACGAAATGCACCGTGCAGCACCCGGCAAACACCCTGCAAATTCGAGTTCGGCGAATGGCCGAATAGGCAAATGTTCAGCTCGAACTCATGCTCGGGCCGAACCGTTCACCCATCCCTATTTAAGAGGAGTTCCAGCCTGGGGGAAAAAAATTAAAAGTCAGCAGCTACAAATACTGTAGCTGCTGACTATTAATATAAGGACACTTACCTGTCCAGGGATTCACCAAGGGAAACACCAAGCCGATCTGTCCATCAGCTCTGGGTGCAGGCGCCAGCATCTTCACTAAGGGAAACAGGAAGTAAAGCCTTGTGGCTTCACAACCTGTTTCCCACTGCGCATACGTGAGTAATGGGGTTTGCCTATTAGAGAAATGAGCTTTCAATATTTGCGTGCAGAGGTAAAATGGGGTGGAAGAAGTTCACTTTAAGCAAGATGAGAATTGCAATGAAGGATTGGAGGAGCATGGTAGAAGTGCTAGAAGATTGGTTATACCCTACAACACCCTATGCAAAGACCTGTCACAAGCTCTGTGGGTTGCACAGTTATATTGGTAGTATACCCTGGCTCCTTGTGGTACCCATTTTGCTTTTCTATAACCTTGTTATGGTAGAAGATTTTAACAGATAGAGGAAACTCAAGCGAATATGAGGACACCATGCTAGTAACGTGGGATGACAACAAAGCTAGTGCAAACCACGTAACTATTGTGCTGCTTTTTGTTTGCCTGACTGGACTGCTCTTTTACAGCAGTCCTATTAGTAACTTTGCAAGTCTGCAGATACATTCCCGGCAGGTCACAACTGACATGTAAACAGGCGACCATCAATGATTATATATATTAGTTCTATGCATGATCCATCTTCTCTATTAATACTTATCAGCCTTTAGCATATTATGGAATCATTCACCTACATAGTTCATTTATTTCATGTTTCATTTTAATCATAAACATGCATTTATCACCAATCTGGAAGGGCCCTTTGTCTTCATATAGGAACTTTCAACTACATTTCTACAAATCATAAACAGGTTCTCTTTTTGAGAAAAGATTAAACTCAGTCCACAATTATTATTCATATACTGTATCTACTGCCATTTTAACTACGAGCAATTGCACAGATCTCATGCTTCAATGGAGGGGTTGTGAAGCCAACAGCGCCTGTGAGGTCCAATTTTGCTCCAGGTGGAGCCTGAAAGGTGAAGTTTTGCAGCAGTGTTGTAAAGAAGAGGAACAGTTCCATTTTAGCCAGAGTCTCTCCAGCACAACTTCTCTTACCTTGAAAAAGAGATAAAGTATTAAAATATTATAAAACTATTGACTAAAGAAGACTATTGGCTTTTACAGCTGTAGGCCAGATATCTGCCCATCTCTGTCTCCCTCTAGATCCCATTAGGACACATGTAGTTTGCTTTGCTACCCCCAATTAAAGCCATCTTTTTACCATTTGCAATGTAGGTGCGCTGTGGGGTTTGTGTGTCACTTTGTTAGAGCTCAATGGGGTTTGAGTTCCCCAAGTCGATATTTACAGAGCTTTTTTTGTCACCATAAATCTTTGTGGTTCCATAGTTTCCTAAATGTTGTACAAATTAATATGTAGTACATATAAATGGTAGAACAAACTCTTTTATGTCATGTTGACCATAGACAATCAAAGGTGAGAGTGAGGTACAGTTAAGATGAATACCCAACACAATAGAAATCGGCTGAGCTGTGACCATAGCACAACACATAAGTAGAAAGGGAAAAAAGAGGGAATAGGGGCATTATGTCAGGGGGATCTCCTTGGTGGAATATTCAAGACCCATGGCATGCCAAATTATCAAATGTCCCAAAACTACTGAGCCACAGACCAAAAAAACCTAAAGGGTTGGACCACATGGCAACTGCAAGTGAGGTACCGGAGCTCTCGAAATGGGGGGACTGAGTGAGATGCCAAATGTATGGCACTATGGCGGAAATGAGAGCCTGGCGTAACAAAATAACACTTATGTTGTGCGTGATTGATGGAGGATATATTTTACATTGCTTGTGAATATGTTTTTAACTGAGTAAACAAAATTTGATTGCGTGATAGTATTACACTATCCAAGTCTTCTTTCTTTTTGATGTGGACCCCTTAAAGGGGAATGGATCCTGGAAAGCCCATTACTGAGTGGAAGTGACACCTTGTGAGCTGTATTTGTCGATTATTTAATATGAGAGGTAATATGATCTGGTGAGTGAGATTGGATGTTGGGAAGAGGTTGAGCACATTTCACGTAGTGAATTTAAGGAGAGTTAATCCACAGAAAGTATTATACACACAGGTCAATTTAAGCGAAAATATATAATTTGCGATTGTCATGGGTGCTATTGGATTTTGTATCTTAAATGCACACCTTTTCAGTGTAATTTATGAACTTTGATTTTTGCACAATTAATGTATATACTGTATATATATTTAAGGTAATTGTGTATAATTTTATTTTGCAGCACTGCCTCATATCGAATTATTTTATTATATAGATGTGATATATGAGATGACAATATATCGCTTTTGGTTAGACCGACCTATTACATTTTGGCCTATCTTTTTATCTGAGTAAACTGGGCACTATGAAATGACTACCTGTGGCACCATTTGTAATTTTGCATTGGTGATCTCTGCTGACCCTGTTTTGGTCACAGCCATAGAGGAAGCCTTGATACATTTATGGCCATCTAGAGTTCCCCTCCTTTTGGTTTACTCACCTGCAGAAAATGGTATAAAAGCTTCCTTGTTAACAAGGTTTCCCTCTGTGTCCAGAAAATGCTGAGGGTAAAACTCTTCTGGCTTCTTAAAATGCTTCTTGTCTCGTAGAACAGAATACAGTAATGGAATCACTTGAGTTCCCTGCAAAGAATAGATGAGAGAAACATTTGGACACATAAGTAACAGTTGTCATTTGATGATGGATCTGTTCAAGATGCACTCTGGTAAAAAACTTAAAATTCAATGTATTCAGAAAGCACAGATTACCAACTCAGCCCTTCAATCTTTTTATCCAGACATTGCTTTAGTGGGGAGTGGGAAAGGCCAAGTTGCGCACAGTGCAATATTCATTTCTCCAAAATTCAAAAGTCTGCGGCAAAAAAAATTAGATTTTTAACCTGATGTCAAGCTGGAAAAATGGACAAATCGTAAAAACCACAGACCAGACTATACACCCCCACACCAGAACACAGGCCAACCTAAGCATACCGCTAACCCAAGCAGAGCACCATCATTTCTGCTTAGCCCAGGGTCACAGATAGCTGGTATAAACTGTGCCCAAATGGACCTGGAAAACCAGAAACTTTGAATACAACCTGATTGTAAATAGTTGTAAAATAGTCTATCCACAATACACATTGGTGAGTTTGGACTGACATGATCTAAAACTGCCCTTTCATACATATCCAGTACTCAACTCTAGAAATATTCTGTAATTTGTACTGCAATGTAAATATAATTTTAGAACATGGCTACAGTAATCTATAAGAGAAGAAGAATCACCTTGATACCAAGCATGCCTATGTTATAATGTGCAGCAGTCGAATTGGTCACAATATATTTCCTAAGGACAATGCATATCTATATCATGTTTGGTGTCTTTTGAATACCTGACATTCAAGCGATTATCTGCTGACATATCATAAACACTTCAACACCCCTCAGCACACCTCTCAGACCCTTTTGATTGGTTATGTCATATCTGAAAATACTGTCTTCAGGGACCAGAATAGGTGGCTGCATCTGCAGTTTGGGATTTTTACTTTTCACCAAAACAATGGTAGAATGTCGTTCTGAGGACCAGTGTCTCTGTTAGAATTGAACTTACTATGAAATGTATTGGATTTTGCACAAAAACTAAAGGTAAACCTTGCTATATACCTTTATGTTTAATCTATTTATTTTACTATTGTTATTGTCTATTTTGTAACATCTGTTCTGTAAATACTTTTCTTGCACAGTTTTTTCTTTTCATTCATTACGCTATTAAAACATTTAGAAACTGAATCTCTAGATTCTCTAACCAGAAATGAAAGAATTCTTACCTTTTAGAGGGCTATTATATTTTCATTTCTCTACATTCCTGTCTAGATGTGGCAGCACATTTCTTAAAGTTCAGAAATTCTACAGAAGGTAATGTGAACGAAGCTCGTTTCTCTTTAAAAATGTAGTGGTGGCTACGTTTATGTGTGTAAATGTAAAAGTTTAACTCAGTAAATAACGGATTTCAGTGAAGATCACTCTCAGTCTGTTGGTGCTTAGATTGTTGTCTCATGAGCTACAAAACCTCTGCACAGGGTGAGGCTTAGCATTCATTTGCCATATTGTAATGCCAATGGCAGTATCTGAGGGTGCCACTGTCACATTCTGGTAGCAGCAGTGAGATCTTAGTCGGCTGTCATCACAACCCAGTCCATCACTCCCTTTTGTGGGTAATCTGGGGACCTGGGAAACCTTTTTTCTCTCCTGTATTGCAAGAGATCTATTTCCAGGTACATCCACTATAAAGGTCTAGCGGTCTCACCAGGGGCGTAACGATAGGGGTTGCAGGGGTTGCAATTGCAACCGGGCCCCATGGTCCAGGGGGCCCATGTGCCTCCCTTGTACACCTGAATAGGAGGGATGGAGGGGGCGGCATTTAGAGGACCCAATCTCCTCCATTTTCCTCTATCCAGTTTACTTGTCTTCTGCTGTTCCCAGGGCCCCTGTGTGCTTGTGAAAGGGCCCCACTGCAGTACCGTAATAAAGGGACCCACAATAGGAGTAAAGGGCCCCAGGATCAGTGGGAAGAGGGAAGGGCCCTGGCCAGGGGTCAGGGGGCCCTTCATAATTTCTTGCACCGGGGCCCTGAAGGTTCTAGTTACGCCTCTGGGTCTCACACATAGAGAATGTCTGTTGTATTAAAGAATCAATATGAAGGTATTGCTGACAGATGCCAATGGCAACAATAAACCTGCCTTGGAAGTTTAGAAGTCTTTAGAAGAAGTATAATTTATGGCACAGCATACAGAAAGCGAGGAAGCTACCCAACACATGGTAATGAAAGTCCCTTATGAGAATCCCTGTGAACACTGGATTTCAGAGAACTGTTATGAAGGTACTGGACCCACTGTGTTGTCTGGAGAATGTACAGTGGGTACGGAAAGTATTCAGACCCCCTTAAATTTTTCACTCTTTGTTATATTGCAGCCATTTGCTAACATCATTTAAGTTCATTTTTTCCCTCATTAATGTACACACAGAACCCCATATTGACAGAAAACACAGAATTGTTGGCATTTTTGCAGATTTATTAAAAAAGAAAAACTGAATTATCACATGGTCCTAAGTATTGTCACCATTTATTGAACATGAATAAATGTGACAGTACACAGTTTTCATCATGACATAAAAAAATGCATAACATGTAAATTTATGTACATACACTCTCAGGAATAGCATCAAAACTTCAAACAACTGGCAGAGTTAGATAAAAAATATATATAGGTAAGAAAATGGTGATATGCATAATTGATCATACTGTAAAATAGATGGATACCAGCCCTGGCCCCCCAGAACCATATCAATACATCTTATTATATATGTAAGTATCTGGATTGGCAATTAGGTCTTCATCTGTACCTTCTATACCTAATTTGATAGACTATACTTACCCTCTGTTCTTTGCAGACTAGTATAACATCCGTCCCTGAGGAAGTGTTCACAAACGAAACGCATCGGACATTTAGGCTGTTTTTATGCCTCTTTACAGGATGGTATCCATCTATTTTACAGTATGATCAATTATGCATATCACCAATTTCTTACCTATATATATTTTTTATCTAACTCTGCCAGTTGATTGAAGTGTCCTGTATATGCTGTCAATTTTGATGCTATGCCTGAGAGTGTATGTACATAAATTTACATGTTATGCATTTTTTATGTGATGATGAAAACTGTGCACTATCACATTTATTCATGTTCAATAAATGGTTATATGCAACCTTTTTTTACTCAAGCCTACTGCCTCACTCAAAGTCCCAATTTCCCTTCTTTTCTCCATTGAATCGGGATGGAGGCGCTTAGCGCCTCTCTCAAAGTCCCAAATTCCCCCCTTTCATAGCACAGATGCTCAATAGGGTTTAGGTCTGGAGACATGCTTGGCCAGTCCGTCACCTTTACCGTCAGCTTCTTTAGCAAGGCAGTGATCGTCTTGGAGGTGTGTTTGGGGTTGTTATCATGTTTTAATACTGCCCTGCGGCCCAGTCTCCGAAAGGAGGGGATCATGCTCTGCTTCAGTATGTCACAGTACATGTTGACATTCATGGTTCGCTCAATAAAATGTAGCTCCCCAGTGCCGGCAGCACTCATGCCGCCCCAGACCATGACACTCCCACTACCATGCTTGACTGTAGGCAGGACACACTTGTGTTTTTACCCCTTACCTTGTTGCTGCTACACATGCTTCACATCATCTGAACCAAATAAGTTTATCTTGGTCTCATTAGACCACAGGACATGGTTCCAGTAATCCATGTCCTTAGGCTGCTTGTCTTCAGCAAACTGTTTGCGTGCTTTCTTGTACATCATCTTTAGAAGAAGCTTCCTTCTGGGATGACAGCCATGCAGACCAATTTGATGCAGTGTGCGGCGTATGGTCTGAGCACTGATAGGTAGAGTTGAGCGAACCCGAACTGTAAAGTTCGGGTCCGTACAGAACTTTTGGGTGTCCGGGACCCACACCCGAACCCGGACTTTTCAAAAAAAGTCCGGGATTCTGGTATTTTATTCCACGTGTTGAAAAGCTGCCAAGGGCAACAAGTGTTTCACTGGTTTTCCCTAGAAGCCATCACAGCCATGCCTACTAATGGCATGGCTGTGATTGGCCAGTGCACCATGTGACCCAGCCTCTATATGGGGCTGGAGTCACCGTGCTGCATGTCATATGCTCTCAGGATAGTTTAGGGAGAGGATGCTGCTGGCTCTGTGAGGGACAGATTGCAGAACATCTCATCCTGCATTACTGAACGATCTGATTGTGGACTAGGGACTAGTACTGCTGCTTTGAGGGACAGATTGCACACCTCATCCTGCTGCACAGAACGATCTGACTGGATTAGGTAGAGTCTGTTGCTTTAAGGGTAAGATTATTCTTCTAAAATCATCATCAAGTTGTACAGGGAAAGGTTCCAGCTGTTGCTTTAAGGGAAAGATTAGTGTTCTAAAATCATCTTCAAAGTGTGTGGGAAAAGCCTATTGCAGGGGCATAGAGCCATATTACTGTTCTAAAATCATCTTCAAAGTGTGTGGGAAAAGCCTGTTTCAGCCACATGAAGCCATATTAGTGTTCTAAAATCATCTTCAAAGTGTGTGGGAAAAGCCTGTTTCAGCCGCATGAAGCCATATTAGTGTTCTAAAGTCATCTTCAAAGTGTGTGGGAAAAGCCTGTTTCAGCCACATGAAGCCATATTAGTGTTCTAAAATCATCTTCAAAGTGTGTAGGAAAAGCCTGTTTCAGCTGCATGAAGCCATATTAGTGTTCTAAAATCATCTTCACAGTGTGTGGGAAAAGCCTGTTTCAGCCGCATGGAGCCATATTAGTGTTCTAAAATCATCTTCACAGTGTGTGGGAAAAGCCTGTTTCAGCCACATGAAGCCATATTCGACTTTGTCCGAAAAGGGTGTGTGAAACTTCTACTAAAATCTTGTGATTATACCGAAGTACACCGACTTTGTCCGAAAAGGGTGTGTGAAACTTCTAC
>BLSH010171519.1:1130447-1141128 GCA_018402905.1 Glandirana rugosa
GTCATGTCCAAACAAACGTGTGTTTAGTCAGATAATTCGACACACGAAGGGGGACGGACGAGAGGAGACCATTAAACATTTGGCTGTCATCCGCCCGTTTCCGCCCTGTATCCACCCTTACCCACCCCGAAGTGCCCGGTTATCAACCACCTCGGATTAGACCTTAAGACACATCTCACTTAGGACTCTAAAGGTACATGATGTTTTCGTGGAAGGGGTCACTACAGTCCTACGGGTACAACATCGCACGACCGCGCAATTGTCAGTTAAAGCGACGCAGCGCCGAATCGCAAAAAGGGCTCTGGTCCTAAAGGGGGAAATCCTTCCGGTCCTTAAGTGGTTAATGAGGGGACAACTTTACTTCCTGGTTTAATAATTGCCTCAGGTTCGCCTGTTGTCTCGTTTTGTGTGCTGTCTCTCTGCAGAAACATCCTGACATCACTGGGGAAGGTGCTTTTGTAGTACATGGAAATCTCAGGATTCACTCTACACAGAATTCCAGATTAGGCTCCACCAACTATTGGCCCGTGAAGCCCCACCCATTCCCACCTATGTCCCGCCTTTGCCCGCCTACTGTCGGTTTACAAATTACCAGAGGAGAGCAGGCAGGGGGAAGCACACAGCTTAATAGACTGATTTGTGTGCAAACAAACCTGTACTGACTTTTGCCTGTTTTACATAGCACACACCCAGCTATTGATTGGCAGATGGGTGTGTGTTATGTAAAACAGACTGAGCATGATAGAAGACAGGAGGACTGGGAGATAGACAAGCTAGTTCACTGAAAGGAAATGACATCTGAGCTCTGTTCAACTCCTCCCATCATCACTAACATTATACAACAAAGCAGGAATGAATAGGGGATTACAGACCACAGGTACAGCTATATGGTAGGAATATAATCATTTCAGTTATTATGTTTATTACCATGTGTAACTTTCAGGTATTTATATGAGGATTTACTAAAATATGTATGTTGCCTTTAGTTGTACTTTGAAGCACAGGAAGGGCACTGCTATACAGGAGGAATTCAAGACAAAAGATACATTTTTAAGTGTACTCCTCAGACACAATAAAAATATAACTAAATGCAAAATGTTTTTATTTTAGACTTGGATAGAGCGCACAGGGATTAGAACACATCAGTTTTTATTGCTGCCTGTGTCCCCATTAGGGAGATTCACCCTCTCTATTAATCCTGTTTATCATTATCGTTGAAAATGAAAGTAAAATAAAATCCCACATTTTGAGTTGTCCCCAGAAAAGTAATAGAGGGGAAATCTTTCAATGGGGACACTAGTCCTTGTGACTTGGGGGTCCCCAATGAATTCCCTTAATTTGCAGGGATTTTCTCTCACTTCCTGTTTGGCTATGGGACAGGAAGTGAAGGGAAATCTCCGCAATGGGACACAGATGACGAAAAAAATCTTACAGGGTTTATAACCCTCCCTTACTCTATCCAAAATGAAAAAAAAAGTTTGCCTATAATTCTACTAACATATCAAGATAAATAATTTAATTGGAAATCACAAACACTTTTTGAGTTCAGGTCCACGTTAAGGGTGAAAGGACCTCCTTTAACCTTTGTGGAAGACTGGCTGGAAGGGTTGTATATGATGGATATATATTCACCTGGGTTTTTCACATACACATGGTCAGTAGGGTTGCCACCTGTACGGTTTTCTCCCGGACAGTCCGGTTTTTGAATGATGTGTTCAGGATTCTCTCTGCCTCAGGCCTGAACATATAATTCAGATCGGACTGCACCGGGAGCCATCCGATGTTTATTTTATTTTCCCTCCCCGCCTTCCCAGCAGCAGGCTGTCTCACTCTCACAGGAGAAAGATGCTGCCTCCTCCTTCTCCGCTTTGTATACACACAGGAGGAGGAGGGGGAGCAGGAACCTGCGATCTCAGGTACAAATTTTTCTTCTATGCTCTAGAAGACCTTATTGTCTAAAGAAAATGAGTGGGGTGTTCCATGCTGGTGGCAGATAGTGGAAAATAAGAGAGCTGCTTCCTCCACTGTCACCACCACCTAGTGGGGTCGTCTGATGTAAAGGGTTTTGAGGGTTTAGTGGGTATGGAGCTGCTCTAAAAAGTGCTATGTGCTCTATGCAATATATAAAAGTGCTAAATGCAATTATAAAAATCTATATATGTATATTCAATGTGTATACCATGGGTAAATAAAGTACATTTAAAAAACCTTGCTTTCATGAAATACTGGCAATACAATATTATTTATTAACCACTTCAACCCCGGAAGGATTTCCCACTTTAGGACCAGAGCACTTTTTGCGATTCGGCACTGCGTCGCTTTAACTGACAATTGTGCGTCGTGCGACGTTGTACCCAAACAAAATTTGCGTCCTTTTTTTCCCCACAAATAGAGCTTTCTTTTGGTGGTATTTGATCCCCTCTGCATCATTTCTGAGCGCCGCTATAAATAAAAGAAGAGCCACAATTTTGTAAAAAAAAAAAAAACAAATTTCTTACCTTTTGCTAAAATACAAATCCCCAAAAAAAATAAAAAAACATTTTTTCCATCGGTTTTGCCCGATTTTATATTCTTCCTCATATTTTTGGTAAAAAAAATCACAATGAGCGTTTATTGATTGGTTTGCGCAAAAGTTGGCGCATTTACAGATGATGAGATTTATTTATTTTTTTATTTTTTACTAGTAATGGCGGTGATCTGCGATTTTTAGCAGTACTGCGATATTGCAGCGGACATGTCGGACCATTTTGACACTTTTTTGGGACCATTGACATTTATACAGCGATCAGTTCTATAAAAATGCACTGATTACTGTGTAAATGCCATTGGCAGTGAAGAGGTTAACCTGGAGGGGGCACTCTAAGGGTTAACTGTGTTCCCTCAGTGTGTTCTAACTGTATGGGGGCTGGCCTGGCTGGGGGAAGGGGGTGATCATGGCTTCCATATACAGGAAGCCTGTGATTACAGCCCTTCCCCCCTCTAACAGAACGGAGATCCGTGTTTACTTACACGGACCTCTGTTCTTTCACTGCGGGGGGGGGGGCCATCGCGTGTAGCCGGCGGCGATCAAGTCCACCCTACCCGCTCCCTGGCCCCCCGCCGAACACAGTGAACGTGAGAGCGCATCTCCGGCGGCGCGCGCTCACAGTGAGGGATATCGCAGCTGCTGTCATATGACGGTGGTTTGCGATATCAAGCCACTCTGTCGCCGTCAGACTGCGGTTGGCCGTCAGCAAGTGGTTAAGTGACATATGCTGAATAGAACAATAAATATTGCATAAATTAATTAATGAGCCAACAATCCATAGGAGTACAAAAAATATTAAATTGAATGAAATAGTCAATCCATATTTAAAAATCAAAAAATTGCAAACTAAAAAATATTAAAAAATAATAAAAAATACATTAAAACAGTGTCCATTAATGCTATTGTTTGAATATTGATCCTTATATGCTAGTCCATTGATGCTGAATTGAATCCAAAAATATGAACCAGTGAAAAAGTTTTTTATATTGGTGACAGGTGCCCTTTATCCGTGTGACAATATAGCTCTAAGCCCGGGTTCACACTAGTGTGATGTGGGAATCCTTGCGATTACAGAACCAGTTCCTACATCACATTCTTCCCCCAGTCAGTTCACACTGCTTTCTGCAAACCGATGTGGATGTCATTACAAAGTTAATGACACCCCCAGTTTTGTTCACAGATCGCAGTGTGAACTGTGCACTCACGCATGAATCGGATCGCATGGGTGAGAACACCCATGCGATGCGATTCCACTGCAGGAAAAAAAAAGTCCCTGGACCTTTTTTGTGTGAATCTAATGCAAGTTCAGCCATACAACTGAGATCGCATGTGATCGGCACCTGCAATGCGGGTGTGAATCACATGAGATCTCTAAGATCGCACATATGTTAACCCAGGCTTAGTGCAGGTGTCTCACTCCACTCCTGCACTCACCAATGAACTGTCTTCTCAAGGAGGTATCTTGCATTCACAGCCTCTGCTGTTGTATGTCAGGACCCAGATCTACGTCCAATACACTCCTTCCATCATGCTCTCAAACAGTCAGCCCAATTGCCAAACAGCATGAGTAGCAGAGACTGCTGTCAGAGTAAAGCAGATCTGTGGGAAGAAGTGGTCAGCAGTAACCAGAGAGCAAACTTCCACCTCACACGTCCCGCTCCTGCCAAGGCCTCTATAAAGCATGCTGGGGGGGTTGCACTCTTCTTAACCCTACACTGTGCATTACACACCCCTGCCTCCTGTACTCTTTTTGGTTTGTACCCATGACTCCTACTATGCATTCCACACTCCTGTCCCCTGCATTTTGCACAGTAAATATTCCTGACCCCTGTATTCCGTGCATAACACTCACAATTCGGCGACACCCACTGTTCCCCGCGCCGCTGTATGCGCTGAATTACTATTCTCCTTGAGGCATCCAAAAGTGTGCCAGGTCTTATCTTTTACAATCTTATAACATATACTCAAAAAAAAAAAAAAAAATGTTGTGCGCCGCTAAAGTGTTCGGGTTTGGCTTGAAGAAAAGGTGGCAACCCTAATGGTCAGGGGCCCCTGGATTTGTGTCTGTTAGGAGGAAAACAAACCTTTTCTTTTCTCAAATTCTAATAAGTCCTGGTCTTGGGTCTGGAACCTGTAGGGATAAAGCCTATATTCCTTGTTCCACATCTTGCCTGTTAGCCAGACATCATTAAGTACTCTCAGCTGTGCACAGACCTTTTTATATGTGAGCATGTGAGCTAAAAGAGACTCAAATGTCTCTCTCTCTCTCCTCTCTCTCTCTCTCTCTCTCCTCTCTCTCTCTCTCTCTCTCTCTGCTGGGCCAATGGTTTTCAAGCAGAAGATCCCCTGCAGCTGACATATACAGAAGGGATGGGGATATTCTTGATGTCATAGGGCTGATATGGACACACATCCATATTAGGTCAAATATGTTACAAGCATCCCACCCCTTTGTATATGTGCAGCTGTAGGATAGGTTATGTCCTGTGTGCAGCTCAATACCCAGCAATAACAGCTAACTTCTGGGTTAACATAAAACTTTGTTTGGACTGAACCAAAGCTCGTTTCTAGTCAGTAAGCCTTACTGCACTCTAACTGTACAAATCCAAAAAGAAAAAGATCAGCTGCACTCCAAAAAATTCAATCACTGTTAACATTATGCATACGGAAAGTCCCTGCTTGGGACCTCTGACACGACACGTTTCACCTACAAGGCTGGGCTTAATCATAAGCCCAGCCTTGTGGGTGAAACACGTCAAAAGAGGAGGTCCCAGGTGGTGGGGATCTTCATGTTGTTTGGATGAATAAAGTTACTAGTGTTTGAATTTTCTTTGGATGGCAGCCTATTTTAGCTTTAGATCTGTGCATTCTCTGGGACATAAAACCAGCCCCTGCTGGGGTTTAGCACACAATCTTTCATAAGGGTGACCAATTCAGGTCTTGAGTACATTGTATTCTACACTTCTGCCTTGAATTAGGTTTGTTTACAACCTTGCTGAATAAAAGTTTTGGAGTGCATGGACAATTCCTGGAAGTCTCTGTTTTGTGAAAGGTTTACTTCTGTCACTATTAGTTAAGTCTCCCTTACAACTGACCAGGTAGAAGCAATTAGGTTGTTTAGAAATTGCATATACCTCCTTTTGTTTGACAAGAAAGACATCAATGAAATTCCTCTGATCATTGACATCAAGATGATTCCTCTGATTGGTGAAGGTTTCTCTGATAAAAGTGTGCAATTCCTCCATGGTTGGAATGATATCTCTGTGATTCCCGGGGAGCCATCGGACCACAGATGGAAATGCATTGTACAACTAATAGAAGAAACATGCAGTCAGTATCCTGATAATGATAAGTAATCATATTCTGTAAGCAGAACAAACACAAATTATAGGTTTATGAAGGATACATTTTTTTTTTTATGCAAGCAATGTAAGTACCTGAATTTGCTTTAGTACGAGCCTCTTGCACTATATGTACAACAGCATTGGAGTGGGAAAAGAATAAGCAGTACAATAAACCAATCAATTCATGTGCTGACAAGAAGGAATTAATAATAGGAAGAGAAAGCAGACTGACAAAGAGATGAGCTTGAGACAGTGCTGCTTCTCCTTTCACTGTCCAGTCATAGGCTGGGGTGGGTCCAGGACAACATGTACTAAGAAAAAGTGGACCAAACGTAGCTGGCCATCGGACTGAAGACATCTAGCCACAGAAAAAATGACTGCAAGGGAAATCTCTGGGTTGAAAATAATTATTGCAGCAAAAGCTGGTTTTGTTATTTTATCTTTAAATGGGCATTTCATTTTATCCTGTTGTTTTTGGCTGGAGTTTTACTTGGAAAGGGAAAAAGCAAAACTGATGCCAAAAATTGATGCCAGCTAAGCAATGGAAGAATCAGGACAGCTTCCATTGTTCCAGCTGACCATCATTGGGCAGTGTTGTACAGTGGTTCTATAAATATGAGAATGTTATTATGCTGATCTGCAACTGTCAGGTAGAGTTTAGGTGCAATGCCTACAGTGGAGCTGTCCTTCTTCATGTAAATGTGTAGACCAGGAAGACTTGAAGACCATTGCTTGAAGGTTTTAGGTAATCTAATTCTATGATCCCCCACAGCAGGATGGATACAAACTCTCCTCCTCCTGGTGAATTGACCTGGAAAACCTAAGGACACATGCTGCCTTCGAGGATGCTAGCCATAAGTGCCTCTGTCAAAAGTTTGCATCAGTATATGTGGACTTTCTTCCTTGTTTACTTAATTACCCAAGGGTTTAGGTGTCCGTTTATAAAGCAGTGTAAAAAATCCACTGCTGACTTCTCCGGCATTCACAGAGGAGATTGTTCTCCTCTGTGTGCCTGCTTATTAAGGTGTGTAGATCACTTCACAGTTTGTGAACTGTGGAGAACGCCCTGATCTCGTGAGACATAACGAGATTACGGCCCCAAAATTCACAGAAACTCAGGGATGTCCGTTTATTAAGCAGTGATAAATTATCACTGCTCAGTAACGGACATTCTCTGAGGAGCCCGCCCAAATAGTTAATAAAATTACTAGCCCCCCTACATTATATATGTATATATAAACACACACACACACCTTATATATACATATATATACACATACATTATATATACACGTATATACACACATACATCATATACATGTATGTTCATATCTACACATATACAGTGCAGGGGGACATGGCTGATGTGTTGGGGGTCTGAACGAGGCAGGAGGAAGTCTCTAATCTTCCTCCTTCCTCGGGATTCCCTCTTCACCCCCTCAATTCTCCACCTCTGAGCTGGTGAATCGGGGAGGGTGAATTCTGACCCAGATCCCCAGTGAAGTGCTCAGATCACCGCTTTATAAACTGACCGTTTCTATGTCAGTGAATGACAGTTCTCCACTTGCAGAGATAATCGGTGAAGAACAGCTTCTCTCCCCATTATCTCTGCTTTATAAACCATAAATGAGCTGTGATCAGCCGTGATCCTTGGGATCACGGCTGATCACAGTTTTATAAAAGGACACCTAAATCTGCAAGTATGGTAAAAGGGACTCAAGCTATCAAATAACCAGAACCAAATTATAGTTTATGAAATGGCCCTTTGTGGTTATCTTATTTGCTTAACATACTGAACCATGCCTCACTCCTCTGAAAGCCATAAGTGAAATCTGAAAATTGGCAGATGAGCAATCCCTTACATTACGATATTTTAGTCAACCTTGAAGGTCTGAAGACCATTGTTTGAAATGTTTAGATGAACTTGTTTTCTGGGGTGGGGGGCACTGCAAGGGATTTTTTTTTCCATCTTGGAAATCAGCTTAAATATCATGTTGGAGTTTTGGGGATCCCTTAGTGGCTTAAAGAGAACCTGAGCTGGTGAGAAGACACCTGGAGCAAACTGCTTTATGGGCCTCACAAGGTAAGGTTAGCCAACAGTATCATAGTAAAATGTTGCAGTAAAAATAGCCTTACCAAAACCATTGGTGTACCAACATTTCTGGCATTATCATTGACTATTTTCAAAAGCCTTAAAAGTTTTGGATCATCATAGTCAAAGCGATGACCAAGCAATATGGACACAATGATATTGGCCACAGCAGCATTCATGATCATGGTGTTTTCAAATGGTTTTCCTGGAATACAAGAAAAGATATTATTAAAAACTCATAGTTTAGCAATAATGAACACAAATCTATGCAACACGGATCAAAGGGGAATAAGGAGTGCAAGGGGATATCACCTTTTTATTTTGCAAATGCAAAATGTCTCTGGAGAGTTTTGAAAACATATCATGACTTGCCACAAAAAGGGGGATGTCCTTGGGCGGTCATTGCTGCTTGCAACAAACTTCTGCCAGTCAACCAAAGGTTTACAAAAGGGCTAAAGTTTATAAAGGGAACTTCTAATGGTTCAAGTGTTTCATTGGGTTGGGGAGGGCCTTGTAGCATTCAGTTTTTCCCATGTGTCGTGCCTTAACAACCATGTACATGTGCACCCCTCTCCTAGCAAGGGGTTTTCTGGGCACAGGAGGGGCATGGAGAGCGTAAGGTGCCATTAGATAGTTGTGCCACATTGAAGGAACCATTGCTAATATAGATTGTAGCATATAAGGAAGCTATAGGTGGGTCTACTGCCCTGCTAACTAGTAATTACATTAACAATTATAGTTACAATTTCCAACAATTCTCATATATGCATATTAAGTTATTCAATTTTATTAGCCTGATGGTGAACTGTGACTACTTGCTACTGGGAACTAGACACCAGCTAATAACACAAGGTTCTAATAAGGAGCCTGTATCTACCTTATAACCCTAGGTGTTACTAATAATAGGTGTAGTGATGTGGCCCTGTCTCCCGGGGACAGATGTGAAAATCTATACAGATATTGAGAACAGTTACTGTGAAGTATATGATATTCTGCAGTCTCAGAACTGTCAACTAGGCTACACTACCACTGACCTTTGTAGGCTTTTAAAATGTCTATCAAACATTGGCATTCTTTAGTGATCCTATCTTCTATTGATCTCTTCCCCATCCCGAAATCTCGCAGGGTAGAAAGAGTGAATCGTCTCATGGCTTTCCAATTGTTACCATTAGAAAATATAAGACCTGAAGAAAAAATAAAATAACATATACACTATATCAGTCTAAAGGGCAATGGTAGGCAACAAGTTAGCTGCTTAAAACCGAACTTAAAGTACAACTAAAGGCAACATACATATTTTAGTAATTCCTCATATAAAGACCTAAAAGTTACACATGGTAATAATTATAATAACTGAAATGATTATTTCCCTACCATGTAGCTGTGATTGGAGTCTATAATCCCCTCCATCAGTTCTCCTTAGCTGTATAATGTAGAGATGATGGGAGGAGTTCTGCAGAGCTCAGATGTTATTTCCTGTCAGTGAAATAGCTGCTCTATCCCACAGACACCCAGACTTCTATCATGCTCAGTCTATTTTACATAACAAACACCCATCTGCCAATCAACCACACCTCAAGATAGTACAGGTTACTTTGCACACAGAAGAGTCATATTAAAATGACGTTGGCAGGAACTGCTCATCGATCCGGGCCGACGTCACAGGACGTCGGCCGCTTCTCGCCGCTACTGCGGGACCCTTGGGGCCCGCAGAGGGGCGATCACAGATCGATCGTGAGCCGGGGGGTCGTGTCCCCCCCGATCGGGGTAAAGAGCCAATAAAATTGGCTCTTTACCACGTGACCAGCTGTGTCCAATCACAGCCGGTCACTACCGACCTCCACGTGCACGCCGCTCGTGCGTGCCCCCGGGGGCTAACAGCGCGGCGATCAGGGCTGAGGCTTGTCCCTCGGACACAGCCCAGCTCCAATCAGTATAAAGAGCCAATAGAATTGGCTGTTTACCACATGACCGGCTGTGTCAATCACAGCCGGTCATGTGATGTAAACACACCGCGGTAACGAGCTGTTACCGCGGTTCTCCCTGTCACACACCGATCGTGTGTGAGAGGGAGATTGCGGTAACAGCTTGTTACCGCCTACTGTACACCAAGCACACTGATCACCCCCCAATAAAGAGGACCTGTCACCACCCCATCAAAGTACCTGTCACAGCCCATCAGAGTACCTGTCACCTGTCCATCAAAGTACCCGAGTACTTGTCACCTGTCCATCAAAGTACCCGAGTACCTGTCACCTGCCCATTTGAGTACCCGAGTACCTGACACCTGTCCATCAAAGTACCCGAGTACCTGTCACCTGTCCATCAAAGTACCCGAGTACCTGTCACCTGCCCATCTGAGTACCCGAGTACCTGTCACCATCCCATCTGAGTAGCTGAGTACCTGTCACCATCCCATCAGAGTACCCGAGTACCTGTCACCAACCCATCTGAGTACCCGAGTACTTGTCACCAACCCATCAGAGTACCCCGAGTACCTGGCACCAACCCATCAAAGTACCCGAGTACCTGTCACCAGACCATCAGAGTATCTGAGTACCTGTCACCAGACCATCAGAGTACCCAAGTACCTGTCACCAGCCCATCTGAGTACCTGTCACCAGCCCATCAAAGTACCTGAGTACCTGTCACCTGCCCATCAGAGTACCCGAGTACCTGTCACCTGCCCATCAGAGCACCCGAGTACCTGTCACCAGC
>BLSH010171519.1:1162109-1179814 GCA_018402905.1 Glandirana rugosa
TTGTTCTACACGAAATTGTCGTCTGAAAGTCGACATTAAACTCCCATAAATGTAGGTTTAGTCCACGTACCACATCTTTAATGTTGTCAAACATATGCACGGAGGGTGAAAAATTCCCTGGTTTTCATTACCCTGTCTAATTGTTAGTATTTAGTTTGAAAGTGAAAAATTATGAACCAACGTATAGGAAACGTCAGTTAATGTCGGACTTCAGACCTTGCGTATCTGTAGTGGTCTGCGACCCAAAGCAGGGACCACTACGAGACGGTCTGGAGATGACGTTGACAGAAGTCAAGGACGTCAATCACCTGACCTGAATCTGATTGGGCATGCATTTCACTTGCTGAAGACAAAACTGAAGGGAAAATGCCCCAAGAACAAGCAGGAACTGAAGACAGTTGCAGTAGAGGTCTGGCAGAGCATCACCAGGGACGAAACCCAGCGTCTGGTGATGTCTATGCGTTCCAGACTTCAGGCTGTAATTGACTGCAAAGGATATGCAACCAAGTATTAAAAAGTGAAAGTTTGATTTATGATTGTTAATCTGTCCCATTACTTTTGGTCCCTTAAAAAGTGGGAGGCACGTATACAAACTGTTGTAATTTCTACACCATGCACCTGATTTGGATGTAAATACCCTCAAATTACAGCTGAAAGTCTGCTGTTAAAGCACATCTTGTTCGTTTCATTTCAAATCCATTGTGGTGGTGTATAGAGCCAAAAAAAAAGAGAAGTGTGTCGATGTCCCAATATTTATGGACCTGACTGTATCTACACTGCCCTACATACAGCTGACCTATGTACACTGCCCTACCTACTACTGACCTCTGTACACTGCCCTGAATACTACTGATCCCTGGACACAGCCCTACAAACTGCTTGCACTGGCCAGAAATCAGAGCAGGTAGCCAGGCCTGAAATTAGTAAAAAAAAATCAGCCTGCAGTACCAGATGTTCTGCTTTCATGATGAACTCCAGCATCAGACTTGTGGGGGTAACCAATTACTCCCCAGACATGAAAAAAATTGTGACTAAAAGTGAATGTTTCTCACTGAAGCTAACTTAGGGTAAGTTTATATTTTTACAGTGATATTAGTTTTAGTTGATTTTTCTAGGTTTTTAATGCGGTCTCTACTTTTTATTGGGGGCTTGCTAGTTAATTTATTTTTTAAAAAGGGGGCGCTGCACCCCGGTGATCATTGAGCTCTTCAATGTTGTCCAGGTAGGTCTCCAGATCTCCATCTCTTAAAGGTTGCCTACCCCTGCCTTAAAGCATCCTTGAGTTCCAGTCTAAAGCTGGGTACACACTATGAGAAAATCAGAAGAAAAATGACCTACGAGGCGCGATTGTTCAATTTTCATATAGTGTGTACACAACTTTCGACATCTGATTCAACTCTCCAAATGGAAATTTCCGAAGGGACAATCACCAAAATCTTTTCCTTGTACGTGAACAGAACATACAGTATCTCACAAAAGTGAGTACACCCCTCACATTTTTGTAAATATTTTATTCTATCTTTTCATGTGACAACACTGAAGAAATGACACTACAATGTAAAGTAGAGAGTGTACATCGTGTGTATATCGAAACCACTGGCAGCAAAAGTGAGTACACCCCTAAGTGAAAATGCCCAAACTAGGCCTAATTAGCTATGTTCCCTCCCCAAAGTCATGTGACTCATTAGTGTTACAGGGTCTCAGGTGTGAATGCGGAGCAGGTGTGTTAAATTTGGTGTTATCGCTCTCACTCTCTCATACTGGTCACTGGAAGTTCAACATGGCACCTCATGGCAAACAACTCTCTGAGGATCTGAAAAGAATAATTGTTGCTCTACATAAAGATGTCCTAGGCTATAAGAAGATTGCCAAGACCCTGAAACTGCTTCTTACTGTAAAGAACCCTCTATGCAGTTTAAGGTTAAACCGCCTTTCTTCTATTTTTAGTGAATGGCCGTGTGTCTTTGTGTGCTCCCTTGCACTGAATAGTTTTGTCCCTATTGTGGGGTCACCAGCACTGTATTTGTACATTGAAATCATATCCCCCCTCAAGAGTCTCTTCTCCAGAGAGAATAAGTTCAGCGCTTGTAATCTTTCCTCATAACTTAGGTCCTCTAATCCCTTAATAAGCTTTGTGGCCCTTCTCTGAACCCTTTCCAGTTCTAGGACATCCTTCCTGAGGACTGGTGCCCAGAACTGGATGGCATCTGATTCAGACTTTCCAAATTAAAATTTCCAAAGGGACAAACTCCAAAATCTTTTCCTGAACAGAACAAGCGATTTTCATTTAATGTGTACTGCTTTCGAGATAAATCAGACAGGAAAGACTGTGTATGATTTGAAACAATAAACAAGAACAAAAAAGCCTTTGTCGTACGAGAATTTTCATACGTTATTTCCATCCTTAGTTCCGACTTGCTAGGAAAGCCAGACGATCGTTCGCTCGATTTTCTTATAGTTTGTACCCACCTTAAAAATACAGATCTTATCGGAAGTGCTAGCCATAGCTTTACAGGAGCTTCAAACATGCTTCAGAAAGTTTCAAGCCAAACTGAAAATTGGTAAAAACCACCGGCTTAATTTATGAACATCCTTACTCAGAACTCCAAGAATTGAGCCAAAGGGGGCTTTAGGGGCTTCAAAAATACTGTTTGTTAAAGAGAGCCTACAGTGAGAAAACATGTGGGATGAGCTGTTCATCTGCAAATGTAAGCTTCAAGCAATACCAAAGCATATATAAGCTTGCTTAAATCTTGTTTACATCTAGCATTCCCAACAAGATTTTTATTCAGCACTCCAAGACCCAGGGTGAAGTGTGCTTTAAAAAAAAAAAATTGGTTAAAAATGATAGTTGCCTGGCTGTCATATTGATCCAATCGTTTCAATACTTTCAGGAGTCCTAACTTCACTTTGACATTATATTCCACGTTATCAGGGACTCATTGACACCAAAGAGACAGAAAACATATTTTTTAGAAGGTGGTCAGCGACTGAAGTCCCCTTGTAATGAATTCCCTGTGACATGCAAATTTATGAAACATTAGACAACTATAAACTCTATGTATTAGCCGTATTTGTTTAAAAGCTCTGTAAATTTCAGAAGTTTTATCCAAGAATTGTGCACCTCAGTCCTTAGATAAATGATTGTAACACCATACAGACCCAATCTATGTCTTACCTTTTACATTAGGATTGTATTGCAGTCCTTGTTCTCAGTCTTCAGCTGAAGTAATGGAGAATGCCCTTTGGTATGCATTTATATATTTTACAATGAATATAAGCACTCAATCTAGGAAAGCCTTGCCCACATGTATTGGAAAAAAAATGCCAAAACATTATGTAATGGTTTGCAAAAACTAGACTCATGGGAGATCTGTATAAACATAACTAAAACCGCACACCTTTCACCTAAATTCACAGTAATGTATACCGTGACTTATTATTTTTTAATCTGTAAGCATGCTATAGAATGTATAAACAATAATGTAACTATACCCATGGTTTGTCAGGAGTGTTTGTATGGTGAACCAAAGTTCAAGAGGCTGAACACACAGAAATGTAATACTTCCCTAAAATTAATCTAATGCAGGGTTTCTCAACCTTCAGAACTCATTGGACGGCGCTTCACAGTGCAGATGGACAATGACCCAAAGCATACTGCGAAAGCAACCAAAGAGTTTTTTAAGGGAAAGAAGTGGAATGTTATGCAATGGCCAAGTCAATCACCTGACCTGAATCTGATTCAGCATGCATTTCACTTGCTAAAGACAAAACTGAGGGGAAAATGCCCCAAGGACAAGCAGGAACTGAAGACAGTTGCAGTAGAGGTCTGGCAGAGCATCGCCAGGGATGAAACCCAGCATATGGTGATGTCTATGCGCTCCAGACTTCAGGCTGTAATTGACTGCAACGGATTTGCAACCAAGTATTAAAAAGTCAAAGTTTGATTTATGATTGTTAATCTGTCCCATTACTTTTGGTCCCTTAAAAAGTGGGAGGCACATATACAAACTGTTGTAATTTCTACACCATGCACCTGATTTGGATGTAAATACCCTCAAATTAAAGCGGAAAGTCTGCAGTTAAAGCACATCTTGTTCATTTCATTTCAAATCCATTGTGGTGGTGTATAGAGCCAAAAAGATTAGAATTGTGTCGATGTCCCAATATTTATGAACCTGACTGTATGTACACTGCCCTACATACAGCTGACCTCTGTACACTGCCCTACCTACTACTGACCTCTGTACACTGCCCTGAATACTACTGATCCCTGGACACCGCCCTACAAACTGCTTGCACTGGCCAGAAATCAGAGCAGGTAGCCAGGCCTGAAATTAGTAAAAAAAAAATCAGCCTGCAGTACCAGATGTTCTGCTTTCATGATGAACTCCAGCATCAGACTTGTGGGGGTAACCAATTACTCCCCAGACATGAAAAAAATTGTGACTAAAAGTGAATGTTTCTCACTGAAGCTAACTTAGGGTAAGTTTATATTTTTACAGTGATATTAGTTTTAGTTGATTTTTCTAGGTTTTTAATGCGGTCTTTACTTTTTATTGGGGGCTTGCTAGTTAATGTATTTAAAAAAAAGGGGGCGCTGCACCCCGGTGATCATTGATCTCTTCAATGTTGTCCAGGTAGGTCTCCAGATCTCCATCTCTTAAAGGTTGCCTACCCCTGCCTTAAAGCATCCTTGAGTTCCAGTCTAAAGCTGGGTACACACTATGAGAAAATCAGAAGAAAAATTACCTACGAGGCGCGATTGTTCAATTTTCATATAGTGTGTACACAACTTTCGACATCTGATTCAACTTTCCAAATGGAAATTTCCGAAGGGACAATCACCAAAATCTTTTCCTTGTACGTGAACAGAACATACAGTATCTCACAAAAGTGAGTACACCCCTCATAT
Organism: Glandirana rugosa; assembly: GCA_018402905.1. Taxonomy (NCBI): domain Eukaryota; kingdom Metazoa; phylum Chordata; class Amphibia; order Anura; family Ranidae; genus Glandirana; species Glandirana rugosa. The sequence goes on from BLSH010171519.1 coordinate 1,167,025, forward strand.
TTTTGTAAATATTTTATTCTATCTTTTCATGTGACAACACTGAAGAAATGACACTACAATGTAAAGTAGAGAGTGTACATCGTGTGTATATCGAAACCACTGGCAGCAAAAGTGAGTACACCCCTAAGTGAAAATGCCCAAACTAGGCCTAATTAGCTATGTTCCCTCCCCAAAGTCATGTGACTCATTAGTGTTACAGGGTCTCAGGTGTGAATGCGGAGCAGGTGTGTTAAATTTGGTGTTATCGCTCTCACTCTCTCATACTGGTCACTGGAAGTTCAACATGGCACCTCATGGCAAACAACTCTCTGAGGATCTGAAAAGAATAATTGTTGCTCTACATAAAGATGTCCTAGGCTATAAGAAGATTGCCAAGACCCTGAAACTGCTTCTTACTGTAAAGAACCCTCTATGCAGTTTAAGGTTAAACCGCCTTTCTTCTATTTTTAGTGAATGGCCGTGTGTCTTTGTGTGCTCCCTTGCACTGAATAGTTTTGTCCCTATTGTGGGGTCACCAGCACTGTATTTGTACATTGAAATCATATCCCCCCTCAAGAGTCTCTTCTCCAGAGAGAATAAGTTCAGTGCTTGTAATCTTTCCTCATAACTTAGGTCCTCTAATCCCTTAATAAGCTTTGTGGCCCTTCTCTGAACCCTTTCCAGTTCTAGGACATCCTTCCTGAGGACTGGTGCCCAGAACTGGATGGCATCTGATTCAGACTTTCCAAATTAAAATTTCCAAAGGGACAAACTCCAAAATCTTTTCCTGAACAGAACAAGCGATTTTCATTTAATGTGTACTGCTTTCGAGATAAATCAGACAGGAAAGACTGTGCATGATTTGAAACAATAAACAAGAACAAAAAAGCCTTTGTCGTACGAGAATTTTCATACGTTATTTCCATCCTTAGTTCCGACTTGCTAGGAAAGCCAGACGATCGTTCGCTCGATTTTCTTATAGTTTGTACCCACCTTAAAAATACTGATCTTATCGGAAGTGCTAGCCATAGCTTTACAGGAGCTTCAAACATGCTTCAGAAAGTTTCACGCCAAACTGAAAATTGGTAAAAACCACCGGCTTAATTTATGAACATCCCTACTCAGAACTCCAACAATTGAGCCAAAGGGGGCTTTAGGGGCTTCAAAAATACTGTTTGTTAAAGAGAGCCTACAGTGAGAAAACATGTGGGTTGAGCTGTTCATCTGAAAATGTAAGCTTCAAGCAATACCAAAGCATATATAAGCCTACTTAAATCTTGCTTACATCTAGCATTTCCAACAAGATTTTTATTCAGCACTCCAAGACCCAGGGTGAAGTGTGCTTTAAAAAAAAAAAAATTGGTTAAAAATGATAGTTGCCTGGCTGTCATATTGATCCAATCGTTTCAATACTTTCAGGAGTCCTAACTTCACTTAGACATTATATTCCACGTTATCAGGGACTCATTGACACCAAAGAGACAGAAAACATATATTTTAGAAGGTGGTCAGCGACTGAAGTCCCCTTGTAATGAATTCCCTGTGACATGCAAATTTATGAAACATTAGACAACTATAAACTCTATGTATTAGCCGTATTTGTTTAAAAGCTCTGTAAATTTCAGAAGTTTTACCCAAGAATTGTGCACCTCAGTCCTTAGATAAATGATTGTAACACCATACAGACCCAATCTATGTCTTACCTTTTACATTAGGATTGTATTGCAGTCCTTGTTCTCAGTCTTCAGCTGAAGTAATGGAGAATACCCTTTGGTATGCATTTATATATTTTACAATGAATATAAGCACTCAATCTAGGAAAGCCTTGCCCACATGTATTGGAAAAAAAATGCCAAAACATTATGTAATGGTTTGCAAAAACTAGACTCATGGGAGATCTGTATAAACATAACTAAAACCGCACACCTTTCACTTAAATTCACGGTAATGTATACAGTGACTTATTATTTTTTAATCTGTAAGCATGCTATAGAATGTATAAACAATAATGTAACTATACCCACGGTTTGTCAGGAGTGTTTGTATGGTGAACCAAAGTTCAAGAGGCTGAACACACAGAAATGTAATACTTCCCTAAAATTAATCTAATGCAGTGTTTCTCAACCTTCAGAACTCATTGGATGGCGCTTCACAGTGCAGATGGACAATGACCCAAAGCATACTGCGAAAGCAACCAAAGAGTTTTTTAAGGGAAAGAAGTGGAATGTTATGCAATGGCCAAGTCAATCATCTGACCTGTATCTGATTGGGCATGCATTTCACTTGCTGAAGAAAAAACTGAAGGGAAAATGCCCCAAGAACAAGCAGGAACTGAAGACAGTTGCAGTAGAGGCCTGGCAGAGCATCGCCAGGGATGAAACCCAGCGTCTGGTGATGTCTATGCATTCCAGACTTCAGGGTGTAATTGACTGCAAAGGATTTGCAAGCAAGTATTAAAAAGTGAAAGTTTGATTTATGATTGTTAATCTGTCCCATTACTTTTGGTCCCTTAAAAAGTGGGAGGCACGTATACAAACTGTTGTAATTTCTACACCGTGCACCTGATTTGGATGTAAATACCCTCAAATTAAAGCTGAATGTCTGCAGTTAAAGCACATCTTGTTCGTTTCATTTCAAATCCATTGTGGTGGTGTATAGAGCCAAAAAGATTAGAATTGTGTCGATGTCCCAATATTTATGGACCTGGCTGTATGTACACTGCCCTACATACAGCTGACCTATGTACACTGCCCTACCTACTACTCACCTCTGTACACTGCCCTGAATACTACTGATCCCTGGACACCGCCCTACAAACTGCTTGCACTGGCCAGAAATCAGAGCAGGTAGCCAGGCCTGAAATTAGTAAAAAAAAATCAGCCTGCAGTACCAGATGTTCTGCTTTCATGATGAACTCCAGCATCAGACTTGTGGGGGTAACCAATTACTCCCCAGACATGAAAAAAATTGTGACTAAAAGTGAATGTTTCTCACTGAAGCTAACTTAGGGTAAGTTTATATTTTTACAGTGATATTAGTTTTAGTTGATTTTTCTAGGTTTGTAATGCGGTCTTTACTTTTTATTGGGGGCTTGCTATTTAATGTATTTAAAAAAAAGGGGGCGCTGCACCCCGGTGATCATTGATCTCTTCAATGTTGTCCAGGTAGGTCTCCAGATCTCCATCTCTTAAAGGTTGCCTACCCCTGCCTTAAAGCATCCTTGAGTTCCAGTCTAAAGCTGGGTACACACTATGAGAAAATCAGAAGAAAAATGACAGACGAGGCGCGATTGTTCAATTTTCATATAGTGTGTACACAACTTTCGACATCTGATTCAACTTTCCAAATGGAAATTTCCGAAGGGACAATCACCAAAATCTTTTCCTTGTACGTGAACAGAACATACAGTATCTCACAAAAGTGAGTACACCCCTCACATTTTTGTAAATATTTTATTCTATCTTTTCATGTGACAACACTGAAGAAATGACACTACAATGTAAAGTAGAGAGTGTACATCGTGTGTATATCGAAACCACTGGCAGCAAAAGTGAGTACACCCCTAAGTGAAAATGCCCAAACTGGGCCCAATTAGCTATATTCCCTCCCCAAAGTCATGTGACTCATTAGTGTTACAGGGTCTCAGGTGTGAATGCGGAGCAGGTGTGTTAAATTTGGTGTTATCGCTCTCACTCTCTCATACTGGTCACTGGAAGTTCAACATGGCACCTCATGGCAAACAACTCTCTGAGGATCTGAAAAGAATAATTGTTGCTCTACATAAAGATGTCCTAGGCTATAAGAAGATTGCCAAGACCCTGAAACTGCTTCTTACTGTAAAGAACCCTCTATGCAGTTTAAGGTTAAACCGCCTTTCTTCTATTTTTAGTGAATGGCCGTGTGTCTTTGTGTGCTCCCTTGCACTGAATAGTTTTGTCCCTATTGTGGGGTCACCAGCACTGTATTTGTACATTGAAATCATATCCCCCCTCAAGAGTCTCTTCTCCAGAGAGAATAAGTTCAGTGCTTGTAATCTTTCCTCATAACTTAGGTCCTCTAATCCCTTAATAAGCTTTGTGGCCCTTCTCTGAACCCTTTCCAGTTCTAGGACATCCTTCCTGAGGACTGGTGCCCAGAACTGGATGGCATCTGATTCAGACTTTCCAAATTAAAATTTCCAAAGGGACAAACTCCAAAATCTTTTCCTGAACAGAACAAGCGATTTTCATTTAATGTGTACTACTTTCGAGATAAATCAGACAGGAAAGACTGTGCATGATTTGAAACAATAAACAAGAACAAAAAAGCCTTTGACGTACGAGAATTTTCATACGTTATTTCCATCCTTAGTTCCGACTTGCTAGGAAAGCCAGACGATCGTTCGCTCGATTTTCTTATAGTGTGTACCCACCTTAAAAATACAGATCTTATCGGAAGTGCTAGCCATAGCTTTACAGGAGCTTCAAACATGCTTCAGAAAGTTTCAAGCCAAACTGAAAATTGGTAAAAACCACAGGCTTAATTTATGAACATCCTTACTCAGAACTCCAACAATTGAGCCAAAGGGGGCTTTAGGGGCTTCAAAAATACTGTTTGTTAAAGAGAGCCTACAGTGAGAAAACATGTGGGATGAGCTGTTCATCTGCAAATGTAAGCTTCAAGCAATACCAAAGCATATATAAGCCTGCTTAAATCTTGTTTACATCTAGCATTCCCAACAAGATTTTTATTCAGCACTCCAAGACCCAGGGTGAAGTGTGCTTTAAAAAAAAAAAAATTGGTTAAAACTTGTTAAAGAAAACCTATACAGGCGGTCCCCGGGTTACAAACAAGATAGGGACTGTAGGTTTGTACTTAAGTCGAATTTGTTTGTAAGTAGGAACAGATACATTTTTTAAGTGTAGCTTCAGCCAAATAAAACATTTTTAACCTTTTTGGATAGCATAGGGAAGGGTTAACACCCCTGTAATGTTTGTTTTGCTGTCTATGTTTCTGTTCAGAAGATTTCACCTCACTTCCTGTCCCAATGATAATTGGATTTTGAAAATTTTGGGTTGTTGTGGAAACAAACTTTGGTGATAAAGCTTCAGTGGAGACCCCTTTTTCCCATAATAAAAATTACAGGAGTGAATTTCCCTTCCTAGGGGGAGATTTCCTCTCACTTCCTGTTGTCTCCCTCCGTTTGTAAATAGGAGTCGTTTGTAAGTTGGATGTTTGTAACTAGGGGGCCGCCTGTAGTTTAAAAATGTAGAAATTGCAGTTGCTGACCTCTCCATGTGAAAATGATAGTTGCCTGGCTGTCATATTGATCCAATCGTTTCAATACTTTCAGGAGTCCTAACTTCACTTTGACATTATATTCCACGTTATCGGGGACTCATTGACACCAAAGAGACAGAAAACATATATTTTAGAAGGTGGTCAGCTACTGAAGTCCCCTTGTAATGAATTCCCTGTGACATGCAAATTTATGAAACATTAGACAACTATAAACTCTATGTATTAGCCGTATTTGTTTAAAAGCTCTGTAAATTTCAGAAGTTTTACCCAAGAATTGTGCACCTCAGTCCTTAGATAAATGATTGTAACACCATACAGACCCAATCTACTTCTTACCTTTTACATTAGGATTGTATTGCAGTCCTTGTTCTCAGTCTTCAGCTGAAGTAATGGAGAATGCCCTTTGGTATGCATTTATATATTTTACAATGAATATAAGCACTCAATCTAGGAAAGCCTTGCCCACATGTATTGGAAAAAAAATGCCAAAACATTATGTAATGGTTTGCAAAAACTAGACTCATGGGAGATCTGTATAAACATAACTAAAACCGCACACCTTTCGCCTAAATTCACGGTAATGTATACTTATTATTTTATAATCTGTAAGCATGCTATAGAATGTATAAACAATAATGTACGGTAACTATACCCATGGTTTGTCAGATGTGTTTGTATGGTGAACCAAAGTTCAAGAGGCTGAACACACAGAAATGTAATACTTCCCTAATGCAGTGTTTCTCAACCTTTTTTCAGCCAAGGCACCCTTTACATTTATGCACAATCTTGAGGCACCCCATTCTAAAATGTAAACATCTAAAGTAATATTTTTACATATCGCAACGGCATCCACGCATAGCATGTAGACTACCCAACATTTGAGCAGTGCCGGCCACTTATAAGGGGCGCAGGGCCTAATCCATGCACCCAGCCCCTAATCTCCATGCATTGTGCCAAACCCATTGATTTCAATAGGATTTTTTTTGAAGCACATGATTAGAGCCTGAGGCTCTAATTGGCTTCAAAAAGGGTGGGCTCAGGGTGCAGAGTACTGCGCCCCGAGCCCACCCATTTGTGTAACATTAGCAAATTAATATTCGCTAATGTATTCCTAGTGGGCCAGTCTTCCCTTCAGGGCAGATCTGATACAGGGGAAACCCTGGTAAGCATTTGCAGATGATGTAAGGCTGTGCACGCCATCAATCAGCCAGTTTATGCTTTCCAGGCACCCCTAAGTTGCGTAACAGCACCCGATCTCCGGGCTGCAGGTCTTGAACCCTTACTTAAAGGCCAGGAGGTGACAGCTTCTAGCTTTTGTGGATCCATGGCTACTCCCTCAGCTGAGACCGCATGTCCCAGATAAGTGACTGAAGTCTGGTAGAATTGACACTTCTCTAATGACAACTTCAACCCTTCAGCATGTAATCTCTGGAAGACTTTCTCAAGTCGAGCTTCATGTTCCTCCAACGTCTTGCCAAAAATGATGATGCCATCCAAGTACACAAGCTCCTCTATCAAATTCATGTCTCCCACTGTGTTCTCCATCAGTCTCTGAAAGGTAGCTGGGACCCCTGTTAACCCCTGTGTCATGCGGTCGAATTCAAAGAATCCTAATATACTGATAAAGGCTGTCTTCTCTTGGTCATCTGGATGTATAGGTATCTGGTAGTATTCACTCTGCAGGTCCAGAACACTGAACCACTTAGCTCCTGATAGGCATCTTCTATACGAGGTGTGGAGTATTGATAGGGGATAGTTCTCCGATTCAAAGTTCTCTAGTCGATACACATCCGGAGGGATCAATTTTTCTTGTTCACTACCACAATAGGAGATGTGTAAGGGCTCCCGGACTCTCTAATGACTCCTGACTTCTTCAATTCGGCCAGCTGTTCCCAAAGATCTTCCAAGTCACAAAAGGGGATCCGTCTAGCTCTCTCTCAGAAAGGCTTGTCTTCACTCAGCCGAATTTGGTGTTGAGCGCTCTTGGCACTACCCTGTCAGAAAACTGGTGTGACCAGAAATGTGTGGACTGCACAGAAAATACCAAACACAAGCGTAACTGAAATAAGAGGATTTATTATAAGATATGAGACAGTGAACTAAAACGCACAACCAAAATAGCAATAGTGAAGCCAACCAAAAGCATATAACTAGAGTAGAAGGGAAAGTCCAAACCATATACTTTAAGCCAGGCCAGGGTCATCCACGGGAGATCAGTCAGAGGGGACCAGGGAGCAGGACAAAGCAGGATTCAGGGTTCAGGATCTCAGGACGCAGGTTTTCAGGATACAGGTTTTCAGAGGCACAGGGAAGTAATACTAAGGCGAGATAACACAGCACTCCCAGGTTTAAGTACACTTCCTGCAAACAGTCTCAGGTGGTGCTTGATTGCAGGAGATGATGTCAGGTCCTGACTGCCGAGAGAAACCTGCTGGTGGACACTGGAACTGCGGCCCCCAGGTCTGAGGCCTACAGCGCCACCAACTGGTGGAACCGTTCCTAACAAACCCACATCAAAGTCATTTTTGAAGAACATCTTCTCCCATTGGGCTAGCTGAGCCCTGATCCTCTCTTCCCATCCAGGATGCAAAATGGGACTCTGGACAGTGGGCTCTCTCCCATTTCCATCTGAATCATTCATCCCCGGTTACTGGGGTAGCTGCACTTACTTTTCCAATCACCATACGAGGTTTCAGGCTGATTGGGTAACTGGTGACATTTCTCACACTGACAGGGATTCTTCCCCCACTTCTCAATAATACCCTAGTAGGCACGATTTCAGGAACCAGTTCTATTCTGCTATCTTCTTCCAATGGATCAGCTTCTACAACCACATAGGGACCCGGTTGATCCCAAGATAGTTTAACAGTGGCTTTCATGCAGGCCCTTTCTCCAGGCTGCAACACTCTTTCTTGTGTATCTAATTAGCACAGTCTCCCTACTCCCTCAATGGGTGCCTTCTTCTCTTGCAGTACACGCTGAAAAGCCTGCCTCAACTAAGAATGGATGTTCCTCACGGAGCACCTTCCACAGGAAATGGGGTGAGTAGCCTCCTCACATAGTTGGTTCCTATCAGCAAAGAATTTCGGCCTGCCCCAGGGGGTCGAGGACAGTCAACAGCCAAGGTGTCGAAAGTTTCTGGCTTCCTGGACAAGGAAGGATCAAAAGTTATTTGATAGGCATATATCCGTCGTAAGCACTTCTGGGTACCTATACCCCAAATCTCCAACTTCTCAAGCTTACACATAGGGATATGCTTTAAATGCTTGTTATAAAAGTCCTGATACAACAATCTCACCTGAGCTCCAGTATCCAACAGTGCTTGAGTGTAGATTCCTTCCACTTGTAACAAGATTATTGGGAAGGCCCTACCAGGTTCCTTGGTAGATTTCTAGCTGGTGACTCTATAGTCTGAGCCCTAATCAGCTCTTTCGGTGGCTTTCAGTCCTTTTAACAACTCCATCAGAAAGGTGTGCATTGATTCCCTGTGTCTGTTTTCCCTTCCCTGGGGACCCATTTTTTTTTTGAACAGGCAATGGAGGGGAGGGATTAGCAGGAGGCTTTTGCTTCTTCTTTTTTTCTTTCTCCTTCTTAGAGTTAGAGTGCATTTTTCCTCTGGGACGCTCAATTAGCTCCTTCACTGAGGTCCCCTGTAGTTTCCCACCGGCTTTTGGAAAAGCACCATCTGTAAGGCTCTTAAAAGCTCTGTGAGCAACTGTGGGCTGATTCCAGCTTTGGGACACTTAGCCTGAAAGTGCCCAACTTCTCCATATCGAAAATATCTCTTGGCCTTACTTGGATGAGGCTTCGACCCTCCTGGTTGAAATTCTTGGTCTTGTACCTTTGCTTGAGTTTCCATTATCCTCATCAACACATGATACATGATGGGTATGGGCTTGAGCAACTTGGGTCATTAGTTTGACTGGGCCCGATTTGTTGATTCGCTTCTTGCTGTCTCCTCAACTCCTCAACTCCAGGACGTCTGCTCAAGAGACTACTAGTCCCACAATCCTCCCTGCTTGGCTCAAAGATATGATGTCAGGTACTACAGCCCAGCACTAGAGGGACACAGAAATAGGTGAAGAATGATTGAGTGGCCTGCAGAACAAGGTAACTCTAGTCCACTGTCTGCTACACTCAAATAGGGAGGCAGCAAAGTCTCTTCTCCCTTTCAAGGAACTTTGTCCCATTGTTAAGAAACAAAGGCCTCTTCCCCACATCCTGTTCCCAAAAAATGATTTGGGGGGACTTACAATAAGAGGGCCCTAGATATCTGCATCTTCCAGGGAAATGAGTACTGGGGTACAATAGTACCCCACCAACACCATAAAAAAGTCCTTTAACCCCTTTTTGCCAGTTCCCACCAACCCTTTACACCCTACCTTAACACCAGAGGCCTGGCTGTCACAGTGATCACATGCTTGGGAGCCAATCCTACCATCCCCTGATTGTTGGTATGTGACCAGAAGCTATCTCTGACAGCATGTTCACAGTGTTGGGGGCCTGCAATTGAGTGTGCCACCAGCACAACATATGTATGCATATACACTCACTGGCCACTTTATTAGGTACACCTTGCTAGTACTGGGTTGGACCCTCTTTTGCCTTCAGAACTGCTTTAATTCTTTGTGGCATAGATTCAACAAGGTTTTGGAAACATTCTTCAGAGATTTTGGTCCATATTAGCATGATAGCATCACGTAGTTGCTGCAGATTTGTCAGCTGCACATCCATGATGTGAATCTCCCATTCCACCACATCCCAAAGGTGCTCTGGTGACTGTGGAAGCCATTGAAAGACAGTGAACGCATTGTCAGGTTCAAGAAGACAGTTTGAGATGAGCTTTGTGACATGTTGCATTATCCTGCTGGAAGCAGCCATCAGAAGATGGCTATACTGTAGTCATGGTCAGCAACAATACTCAGGAAGGCAGTGGTGTTTAAATGATGCTCAATCTGTACTAAGGGCCCCAAAGTGTGCCAAGAAAATATCCCCCACACCATTACACCACCACCACCAGCCTGAACCATTGATACAAGGCTGGATGGATACATGATTTCATGTTGTTTACACCAAATTCTGACCCTAACATCTAAATGGTGCAGCTGGAATTGAGATTTACCGACCAGGCAATGTTTTGCAATCTTCTATTGTCCAATTTTAGTGAGCCTGTGCAAATTATAGCCTCAGTTTCCAGTTCTGATAGGAGAGGCACCTGGTGTGGTCTTCTGCTGCTGTAGCCCACTTGCTTTCAGGTTCGATGTGTTGTGCACTCAGAGATGGTATTCTGCATACCTTGGTTGTAATGAGTGGTTATTTGGGTTACTGTTGCCTTTCTATTTTCTCAAACCAGCCTGCCCATTCTCTTCTGACCTCTGACATCAACAATACATTTTTGTCCACACAACTGCAACTCACTGGATATTTTCTCTTTTTCAGACAATTCTCTGTAAACCCTAGAGATGGTTGTGTGTGAAAATCCCAGTAGATCAGCAGTTTTTGAAATGCTCAGACCAGCCTGTCGGCACCAACAACCATGCCACATTCAAATTCTCTTAAATCCCCTTTTTCCTATTCTGATGCCCGGTTTGAACTTCAGCAAGTTGTCTTCACCACATCTAGATGCCTAAATGCATTGAGTTGCTGCCATGTGACAGGCTGATTAGCAATTTGTGTTACCAAGCAATTGAACAAGTGTACCTAAGAAAGTGGCCGGTGAGTGTATGTAGCAGCACAACATAAGACTCACTTCCATTCTGCCAAATATATGAGTACAGCCAGCAGGAAGGGGCTAAAAAAATGACAGAAAAAAGTGTGAACATTGTCCCCAGAAATTTATGATGACATTGTCCAGCAATGTAGGTCATTCGTCAATCATGATGACCCATTGCCCAATGATGTTTCCCCAGAGCCACTGGAAGGATTATTGTGTTCTTCCTGGGTTTTAATACCATGCTGCAGTTTTAGGGATCAACTGGTGCTTTAAAGAGAAACTAAGCTAGCAAAAAGATGCCTGCTTTGTGAACTACAGGCCTCCTTACAAGGAAGTCACCAGGCTATAGATCTCCTGAACACTTGTCCACTCCCAGTGCTCAGCAGAGATGGACAGCTAGGGAGAGAGTCAGAGCACCAACCTCCTCGCTACTGGAGAACCCATTACCTAACCATGTACAGTACCACGCCAACAATTACTCATGGCAACTATCTCTTCCTTTTTGTCTTCTTGAATGAACTTCTGTCATTGTGACGTTACGCATACCCCGTATTGTGGTTGTGGACCCAAGTTCTTTAGCAATACACCAAAACCTGACATGCACCTTTTTGAATAACTTCAGACCAGCTCTGAGCAGCTAAATCAACTTTTATTGTAGACTTGGCACAACATGTACTGTATAACATGCAATAACATCCTTTTTTTAACCACATCAATACTGGGCACGAAAACCCCCTTCCTGTCCAGGCCATTTTTCAGCTTTCAGCGCTATCACACTTTGAATGACAATTACTCAGTCATGCAACACTGTACCCATATGAAATTTGCATCCTTTTTTTCACACAAATAGAGCTTTCTATTGGTGGTATTTAATCACTAGTGTTTTTTTTTATTTTTTGTGCTATAAATAAAAAATGACTGAAAATTTTGTGAAAAATATTTTTTTCTTTGTTTCTGTCAAAAAAAATTAGCAAATTAGTGATTTTTTTCATAAATTTTGGCCAAAATTTATACTACTACCTATCTTTGCTAAAAATAACCCAAATCTGTGTATATTATTTGGTCCTTGTGAAAGTTATAGAGTCTACAAACTATGGTGCTAATCATTGAAAATTGATCACACCTGATCACACCTGATGTACTAACGCCTATCTAATTTCTTGAGACCCTAACAAGCCAGGAAAGTACAAATACCCCCCAAACGACCCCTTTTTGGAAAGCAGACATTCCAAGGTATTGAGTAAGAGGCATGGTGAATTTTTTGAAGCTGTAATTTTTTCCCACAATTCTTTGCAAAATGAAGATTTATTTTTCTTTTTTTTTTTTCACAAAATTGTCATTGTAACGGGTTATTTCTCACACCCAGCATATGCATACCACACATTGCACCCCAAAACACATTCTGCTACTCCTCCTGAGTATGGAGATACCTCATGTCTGAGACTTTTTCACAGCCTGGCCACATGCAGAGGCTCAACATGCAGGGAGCGCCGTCAGGTATTCTAGGGACATAAATTACACATCTAATGTCATGAAGACCTATCACATTTTGAAGGCCCTGGAGCACCAGGACAATGGAATTGCCCACAAAATGACCCCATTCTGGAAAGCAAACACCCCACCACGGTCACGGGTGACGGTGACACGCCACGGTCAGTGACGAGTGACAGGCCACGGTCGCTGATGGGTGATGGGTGACACGCCACGTGACTGATGGGTAACAGGCCACGGTCGCTGATGGGTGACAGGCCACGGTCACTGACGGGTGACGGGTGACAGGCACCGGACAATGGGTAGTCAGTGCACCGCACAGTGGGT
>BLSH010171519.1:1206243-1219338 GCA_018402905.1 Glandirana rugosa
AGCCGAAAGGGTGAGTGGCGGAGGGTACGTTACAGGGGTGTTCCACCTTGAGGTGGAACGCAGGAACCCACCCTCCGAGCCACTTGTGAATGACTGGCCTGATAACCATGGAAATTACCCCTCTTCCTCCTCCTCTTCCTCCTGTGCCACATCCTCTTCCATCATCACCCAAATTGTTTTTTCAAGGAGACATAGAAGTGGGATAGTAACGCTGAGAACAGCGTCATCGGCACTGGGCATGTTGGTGGAGTACTCTAAACACCGCAATATGGTACACAGGTCTCGCATGGAGGCCCACTCGTTGGTGGTGAAGTCGTGCTGTTCCGCAGAGCGACCGACCCATGCGTGCTGCAGCTGAAACTCCACTATTGCCTGCTGCTGCTCGCACAGTCTCTCCAGCATGTGCAAGGTGGAGTTCCACCTTGTGGGGACATTGCATGGGAGGCGGTGAGTGGGAAAGCCGAAGTTCCGCTGCAGCACAGACAGGCGAGCAGCAGCAGGGTGAGAACGCCGAAAGCGTGCACAGACGCCCCACACTTTCTGCAGCAGCTCTGACATATCCGGGTATTTTTTAGAAATTTCTGCACCACCAAATTCAGCACATGCTCCAGGCAAGGGATGTGTGTCAAACCGGCTAGGCCCAGAGCTGCTATGAGATTTTGCCCATTATCGCACACCACCAGGCCAGGCTTGAGGCTCAGTGGCAACAACCACTCATCGGTCTGTTGTTCAATGCCCACCCACAGCTGCTGCGCAGTGTGGGGTTTATCCCCCAAACATATCAGTTTTAAAACAGCCTGCTGTCGGTTCCCCCTGGATGTGCTGAAGTTGGTGGTGAAGGTGTTACTCTGACTGGATGAGGAGATGGTAGAGGAGGAGGAAGTGGAGTAGGAGGAGGAGGCAACAGGAGGCAAAGAGAAATGCCCTGCAATCCTCGGTGGCGAAAGGACATGAGCCAAATGGCTAGCTGCCTCAGGCCCACCCACCACTACATTTCCGCAGTGTGCATTTAGCGAGATATAGCGTCCCCTGCCCATGCTTACTGGTCCACGTGTCAGTGGTTATGTGGACCTTGCCACAGATGGCGTTGCGCAGTGCACACTTGTTTGCACCCCAACTTGTTTGTGCAGGGAAGGGATGGCTCGCCTGGAAAAGTAGTGGCGGCTGGGAACCACGTACTGTGGGACAGACACCGCCATCAGGTTTTTAAAACTGTCCGTGTCCACCAGACGGAATGACAGCATTTTAAAGGCCAGGAATTTCGAAATGCTGGCATTCAGGGCCAGGGATCGCGGGTGGGTAGGGGGGTTCTTCCTCTTTCTCTCCAGTGTTTGGGAGATGGAGAGCTGTAAGCTTCCATGGGACCGTGTGGAAATGCTTGGGGACGGTGGCGGACATGGTGGCGTTGCTGTCACATCGTCGGTTCGCTGGATGGCAGGTGACACTGGCACTGTAAAGGTGGAGGAAGAGGCAAAGGTAGCAGCAGAAGAGGAAGCAGGAGGAGGCCGAGACCTTTCTTGGATTTTGAGGTAATTATTCCAATGCAGCTCGTGCTTTGAAGTTAGATGCCTGGTCATGCAGGTTGTGCTCAGGTTTAGAACATTTATGCCTCACTTCAGGCTCTCATTGCACAGCGTGCAAACCACTCATGTCTTGTCGTCAGCACATTGTCTGAAGAACTGCCACGCCGCAGAACGCCTTTGAGCTGCCTTTGGTGTGCTAGGTCCCTGGGTGCGGTGGGTAGTAGCAGGCGTACTGTCTAGGGGACGGTCGCTCCGCTTTTGCAATCTGCTTCCTCTTTTGCTGTGCTGGTGCCTCTGTGAGACCACCACCTCTTCCTCCAAACTGCACACGTCACTCGCATGACCTTCATTCCATGTGGGGTCTAGGACCTCATCATCCTCCACATCATTATCCACCCACCCTGCACCACTGCCCTCCTTGTCAGTCTGCACACTGTGGAAAGCCGCAGCAGTCGACACCTGTGTTTCGTCATCATCAGAGACGTGCTGCGGTGGTGTTTCCATGTCCTCATCCTGCAACAGAAGTGGTTGGGCATCGGTGCACTCAATGTATTCCACTTTTGGGCCAGGGCTATGTGGATGGCCCACGGAAAGCACACCAGCAGAGTCATCAAAAAGCATAAGAGACTGCTGCATGACTTGGGGCTCAGACTACTTGGCTGATTTACAAGGGGCTGAGGTGAAAGACAGATGGCCATGGGGTTCAGGTGCCAACTCTGAGCTTTCATCAAGGGACCGGATGGGAGACAATGTGAAGGATCTGGAGGCATTGTCAGCCACCCAATCTACTAGCGCCTGTACTTGTGCTTGCCTCACCATTCCTTGAGTGGCATTCGGGCCTACCATATAATGTTGAAGGTTCTGTCGGCTACTTGCACCTGAGGAAGGTGTTTCACTTGTGCGTGTAGCTGGCACAAATCGACCACGTCCTCTCCTTGCAACAGGAACTTCACCAACACTACCAACACCAGCAGCACCACAACAACATCGCTTATTTGACACTCTCCTCATTCTGGACGCAAATGTACTATATAGCACTATTTATTAATAATAAAAAAAAGAATAATACATTATTATTCTTTTTTTTTAAACCAGCAATGTAGACACACTTTTTATTTTTGCGCAAGAAATGCACAGCAAGGTGCAAATGTACTATGTATCACTATTTATTAGTACTAAAAAAAAAAAGAAAAGAATAATAAATTATTATTATTATTATTATTATTATTTTTAAAAACAGCAACGTAGACGCACTTTTTATTTTTGTGCAAGAAATACACCGCTCACACCAGCAGCAGGAACCTCTGCCTACACCAGTATGAGATGATTTTAGAACAATAATCTATCCCTCACAGCAGCAGCAGGAACCTCTCCCTATAGCAGTATGAGATGATTTTAGAACAGTAATCTGTCCCTCACACCAACAGTAGGAACCTCTCCTTATAGCAGTATGAGATGATTTTAGAACAATAGTCTATCCCTAACACCAGCAGCAGGAACCTCTCCTTATAGCAGTATGAGATGATTTTAGAACAATAGTCTGTCCCTAACACCAGCAGCAGGAACCTCTCCCTATAGCAGTATGAGATGATTTTAGAACACTAATCTGTCCCTCACACCAGCAGCAGGAACCTCTCCCTATACCAGTATGAGATGATTTTAGAACACTAATCTGTCCCTCACCCCAGCAGCAGGAAATTCTCCCTATAGCAGTATGAGATGATTTTAGAACACTAATCTGTCCCTCACACCAGCAGAAGGGACCTCTCCCTGTAACAGTATGAGATGATTTCAGAACAGTAATCTGTCCCTTACACCAGCAGCAGGAACCTCTCCCTATAGCAGTATGAGATGATTTTAGAACAGTAATCTATCCCTCTCACCAGCAGCAGGAACCTCTCCCTATAGCAGTATGAGATGATTTTAGAACACTAATCTGTCCCTCACCCCAGCAGCAGGAAATTCTCCCTATAGCAGTATGAGATGATTTTAGAACACTAATCTGTCCCTCACACCAGCAGAAGGGACCTCTCCCTGTAACAGTATGAGATGATTTCAGAACAGTAATCTGTCCCTTACACCAGCAGCAGGAACCTCTCCCTATAGCAGTATGAGATGATTTTAGAACAGTAATCTATCCCTCTCACCAGCAGCAGGAACCTCTCCCTATAGCAGTATGAGATGATTTTAGAACACTAATCTGTCCCTCACCCCAGCAGCAGGAAATTCTCCCTATAGCAGTATGAGATGATTTTAGAACACTAATCTGTCCCTCACACCAGCAGAAGGGACCTCTCCCTGTAGCAGTATGAGATGATTTCAGAACAGTAATCTGTCCCTCACACCAACAGTAGGAACCTCTCCCTATACCAGTATGAGATGATTTTAGAACAGTAATCTGTCCCTCACACCAACAGCAGGAACCTCTCCTTATAGCAGTATGAGATGATTTTAGAACAATAGTCTATCCCTAACACCAGCAGCAGGAACCTCTCCCTATAGCAGTATGAGATGATTTTAGAACACTAATCTGTCCCTCACAGCACCAGGAAACTGTACCTACTCCAGTATCAGATGGTTTTAGAGCGCTAATCTTTCGCCTCACAGCACCACCAGGAATCTATTTCTAATGCAGGATGAGATGATATTAGAACGCTAATCTTTCCCTCATAGCACTAGGAAACTGTACCTACTCCAGTATCAGGTGGTTTTAGAACGCTAATCTTTTGCCTCACAGCACCGCCAGGAACCTGTCTGTAATGCAGGATGAGATGATATTAGAATGGTAATCTATTCCTCATAGCGTTGGCAGCATCCTCTCCCTATACTAGCCTGAGAGCATGTGACATGCAGCGCTACGTGACTCCAGCTCATATAGAGGCTGGGTCACATGATGCACTAGCCAATCACAGCCATGCCATTAGCAGGCATGGCTGTGATGGCTTCTCAGGGCAAACAAGTGAAACGCTTGTTGATTGGCTGCCCTGCAGCTATTCAACAGGCGTCAAAAATAGTCTGGGTCACATGATGCACTGGCCAATCACAGCCATGTCATTAGTAGGCATGGCTGTGATGGCTTCCAAGGGCAAACGAGTGAAATGCTTGTTGATTGGCTGCCCTGCAGCTATAGAAAAGACGCAAAAAATATCCAAATACCGAACCCAAACTTTTTCTCAAATGTCCGGTTTCGGGTTCGGGGCACGGACACCCCAAAGTCCCCTACGACCCCAAACTTTACAGTCCGAGTTCGCTCAACTCTACTTGTAACACTAATGAGTCACATGACACCGGAGGGAAAAATAGCTAATTGGGCATTTTCACTTAGGGGTGTGCTGACTTTTGTTGCCAGCGGTTTAGACTTTAATAGAAGAAAGAGTGGTACACACTGCGCATCCACTAGTGAGCAGCGAACACCACAACTTCAACATAAATTGTGCACAATCTTAGATATATATAAAGTGTCGCACTTAAAAAACAGTAAATAAGTATTAGATAATAAAGTCCACATAAATTGTGATGAATCAATAATGTTCAGTGTATTAAAACACCACTTCCACCGTAGACAAGAGCACCCTTCTGAGGAGAAGGGTGGATGAAAAATTCAGCCTCCCTGGTTTGCCTATCAATGATCACATGTCTAGATGAACAGAGTGGATCCATTGTTTATATATACCAAGACGGGTCCGGAGAAATAACCTCAGATGGTCAACACAATCTCCATACTCATTGGGATGTGATAGATTGGATTGATATTTCATGCGATTTATCTACTTACCGTTGGTAAGAGTATTTAAACTTGTTTGGTGGTGGATGCACTTGTCTATGGTGGAAGTGGTGTTTTAATACACTGAACATTATTGATTCATCACAATTTATGTGGACTTTATTATCTAATACTTATTTACTGTTTAGACTTTAATGGCTGTGTGTTGAGTTATTTTGAGGGGACAGCAAATTTACACTGTTATACAAGCTGTACACTCACTACTTTACATTGTAGCAAAGTGTCATTTCTTCAGTGTTGTCACATGAAAAGATAGGATAAAATATTTACAAAAATGTGAGGGGTGTACTCACTTTTGTGAGATACTGTAGCTGCAAGTGATCCTTCTCGAGAAGTGGGGAGGCCTTGGCAAGTGCTTGTCTGAATAGCAGGGAGATTACAAAGAGGAAAGTTTCCTGGGGGTAATTCAAATGTACTTGGAACTTGTTAAAAAAAAAGTACAGAGCAGAAGATGGAATCTATAGTAACAGGATGTTGGTGTAGATAGCAGGCTCATGGCAGGGGCAGGCATAAAGGTCTGAGCTGACAGCTAAAGAGTAGGTGTGGGGGTCAACAACTGATGCAACAATTGATGTGACTTCTGAACCTGAAACAGTCTTAGTCCGCATCCAGAGCCGATCACTAGCATGTGATCACACCATGAGCAATTATATGTGAGTGGCTATGATTAGCTGCAGGACCTGTCAGTCTTCCATTAATTTCAATGGGGCTGCCTCCAGCATCTAATCGCCTGGCTGGAGTTCTCGCATGTGATCGGTAACGACCACATTTGCAAATGAGCATCGGCTCCTTTGGCCTTGTGCTTCGCCACTCAGAAGGCTCTGGTGTCCTGAATGGGATGATGGGCTGTGCTGCAGACAGCTGCCAGGTTGCAGTCCCCAGGTACACTCGAAATAGCTGACAGCAGGTAGAAACAAAGCACAATACAAAATCAGCAGGCATGGCCATGGTCACACACTCAACAGGTCAGGGCAAGCGGATAAAAATGATAGTCGAGAAGGAGGTAGGTATCACAACTGGAACAGGGGTACTGCAGGGGAACACATAGTCAAAGAGGTAATTGGACTGGCAACTTTCAGTGTTTTCTCTCTCCATTTGGGTAACACTAGGTTTTGGAGTTGTCTATGAGTTGGTATTTAATGCCTTTCATATTTTATAATCTAGTAAAGAATGAAGGTTAAAATGTAATACTAGTGTAGCGCCCCCTACATAGGTAAGAGCTAGTGAAGGTCCTTAGGTGAGGTGAGGAAAATTTAGTCAGGCCTGACTGAGTGCAGGCCTGATTGTTTTTGTTTTTGGGCTGGGAGTGGCTCAGGTAGGACTGGGTGATTCACAGATGAGGTCACCAGGACCTACCACTTCTTTCCAGAAGCTGGTAGAATGTTCTAGACGGAGAGCTGGGAGGGAGGTGCAGCCATCTGGGGTATTCTAAGGAGCCCAATCTGGATTGGCAGAGGGCAGGCCTCTTTAAATACCCAGGGTCCGTCCCAGGGGCGGACCATCCATTAGGGCGCACAGGCGCCGCCCCCTCTATCCTCGCCACCCCCTCTATACTCACCACCCTCTCTATGCCATGGATAGATTCATGCATAGCATGAATTCATCCATGGCCACCCGCAACCGCCCCCTATTCATGCGGCCAGCTTCTTTGAGGAGCCGGCCGCATAAATTACCGCTGCGGGGGGTTACTTTGAAGCATCTTATTAGAGCCATAGGCTCTTATAAGCGTCAATAAATTGTGGCTTGTGGCACAAAGCGTGCCGCCACAAGCCCTTATTCTAAGGCGAAACCACTCTCCGCCAATCAGGAAGCGTTGTTATGTTACTGGTTTCCTGACTGGTGGGGAAGACAGGCAATCCTATTGGACACCTTTCTTGGGGGAGGAGGAGGGGGAAGCACGGCATGCAAGCTGTTCTCCGCTCGCCGGACACCGCTCTGCCCACAGCCCGCACTGTGGAGTCAAGAGACACAGTGACAGGAGAAGGGGACAGTGGACACCACAGCCCGGTAAGTGCCGGACCTCCCGTGGGGGGGGGGGTGTGACACTGAAGCAGCGAGCCCCGTGCGGCCGGGGCAATGAGGGAGACACTGGAAGGGAGCTGCTAGACGTGCAGGGAGCCCCAAGTCTGGGGGGGTTGACCTTGAGGCCGGGGAGCTCGATGAGTGGAAGGGGTTCCTTGCATATACCCCAGAGGAATTCTGACCAAGGAAGCAGGAGAGCAACAGACAGTGCTACTGGAGAAGCTCATCAAGGAGTCCAGTCCTGTACAGGCATGCTGGAGGGGATTGGGGGCGAGAGACAATCTGAAAGGATGCAGAAGTCAGTGAGGAACTGTGGTGATACCATGGTAGTGGTGAAGGCCATCGCAGCTGAAGAGGCTGGTAGGGCTTGGAGGAAGAAAATGGGCTGGAAGTAGTAGTCCATCAAGACAGCTAGCACAGTAGTAACTTTTATTCTACACTTTGGGGCCAGCTGTCCCTACCTGTAATGGGTGGATCAGAGGTCCTGCTCACACTATAGCAGGTCTCACCATGTGCTAGCTAGGCTGAGAAAAAGGTTGGAGGTCTATTACATTTCCTTCTAGGCCTCCCCCGGAGAAATAAGAGAAGTGCAGGTGAGAGGATCAAGGAGTAAGCGTGCAGCAAGTTATGTGCTGGAGTGAAGAAGGAGAAATGTATATACGGAGGTGTATATAGAGGTCCCATTTAAATTAAACTAACTCTTTGGGCATCCCACAACATTCCAATTCCCATCCAAGTTTAATTCCCCTAATAAAAGAAAACAAAACAAAGTATCAGCCTGTTCTGTGACTCTGAAAGTGGTATGAATGTGATTGAGGGCAGTGTGAGCAGGTGGACCACAGCAACCAGCCACCCCTAAGGGGGACATTAGCTACACTTACTTTGGGTATAAAGAATCCTTTGAAAGTCACGTCTTGGGTAGTGGCATGTGGAACGTTTGTTGGCACGATATTGGCAAACCTTTGGATTTCATGGATAACTGCATCAGTATACGGCATCTGTTTTCGATGTATCAGGCGAGGCTCTCTAGAACCAATAACTTTTTCAATTTCCTTCTGAACATTTTCTGGTATTAAAAGAAAGGCACACTGACTTATTTAAGGGCTTTTTATTTTCCCTTAAGATGTCATTAAGATGTCATTCCCAAGTTTCTTATTAGTTAAATAATAAAGCCATTTCAGCAGCATTTTGGTGGTTATAGGTATTCACTATAAATGGCTCCCCTTGTCTCCCATGGTTAACTTTAATTACAACCTGTCCAGATAAAAAGATGGAAGATATCCCTCCTGACTTGTGTTTTAAAATATTAGCTCTAGAGCTGTAGGCAGTTACAGCAATGTTCCTATTCATGATCAGGGAAATTAAAAATACCCCCTTAGAGGGACTTTAAACAGTAAAATACCACCCAAAGTATGTAAAAATATCAAAATTTTATTACATCACTTAAAAAACATCACTCAACTGAGTGAAATCTAAAAACGCATAGCATGGACAGACAACATTTACTAGATTGTTTCAAACAAATGTATAGTGCAAAGGTATACAAAACATAATATATATGATTATACACCCTGTTCTCTGAATTCAAGTATCGGTACCCGACGCATTTTGGGTTTAAGCCTTTCGTCAGGGGTATATGATAGGAAGATATTAGAGTAATAGGAAATGTATACCTTTGCACTGTACAATTGTTTGATTCAATCTAGTAAGAGCGATGGTTTTTAAGTGATGTAATAAAATTTTGATATTTTTACATACTTTTGGGTGGTGTTTTACCGTTTAAAGTCCCACTAAGGGGGTATTTTTAATTTTCCGTTAACACTTTGGGATGTGGTAACCACCACCTGATTCTGCTATCATGGAGAAATTTCTATATTCATGATCAGGTGGCATGCTTTAAGGACAAATTACATTTAGAATAGTCATATGGTCTAAGCAATTATTAGGGAATTGTCATGTAACTGAGAAGATTGGGGAAAATATCACAGTGAAAAAAAAAAGCACACAAAATGAATTGCTTACCTTGTATTTCTGGGTATTTCATCATCAGCAGGAGGCCCCATCGGAGAGTGGTGGAAGTTGTCTCCATTCCAGCAGAAAACAAGTCTGTCACCAGAACTATTAGATTTGTATCATTGAAATATAACTCTGGATTTGGCTTTTCCTGAAAGATATAAAACTCAAATTATATGATATTTTGTTTGGCTCGCATATATTTGCTGAGGCCTGTAGACTTAGGGTTCAATTTTAAATGAATATTAAAGGCTGTTTTAAAAAAAAAAAAAATAACAAACGTGTCTTCTCTTGGGGACCACAATCCTCATGCTACAAATTTACAACACTAAGCAGACCCCCCCCCAAGGGGACTTTCGCATGCCATACATGCAGAAATATTATTTGGCTTTACAGCTGGTCACAGGTCACTGTTGGCTATGCCCTGATATTAACAATTCCGCTACTATATTGGAGGCGGCGATCCTCCACTCACTGAAGTCCTTCAACTGCTCCTATTCTGGCCCCATATCCTCTAACACTGTCCAAGCATTCCACGCTCAAAGCTTGGACCTTGGGGCTTCAATTGGACTCTGCTCTCCAGCCCCTCCTCTCCTTGAACACCCTACTATGGAATAATCCAGCCCGCCTCATTTATATTCTATTCTTGATGCATGGGTTTGGGCATAACGCAGCATAAATTACATTAATTATATAGTAGTGGGGGGCCACCTACTCTCGGTTGCTAATCTTAGTGCAACGTATGGGCTCCCTTCCCACTACAACTTTAGATATCTGCAGGTTGCACATGCCTTTAGTCCTCAATTTCCTCAGGGTGGTATTACCATCTTACAGTCTGCACTGGAATCCCTACTTTGAGAAAATCGGCTCTCTTTGCCAACCTCTGCATCGTATCAGCTTCTCCTATTGCTTACCACCCCTGAGCTCTCCAACCTCAGACAAAAAGGGCAAATAGATATCCCCGACTTGGATCAGGAAGAGCTGGGACAAGTCGTTCAGACAACCTGTCCCTGTCAGAGATCAATTGATCCAATTTAAAATAGCATGCTTATTTCACACCACACAGGTTCCACAAATTTTACCTGGCAAACTCTTCCTCCTGTTGGCGGTGTGATCATTCACTGGGAGATATTTCCCATATTTTCTGGACTTGCCCAGCCATCACTCAATACTGGAGCGATGTTATAAATGCTGGCGCTCACACCATCTTTTCTCCCTCACCTAAAATTTGCCTGTTTGGCATTATGGAAGACCTGGTTTCCACCAATGCAGAATGGATACTTCTTAGTCTTCTCCTGTTTTATGCTGGAAAAGCCATCATATTATATAGGAAAAAGTCCTTTCCTTCAACTATTAATTTTTAGAGACACTTGGTGAATTCTGCTTTACCTTTTTACCAAGCCACCTACAGTAATCACGGTTGCTCAAAAAATTCACCAAAGTGTGGGCAGGTTGGATTGAGGACCCCTCTATGGGTACTCCCCCTAACGTTCAATGACATCTTTAGCTGCGGTTGTGTTAACCTCTGATATGATGTGCCTCACTTTCCCTTTATTTGAGATTCCGAGTGGGAGGACCATGTGATGACTGTTTTATGGGCATGCATTGTCAGTCTCTCATTTGTATTTATCGTATCAATTTTACATGAGCCACCCACCAGTTTTGTGAAATTTGATTTACTATGTTTTGCCTGTTGATGTTCTGGCAACAAGATCTCCAGTGTGTCCTACCCCAGCGCAGACCTGGGTATGTGGCTTTTTTACAAGTTCTCAGAAAACGTGATAAAAAATGTTTAAAAAAAGCGTAACAAAAAAACAACAAACATGTCATACTTACCTGCTCTGCACAGGGGTTTTACACTTAGCAGCCCCGGACCTCCTCTTTTCGGGTCCCCTGTCAGCGCTCCTGGCCCCTTCCTCCTGCTCAGTGCCCCCATAACAAGCAGCTTGATATAAGGGCACCCGAACAGGCTCGCTCCCAAACCACTGCGCTGTCTATCCATTCAGACATAGAGCCCGGCTTGGCCCCTGCTCTCTCCTCATGGGCTCACTGCCTGTGTTTGACAGTAGCAAGAGCTAATGGCTCCTGCTGCTGTCTCAGCCAATGAGGAGGCAATGAGGAGGCAGAGACCCCGCAGAGCAGTGCTCGTATGAACATTGCTATATACTACTATCAGGCTTAAAGCACAGGAAGTGCACTGATATTTTTCAGTAAAATTTCAGGACAATAGATAAATATTTAGTGTACTGCTTAGGCACGATTAACATTTCAAGATTTTTTTCTTAAAAGATAGAAAATCACTTAAAACACTACTTTACAGTCTGAGCCTTTGTGATACGCTGGGTGGTGTGGTTGTAAATCATGTAAGTGTGTCAGCTAGGTTTCAGATGGTGAGGAGCTTCAGGATTTGTGCCTCTTTGTTTTTTACAGAACTTAATAATTCTTGGGCTGAGTCTTGGAGTACGGAGGCTTTGTAGAGCTTTGGGTGCCATAAAGCCTTAATGCAGTAGGTCCACATCTTACCTGTTAACCAGACCTCATTATTACTCTCAGCTGTGCATGGGTCTTTTTATATGTGAGCTTCCTAATGCTCAGGGGACTCTCTCTCCTTCTGCTGTAAGTGCCCACTTGTAGGCAGGTGTAGTTTCCTGTCACCTCTGTAGGTGACACTGCATTGCTGTCTGCTCTATAGAGGGAATGGAGGATGAGAGGTACATTGTTTCTCTGCAGCCTCCATAGGGGTCACCAGGTGAGTAGTAGTCTGACTGGAAACTGCAACACTGGATGATCCCAGTGGCCATCTTTTGTGGAGACAATGCTAATAAATACAAGTGCCCTGCTGCACATTTGTGAAGTGGGTAGAGTAGGGATAGAATCAACACTGGACAGGGATGACTCATTTAGCCCTAGGGAAAGGTTGCTGATGAGGCGGGACAGACTATGGAAATCGCTGCCAGTTCCACTATCCTGGGACTCTGGTACTGTGATAAAGTGTTTGGGATCAGCCATTTAAAATGCTGCTACTCTTCCTACAGCCACCCCTCTGCTCAGATGCTGCTCCGGTAACATAAGCCTAATAGAGTGACACTCTCAGTGTTGGGACTACCACAAAGTGCCTTTAACATTGCTAAGAACTTTTGTACCTGTGTTACTGAGTCTCTGGTACCACAGTGTTGGGAACTGTTAAGCCAAATACCTTACCATTGTTCTTCTTGTGTTTTATGTTACCTTCATTCAACCAAATAATAATTGTGCCACCATACTTGCCTTTCTTCCACATCCGAATAACTGGCCCCACCTACACACTGCTGGGGTAGAAAAATAACTGCTGACGGTACACTAAGAATGTGCATGTGTTGCTAGCTTGTTCTGGGGAATGCATTGGGAGGTACCCTGTTAGTCAAGAACTCACCTATAGTGTTGAGTGAACCCGGACTGTAACGTTCGGGTCCGTACCGAACTTTCGGGTGTCCGGGGCCCGGACCCGAACACGGACATTTCAAAAATCGTTCGGGTTCGGGTCCGGGGTTCTGGTATTTTACTCCACGTGTTGAGAAGCTGCAGGACAGCCAATCAACAAGCGTTTCACTGGTTTGCCCTTAGAAGCCATCACAGCCATGCCTACTAATGCCATGGCTGTGATTGGCCAGTGTATCATGTGACCCAGCCTCTTTATAAGCTGGAGTCACTTGATGCTGCAGTCACATGCTCTTGGGTTAGCTGTAGGGAGAGGAAGCTGACGGCGTCAGGGAG
>BLSH010171519.1:1244038-1255623 GCA_018402905.1 Glandirana rugosa
TGGACACGGGGGATTTTC
This sequence comes from Glandirana rugosa, assembly GCA_018402905.1. Classification (NCBI taxonomy): domain Eukaryota; kingdom Metazoa; phylum Chordata; class Amphibia; order Anura; family Ranidae; genus Glandirana; species Glandirana rugosa. The sequence goes on from BLSH010171519.1 coordinate 1,244,057, forward strand.
ACGGGTGGACACGGTGGATTTTCACGGTGGATAGTCACGGGTAGTCATGGGCGGGCACTGATAAGTGGCACTAATATACGGCACTGATGGACACTCATAGGCGGCACTGATAAGTGGCACTGGGTACTGATGGGCACTGATAGGTGGCACTTTTAGGTGGCACAGGTGGGCACTTTTAGGGGGCACAGGTGGGCACTGATAGGTGGCACAGGTGGGCACAGGTGGGCACTTATAGGTGGCAGTGGTGTGCACTGGTGGAACAAGCACTGATAGGGATGGCACTGGCAGGCATCATATATGGGCACAGTGCCATCCCTACAGTGTATAATATTGCCCTTACCTGGTGGTCTAGTGGGGGCTCCCTGGTGGTCCTGGGCGGCCTCTGTGTGCCTTCCCTGGTGGTCCTGGGCGGCCTCATTGCGATGTCCGGGAGGGGGGCTCCCTGGTGGTCCTGATCCGGCTCCCTGGTGGTCCAGTGAGGGTGATCCTGAGGGTGGCTGCGCTGATAAACGTTCAGCGCAGCCCCCCCCCGTCAGGAGAGCAGCCGATCGGCTCTCCGCTGCTCAGGTCTGCAGACCTGAGCAGAGGAAAAGCCGATAAACGGCTCTTCTTATTTACACTGTGATCAGCAGTGATTGGTCACGGCTGATCACATGGTAAAAGGCTTCGGATCCAGACTGACCCACGGCACCACCGATCGCCGCGATGCGCGCTCCCAGGGGCGCACGATCGTGGATTATCCTGAGGACGTCAATAGACGTCCAGTCAGGATAATGAACCACCCGCCCGGAAGTCATTTGTCTATGCGCCGGGCGGGAAGTGATTAAAGAGAAAAACTTTGCCTTTAGAAAATATAAAGCGGATGGGTCACCTTCTAAATTCCAAAACTACAAGGAATGTAATAAGAAGTGTAAAAATGCAATCAGGGCGGCTAAAAAGGATTATGAGAAACACATAGCGGAGGAAAGTAAAAAAAAACAAAGACATTCTTTAGATATATTAATAATAAAAAGGCAAAACCAGAGCACATTGCACACTTAAAAGATGATAATGGGAGGATGGCCACAGATGACACAAAAAAGGCAACTATATTAAATACCTTCTTCTCCTCAGTTTTTACACAGGAAAAGGAGGGGTTTAACGACCACAACTATACTGTTAGTACCACAGCACAGGACATACCCTCGTGGCTAATGGAGGCCGGAGTCAAAGAAAGATTAGAGAAACTTAATGCAAATAAATCACCAGGAACAGATGGCTTACACCCGAGAGTCCTCAGAGAACTTAGTCAGGCTATAGGCAGTCCATTGTTCCTAATCTTTGTAGATAGTGTAATGATGGGATTGGTACCAGCCGATTGGAGGAAAGCCAATGTGGTACCAATATTTAAAAAAGGGCAGAGACATATTCCTGGGAATTACAGGCCAGTCAGCCTAACATCAATAGTGGGTACGTTATTGGAGGGGATAATTAGAGACTATATCCAAAAAGTAACTGAGGAAGGTAACATCATTAGCAGTAATCAGCACGGATTTATTAGGGTTCATTCCTGCCAAACAAACCTGCTACCATTCTACGAGGAAGTGAGCGGCCATCTAGATAGGGGGATTTTGCAAAAGCGTTTGACACCATTCCCCACAAACGCTTGATTTACAAGCTAAGGTCTGCAGGCATGGACCAGAATGTCTGTTCTTGGGTAGAGAACTGGTTACAGGTGTCCAAAGGGTGGTAATTAATAATGTGTACTCAGGCTGGTCTGGAGTGACAAGTGGGGTACCCTAAGGATCTGTCTTGGGACCAATTTTATTCATTAATGATCTGGGGGACGGGATTATTAGCTCAGTTTTGGTTATTGCTGGTGATACAATGATAAGCAGGGTGATAACATCACAACAGGATATTGACATCTTACAGAATGACCTGAACAAACTAACGGAGTGGGCAGAAAAATGGCAAATGAGGTTTAATGTGGAGAAATGTAAGGTAATGCACTTGGGGTCAAAAAACATAAATGCAAATAGGGGGTGAGCCTCTGGGGGAATCAAGAATGGAGAAAGATCTGGGGGCCCTAGTAGATAACAGACTGAGCAATAGCATGCAATGTCAAGCTGCAGCAACCAGAGCAGGTAGAATATTAGCATAAATAAGGGGATATGCTCCAGGGATAAAACTATAATACTGCCACTTTATAATAGCCTGGTGAGGCCACATCTGGAGTATTCTGTCCAGTTCTGGGCACCGGTCCTCAGAAAGGATGTACTGGAGCTGGAGAGAGTCCAAAAGGAGGGCAACCAAACTGATAAGGGGAATGGAAGACCTTACTTACGAGGAACGCTTGCAATCGCTAAACTTATTCTCTCTGGAGAGGCGACGCTTGAGAGGGGACATGATTACGATCTATAAATATCTTAATGGGGATCCAAGCATAAAAGATAAACTGTTCAGTCTCAGGGAATGTAGAAGGACAAGGGGACACACATTGAAACTAGAAGAGAAAATATTTAATCTTAGAACTCTTAAGGGGTTCCTCACTGTCAGGGCAATAAGGATGTGGAACTCTCTCCCACAACTAGTGGTGACTGCGGGGAGTATGGCTATATTTAAAAAACTCTTGGATGTATAAGTATCAATGTATCAATAAGTACAACATACAAGGTTATGGGTACTGACAAGAGTATACCTACACGGGTTGAACTGGATGGACTGTTATCCTTTTTCAGCCTTAACTACTATGTAACTATGTAAGAAAATCTAGGGGGTAGATGAACTTTCTATCAGTTTTACTAGCAGATGCTTTATTTGGATTTCCTGATTGAAATGGTTCTCTGTGGCTACCCTAGAGTTGTTGGTTACCTTTAAAGCATGATGGCTGTAGCATGGATAAGAAGTGTTATAAAGAAAGGTCTGTAAAATGGGCAAATGTTAGAAACCTTAAGTTTATTAGAAAACGTGTATATAACATTACCAACATGTTTCAGGGGTTTGAACACTTCTTCAGGGCTTAATGCTTGGAACTGTAAATTAGTGCATGGTTCAGTATGTTATTGTGGATGTGATCCAAACCCTGAAAAGTATCAGCTACTTTGTGTACACATTTAAAACAAAGTTTCCAAGGATTGGAAGATTCTGAGCATGCCTGTTTTGCACGTACAACTTTGTTGGACCAACTTCTCTGTACACACTGTACAGCAGTTGTACAACCGCTTGTTGTACAAAGTTTTCTAGTCTGCTCATCCAACTTCTGTTGTACAACCGTTGTACAATGCTGTTGTAATGGCGCTTACTAAAGCTGGATACACACTATACAATTTTCTTTCGATTTACCAAAACCATATAATAGGAGGTCAAACCTAAACACTTTCAATTTGTATGCAGTCAGGCAGGCCACTGTACTACATAGTTGAAGTTAAATCTAAAGGAAATCCAACAACAAAAGTTGTATAGTGTGTATCCAGCTTTACAGTCAGATGATCGTACAACAAGGTGGTTGTACGACCGTTGTTGTACAACTGTTGTACCGTGTGTACGGTGATTTACTCTCACCTTTTGGTTTGGCTGCAGCTCTACCCTTTTAAAAAAATGTTCATCACTTAATGGTCACCAAGACAAATAGAGAAAGTGATTCTTCCCAATTGGAACACCGACAGCCATAAGAAAACGTACCCTTATGTTTTCCAAAAAAGCTTGGCTTTAGATACCAAATCAAAACCGTACAGACAGGTACACTGTGACCACATTCTATAGATATTTAAATTAAACAAACCTAAAACAACATTTCAGTTTTGGCAATTAAGTGATCCAAATTCTGTGTTATGTGATTAGTTCAAAATAAATCCTACAATAAAATCGTAATGCTTCAAATCAGAGTGGTGGGACCCCAATTTTAAGATTGACACTCACCAAATCTTTACAGCGTCCTAATAAATGTAAGTAAGAAAATCACTCAATCTTTTCTTTATTGGAAATCCAAGAAGACGTTCAACATCCCCAGTCAGCAAAGATCACTGTTTCCCAATGTTCTCAAGTATTAGGTGAACTAGGGGAAATAAAAAAAAAAACTTGCAATAGTGAATTATTTAACAATAAAAACAGAAAAAACATACAGCTCACATCCAGCACTATCAGAGTAAAGCCAAGTGACTTCTAGCATGAATCATTGGCTAAACGTTATCTTACTATGTGCCAGCAGGACAACCTCCCAGGGAATCTGACATGCATGATGCGGTCTCGTCAGCTGTAGCTGATGTGTTTCATCTGATCAGCTTTATTAAAAATCAAGGAGTGGAATCAGACGATAACAATCACAGCTAGCTACTCTACAATCAAACAACAATGACAAGAACCAGCATTAGATGCAAACATTTTAATATTATATTGAAACAGGGTACATACAGGCAGAAAAATATCTCAAATGTATTTTGCACTAAATTACTTAAAATTATTAACCACTTGACCACTGTGCACTTAAACCCCCTTCCTAACCAGACCAATTTTCAGCTTTCAGCGCTCTCACATTTTGAATGACAATTACTCAGTCATACTACACTGTACTCATATGAAATTTTTGGTGGTAGTTAATCACCGCTGGGTTTTTTATTTTTTGCACTAGAAATGAAAAAAGACAGAACATTTTGTCAAAAATTGCATTTTTCTTTGTTTCTGTTATAAAATTTTGCAAATTATCGTTTTTTCTTCATAAATTTTGGACACGATTTATATTGATAGTTATCTTTGGTAAAAATAATTACCATATAATTACCAAATTAGTGTATATTATTTGGTCTTTGTGAAAGTTATAGAGTCTACAAGCTATGGTGCCAATCACTGAAAATTGATCACACCTGATGTGCTAACAGCCTATCTCATTTCTTGAGACCCTAACAAGCCAGGAAAGCACAAGTACCCCCCAAATTACCACTTTTTAGAAAGTAGATGGTCCAAGGTACTTAGTAAGAGGCATGGTGAGTTTTTTGAAGATGTATTTTTTTCCCACAATTCTTGGCATAATGAAGATGTTTATTTTTTTACTTTGCTGGAACAGACTGGCTGGACAGCAGAGCAGGATGCTGGAACAGACTGGCTGGACAGCAGAGCAGGATGCTGGAGCAGACTGGCTGGACAGCAGGGCAGGATCAGGCAGGCCGGGTCAGCAACGAGCGGGCAAACAGCAGGCAGAAGGGGCAGGCAAAGACAGGTCACAAGGCAGGCCAGGGTCAGGGCAGGCAGCGATCAGACAAAGGTGAAGGACAAGCCGGATCAAGGTCACAGAAACAGGTAACAGGATCACAGGTTTCAGGAATGCAGAAGCTGCAGACCAAACATCAATGTGCCAGTGCAGAAGCCTGGTTTAAATAGTCCTTCTGGCGCCAATGTTTGTATCAACCGTGCCCATTGATGACGCACACAGCAGCGCGCAAGTGCGCATGCGCAGGGACGAATGGATTCTTCTGTGGGCTTCCTGACATTGCCCCCTCCCTACGGACACCCTCCGGGTGCCCATTTGTCTCTTCTTTTGTGGATTTCTGTGAAAGAAGGCATGTATCAGGTCTGTGGCATGTACATCTTGTGCAGGCTCCCAGGAATTCTCTTCTGGACCGTAGCCCTTCCACTCGATCAGGTATTGTGTCTGGCCCCTTCTTCTCCTACAGTCCACAATAGCCTCAGCCTCAAATACCTCATCCCCGTCAATGATAACAGGTACTGGGGGATTAGAGCAGCGATCAGGAAATGGGTCGGGCACCGTAGGTTTTAACAGGGACACACGAAACACCAGATGGATCTTGAAGGACTCTAACAAGGATAATTCAAAAGATACATGTTGATTTTCCTCCTTACCAGGAAGGGGCCGATGAATCTTGGAACCAGCTTCTTTGAAGGACATGCCATCCTTAGATTGGCTGCGGACAACCAAACCTGATCTCCTGGTTGCAGAATCAGTTACCCTCTTCTCCTCCTGTCAAATAACATCTTGCTATCTTCCTGGGCCTTTGCAATGGTTTCCTGTAACAGTAAGTTATTGCGAGAGAAGAAGTCCAAGGTATCCTGAACTGCAGGAACGGAGGATCCGGGAACAAGGTCAGGTAGGAAGGTGGGATGAAATCCATAGTTGGCAAAGAAGGGAGACTGTTGGGTAGCTGAATGATTGGAGTTGTTGTAAGCAAACTCCACCAAGGGCAGCAATGCTACCCAAATCGTCCTGAACAAAAGAGGTGAAGCACTGGATATACTGTTCCAGGGTCTGATTGGTGCACTCAGTCTGCACGTTGGTCTGGGGATGGTAGGCGGATGAAAAGGAGAGTTCGGTCTGCAAAGTTCCACATAAAGCCTTTCACAACTTAGAGATCAACTGAACACCATGATCTGAGACAATATTCTTGGCCACATCATGGAGTCTAACAATCTTTTTGATGAAGACTCTAGCAGTCTCTGTGACCAAAGGAGTTTCACTTAAAGGGACTTTGACAGATGGTCTATGACATCAAAGATGGCGGTGCATTGGTTGGAGGGTGGAAGTTCAACTATAAAATCATCTTCCAAGGTCTGCCGGGTATGGGCAGCGTTCTGAGTAATTCCCATGCCTTACTTCGGGAGCTCTTACTTTGAATACAGGTGGTACATGAATTCACATAAGCTTGACAGTCCTTTTCCAGGCCAGGCCACCAGAATGATCGTTGCTTTAGCTCGATGGTCTTGCGAATGCCAAAGTGACCTGCCAGGGGATGATCATGGCATACTTCTAGCACCTTAGTCTTAGTCTCTTCAGGTACAAAGATCTGTTTGTCCTTCCATAATAGTCCGTCCCTGGTTTGTAACGTGATTCCAGGAGGACCATGCAATCCTACAGAAGCAGACCGTAATTATGTTAGTAGACTGGTGTGCAGCAGTAAGAAGTTACCGGCTGGTAGAATGGTATCTGTGATGTCCCTTGTATCCATAAACATGCGTGACAACGCATCAGGCTTGTTGTTCTTTGATCTGGACCTGTAAGTTATGTGGAATGTGAATCTCGAGAACAAAAGTGCCCAATGGGCTTGACTGGGTTTTAAAGGTTTTGCAGATCTCAGATACTCTAAATTTTTATGATCTGTATAGATCAGGATCAGGTGTGCTGCCCCTTCCAACAAGTATCTCCATTTTTCCAGGGCGGCTTTGATCGCTAACAACTCCTGACCCCCTACATCGTAATTTCTCTCAGCTGGAGAAAGCTTTTGTGAGAAGAACGCCACTGGGTGCGTCACCTCCTTGAGGCCTTGGCGTTGAGACAAAATGGCCTCAATGGCGCTTTCAGAGGCATCCACTTCAACAATGTAGGGTAAGGCAGAGTCAGGATGGCTCGGAACAGGGGCGACTGTAAATCACTTTTTCAAAGTCTCAAAGGTGTCTTGTGCTTCCTCAGTCCAGCAAAAACGGACACCCTGCTTAGTCAACTGTGTGATAGGGTGAATAATGGCCGAAAAGTTCTTAATGAATTTGCGGTAGAAATTGTCAAAGCCCACAAAGCGTTGTATCCCCTTCTTGTCTGTGGGGGCTGGCCAATCCAATATCGCTGCAACCTTCTGAGGATCCATCTTGATTCCATTGGGGGAGATGATTAGACCCTGGAACTGGATACTTTGTGGCTCAAAGTCACATTTCTCAGCCTTGGCATAGAGTCCATGCTACCGGAGCCGACACAGCACACTTTTTACATGTCCACGATGCACTTTCAGTGACACAGAGAAAATCAAGATGTCATCTAAGTAAACAACAAAGATGTCCAGGAAGTCCTTGAAGATGTCTTTGATGAAGTACTGTAAGGCATTGCAGAGGCTGAAAGGTATTACTAGGTACTCAAAGTGTCCGTACCTAGTGCGAAAAGCGGTCTTCCACTCATCCCCTTCTCTTATACGAATGAGGTTGTAGGCTCCCCTCAAATCAAGTTTAGTGAAAATGCATGCTAATTTAATTCTCTGAAACAGTTCCAGGACCAAGGGGAGGGGATAGCTGTTCTTTATAGTTACTTTGTTCAAGTCCCTGTAATCAAAGAATGGTCCTTCTTCTCCACAAAGAATATGCCTGTGCCGGCTGGAGAGGTAGATGGCCAGATGAACCTCTTCCCAAGATTCTCATCAATATAGTCCTTTAATACTCCTGATTCCCGTTCTGACAAGGGGAAAATGCAGCCGAAGGGGATCTCGGCTCCCGGGAGGAGTTCTATGGGACAATTGTAGGGCCGGTCTGGGGGTAAGGTGTCTGCCCCATGCTTACTGAAGACATCCAGAAACTCATGGTAGGTGTCAGGAACCAGCTGACGTAGCTCAGGGTTTGTATTGGTGCACAGCAGAATCGTGGATGAGGATGATGAGGAAGGTGTCTCCGGGCAGTGTTCTTGGCAGTATAAAGATGAAAACACAATGTTCCCAGTTTTCCAGTCTATTTGGGGGTCATGGTCTTGCAGCCAAGGTAGGCCCAGGATGAAAGGAAACAAAGGGGATGAGGTGGCATCCAGGTGCAGCAATTCTTGGTGGTTGGTAGAGCTGATAGCCAGTATAGGTGTGGTCTCCTTGGTAAACAGTCCGGACTTAATACAAAACCCATCAGCCACGAATACTGCGAGTCCTTGTTCTCTGGTTTGTAAAGGAATGTGCTGTTGCATGGCAAAGGACTGGTCAATGAAACAGCTACAAGCGCCAGAGTCAATAATTGCGGTCACCGACACAGTTCTTCCCGGTAGCTGGAACGAGATAGGTAAAGTAACGTGAACTGAGCTTGCAGACATGGCAAGCAAGGGTGACTGATCAGGAGAGGATAAAGATAGACACTTACACAGCTTGGCGGGACAGGTGCATACAAAGTGACCGGCCTCCCCGCAGTACAGACACAGGTTGTTCACACGTCTGCGTTGGCGCTCTTCCGGGTTCAGAGAGGTACAGGTCAGACCCAACTACATGGGTTCGGAGACTTCCCGCATGGAGGATGTAGGATCTCTAGGGGCCGGAACAGGTGCCTTTGGCAGCATCCAGGTGGGGCGGAATCGCTGGGTAGATCTCTCCGCTCTGCGCTCCCTTAGGCGCCGATCAATCTGGATGGATAGCTTGATCAGCGCTTCCAGAGAGTTTGGTACTCCAACCCGGGCTAGCTCATCTTTTAGATTTTCAGAGAGGCCCAGGCGGAACTGATGACAGAAGGCGGTATCGTTCCAATTGGTGTCAGCACTCCAGCATCTAAAGTCCATGACATAATCCTCGGCCGCTCTGCAGCCTGGCTGAAGTGCATGCAGAGCTGCTTCGGCTGTGGAAGTCCTTTGTGGATCATCATACAGCTGGGCCATGGTGTCAAAAAACGTCTGCATGGATTTAAGCTGAGCATTGTTCTGTTCCAGCAGCCGATGTGCCCAGGACTGTGGCTCCCCCTGCAGGAGGGAGATGATGTATCCCACCTTGGTGGATTCCAAGGAAAAAGTCTGTGGCTGGAGGGCAAAATAGAGCTGCCAGGCATTTCGGAAAGCTCCAAATTTACCCCGATCACCAGAAAAGCGTTCAGGAGTCGGCATTCGAGGCTCAGGAGGCAACATCACCACTGAGGGTCCGGAGGATGCACTGGCTTGGGTAGAAGAAGCCATGTCGGAGGTCGGGTTGGATCCGGTTGCTGGAGAAGCCATAGACTGGACTTTGCAGCAAGGAGCATTGGAGGGCAACAAACAGCAAAAACAAGGGCCAGGGATAAATCCAAGGCAAATACCAAGCTCTACTTACCGGCCAGCTGCGACAAACTGCAAAGGCCAGTTATAGGTGTAGGCAGTGGTCATTGTTTGGTATGTTTGATTTCTGGTCAGGCAACGCATTGACATCTTTGCTGCCACTGTGCTATATGCTGGGTGTTCAATGTGCCCCTGCACCTTTAAGGAGGGGTGGGGCCCCCTCCAGACCATCTGCCTTCACCTATCTTATTAGAATGCATGTGCTTCCACTGTGGAGTCTCTTATAAGTCAGAGATAGAACTACAGATCACAGGGTGCCTTGGCAGGGCCTGTAGCTTACACATGCATTTGCAAATTTGTGCAACTAAACCCCTGTTTTTAAATGCATACTGTTAGACAGGTTAATTTGGTTAGTCACAGCTAGCCGGTAAGTAGAGCTTGGTATTTGCCTTGGATTTATCTCTGGCCCTTGTTTTTGCAGGGAGCACCATCAGGCATTATAGGGAAATGCATTTTAAATCTAATTTGACTACCATCACACTTTTTTGAGGCACTGTAGTGGCATGGATGTGGACGGATGAACCAGGGATGGAGCATGGATGTGGATGGATGAGCCAGGGATTTGAGCATGGATGAGCATGAATCTGGATGGATAAGCCAGGGATGGCGCATGGATAAGCCAGGGATGCATGAATGAGCAAGGGATGGAGCAGATGAGCCAGAGATGGATGAGCCAGAGACTGGGTGAGCCATCGACAGGTGAGCCAGGGACTGGGTGAGACATGGACTGGTGAGCAAGGGACTTGGTGAGCCAGGGACTGGGTAAGCCAGGGACGGGGTGTGCAAGGGATGGGTGGGCCAGGGACTGGGTGAGCCATGGATGGGGTGTGCCAGGGACAGATGAGCCAGGGACTGGGTGTGCCAGGGAATGGATGAGCCAGGGACGGGTGAGCCAGGGACTGGGTGAGCCATGGACAGGTGAGCCAGGGATGGGTGGGTGAGCCATGGATGGATGGGTGAGCCAGGGATGGATAAGCCAGGGAGGGATGGATGGAGGAGCCAGGGATGTATGGATGAGCCAGGGATGCATGGATGGATCAAATAAGGATGTATTGATGGATGAGTCAGGGATGAGCCAGGGATTCAGGGATGAGCCAGGGATGCATGTATGGATGGGCCAGGGATGTATTGGTGTGCAAGGGGTGGGCATAGATCAGTGCTGCGGGCACTTCACATCCAGCCCACAGCTCTGCTGCACCCACTCCCTCCTCTCCTCACAGGCTGTAATGATCAGTGAAAGCAGATGCGCTCCGGTTTATTTACAAGTGATCATTCCGTCCATTGGATGGAGTGATCGCGTGGTAAAGGGCCGCTGTCATTAGCCCTTTACCCTGATCCGTGACACACCTTGTCTGAGAGACCCGACGGTCACGGACATTGCCGGAATTCCGGGAGGATGTCCATGGACACCCTCGCAGAATGGAAGTGAAGGGTGGGGCATAAAATGTACCCACCCACCACATATGGGAGAATGGCAGACCAGGGGCGTACCTAGAGCCTTTGGCACCCGGGGCGGATCCTATATCTGGCACCCCCCAAAAATATAAAAACACCCACATAGTGTAATCCCCCTTGTACTCCCCTGTATACACCACCCACCCATGTAAAATACGGGGTGGGAAGTGAAGGTAAGACGCTCCCACAGGTACCTGTAGGAGGGCCTTAAGGCCGTTACAGGCACTGGCAGCCCAGAGAGTCTGTTCCACACAGTGCCTAGTCCCATTTCCCGATTACTGTCGCCGGGAAATGGTGCGCTAGTGAGGTAGGTTACCTGCCTTACTAGTGAACATTTATTTGGCCTCGCGTAGACGAAAGTGACTAGTAATGT
>BLSH010171519.1:1257012-1281157 GCA_018402905.1 Glandirana rugosa
GCGCACCCCACTAGAGAGATGCCATCATGCCACACTGTGACTGAACACCCCCCAAAATGTGGCACCTGGGGCGGCCCGCCCCCCCGCCCCCCACTTGGTCCGCCCCTGTGGCAGACCAATAAGATTGTTTATAGCCGTTTTTCTTTTTTTTTGCAGTTTTAATTATCTTACAGGTGATTGGACAAAGGAAACAGCAACGGTAATAGCACGAGCAACAACCAGTATATAAAGGAATAAATGCGTCATCAGTGGCGCAGACCGCATGGATTTCAAGAAAGAAGCACATCATCCGTGTACCTCTCACCTCTTTATCATGGAATCCTTGCTGCGCAAAGTCATGGAGCGGGCTGTTAATTCAGATGGCGAAGAAAGGCTTAGGCATTGTCTCTCCCTTCCTCCTGCTTCTTCATCTCCAGCCTCCGTTACACGTCAGCCCACATCTGGCCCTCCGTTTGATCAGCTACACTCTCTTCCTCCTGTTCTTCCTGCTTCTAAAGCTCCCACTGGATACCTCCCATTGACCCCATGATGCAGGCATCGGAGATTGATGACAGAAGACAGCACGGCTACTCCCCTATATCTGAGCCTGGAGTATCGTCCCTCTGTGCCATCAAAGAGAATTAGAAAGAGACCACCCTGGTTTGATTCTCCACAACGGAACAGACATGCTGGACAAAAAAAAAAACTGAAGCAGCTTACAAAAAGCAAAGGTAAACAACTAATAACTCAAGAAAAATGTATTACTAATGGAAATGTGCTTTTCTCTAATGCAGCTGCCTTACCATGAAGCACTTCAATGCAAACAGAGCCTATACAAGAACTGCCTGTGAGTCCTGCTGTTGTAATGGCTGCAGGCTCTGCTCCTGTTTCTCTGTCTTCTGAGGTCACAGCTAGTGGGGTCATTCCTGTGCACTCCATTAACCCTTTGGAGCAAAAAACTATGCAAGTACCTAGAAGTGAGTCATTTGATACCTCTGTGTTGAAAGAATTTGCTTTTTCTATAGATGCTTTAATGTCAAAATTATTACCATCCTCTGCAGGGTTACTACAATCCTCTGATCCAGCAGGACTTGCTTCTGTATGGAAAGACAAAATGCTTTCTGATATTAATAATCCAGTGTTGCAAAATGTTTCTTTAAATACACCCAATCTGTCAGTACATCAGTCACCTTCTGCTGCATCTCTTGTTCCTGAAGCATGCATGAAAGAAGTGTTGTCATGTGAGCTCTCACCATTAGGTTTTCATCTAAGTGTTACTATTAAAGAAAAAATATGGAGAGGTGAATATATAGATATACTCTCCTTATTGCCTAGTAGGGACAATAGGTTGGACAAAAAAGAAGGTAACAAATTTGATGAAGAATGTCGTAAGTCCTTTCCTCTTAGCTTTAATAATTGGCTACAAGTATTTTCTATCTATGCTAGTGTTATGGGTGAATGGCGTCCAGATTTATGCAGCGGTCTCTTCCAGCATGTAGAGATCATTTTGGAAGCTTATAAGAATTTTCCAGGTCTTTCCTGTTTTTATTACGACGAGTCCTTTTGTCAAAAGCTTTCAGTCCATCGTGCTTTAAAATGGGGCATGAAAAATGTGGGCCTTTGGCTAAATCTTTTATTGCCCCAGAAGCAATTTTCTAAGCCTGTGGCAATGATTACTAGCAATTATCGTAAGGGTTTGTGCTTTAAATTTAATGAAGGTGAGTGTAAAAGGCCTAATAATTGCAAGTACAAGCATGAGTGTGCTCACTGTAGTGGTCCACACCCAGACAGGGATAGTCAGGCAAGCCAAAGATCGGAACACGGATAAGCAAATGAAAGGGACAACCACACAAACCAAACACGGACAAACATTGATCAACAATGCAGCCTTGCACTGCCAGGTGTTGTATCCTGTTTGCAATTAAGGCCAGGGGTGGAGACCAGCTGAGGAGGACCTACTAAAACACACAGGTGAGGGAGGCTGTTAGAGGACTTGGATGTCTTTTGCCATTTCCTCGGACTTCAGCCTGTCTCACTACTCTACAGTTCCACGAGCCACTGACAGACCCACCTCACCATCAGTGTTTCTGTCCAGCCCTCGTGCCCCTCTGTGCTCTGGAACCCTCTGTCTGCTTTATCAGGGGTTCCCGAACCAGGGTCGTAAGAGTGGTTGCTTCCTGCACAAGACAGACTCCACCATCAGGTGCGTGACAGCAACGGACAGCCATGTCTGAGTCTGCGCAGGGAGCGCCCTCTGCTATGGATGAGCTGTGCGTTCACTTAGCCAGCTTGACACAGGCAGTTAAGAACCTCCAAGATGGCTACACCTGGTTGGAAGAGCGGGTTCAGGAACTTTTTCAGCACCCATGGCTCCCAGGCCGCTGGCCACACTATTGTGGCCCTACCATCGGAGCCCAAAGTCCCCCTGCCGGATAAGTTTTCTAGGGACCGCCGCAAGTTCAGGGCCTTCCGTAACTCCTGCGAGCTTTATTTTGGCCTCCAGTCCCGCACTTTTTCTCTGGAAGCTACAAAGGTGGGACTGGTTATTTCCTTATTGCAGGAAGAGCCCCAGGCATGGGCCCACCCCCTGTGGGAGCAGAGAGCCCCAGAGGTCTCTACTGTGGCCTTGTTTTTTCAAGCCATGGCCCGGTTGTATGAAAACACTCACCAGGTGGCCACGGCGGAGGCTGCACTTCACGTCCTTCAGCAAGGCCGCCGCACTGCAGAGGACTAAGTAGCGGGGTTTAGGCGTTGGGGTGCTGATACGGCGTGGAACGACGCCGTGCTTTGTTACCAGTTCCACCTTGGACTATCCGAACCCCTTAAGGACGAGTTGGCCTGTGTGGGGGTACCTTCTATACTGGATGCCCTCATCAATCTGGCCATCCAGATTGAACGGCGATTCCGTGAGCGCCGTGCTGAAGGGTCTCGGCTCACCTGGATGCTACCCCGAGTCCCTGCCTACCCTAGACCAGCTCACTATGCCTCAGCAACCTCCTCTTTCTCTCCTCCGGATACCTCCGAGCCCATGCAAATAGGGCTCCTACGTCGGCTCTTACCCCTGAAGAGAGACAGCGGAGATTTACATTGAATTTATGTTTATATTGTGGAGAACCTGGACACATGGTGAGGTCCTGCCCCACTGAGCGTGGTAAGTGTATACCAGCTTCCTTCAGTGATGTGCCCAGTGTTTCATCCAGTCTCTCACCTTGTACTTTCTCTCTCCCTGCAGCTTCCAGGAAAGATTATTCAAGTGGCAGCTATAATTGATTCTGGAGCGTGTAGCTGTTTTATAGATGAGAACTTTGCAGCTTCCCAACAAATTCCCCTTCGGCCGAAGATTTTGCCATCATTTTGTCATCCGCCTGGCCGACGGATCTCCCATTAAGTCAGGTGTGGTAACTCATGAGACCGTCCCACTACCTGCAACCACCGCTGACGGCCACCAGGAACTTCTTCTGTTGGATGCGATAGCATCCCCTCTGGTCCCCATCATCTTGGGCCTGCTCTGGCTCCGGGTGCATAGCCCTGATATAGAGTGGTCTGCAGGGACTATCCAGTTCCGGTCCCACTATTGCCTAAAACAGACCCAGGGAGCTGCACCCACATTGGGCTGTCTGGACATGGACGCTGACCTTGAAACCTGTCTAGCTGTTCTGTCCACCTACCACAAATTCCTGGACGTATTCAGTAGAAAGGGGGCTGAGAAACTCCCGCCTCACTGCCCTTACGACTGTCCAATTGAGCTGCTACCTGGAGCGGAAGTACCTTTTTGGAAGGATTTATCCTCTATCAGAACTAGAGTTGGCGGCCCTCAAGGCCTATCTCGATGAAAACCTAGAAAAAGGATTCATCCGACCCTCTACGTCTCCTGCAGGGGCAGGCATATTTTTCATAGAGAAAAAGGATCACTCTCTACGTCCCTGTATAGACTACTGGGAAATAAACCGGATAACGGTCAAGAACTGCTACCCTTTACCTCTAGTTCCTGAACTATTCCAAAGACTGGGATCTGCCATCTTCCCCAAACTCGACCTACGGGGTGCCTACAACCTAGTCCGTATTTGAGAAGGCGATGAGTGGAAGACCGCTTTCCGTTCTCGCTGTAAACGATGCCTTCCAGGAGTTTTTGGATCTGTTTGTGATCATATACTTAGGTGACATCCTGCTCTTCTGTTCTTCCCTTGAGGAACACAGAGCATGTCATCAAGGTCCTGAGCCGTCTCCGACAGCATGGGCTCTATGCTAAAGCGGAGAAGTGCGCTTTTGAGCAAACCAGTATCCATTTCCTGGGACTAGTTTTTTCTGTGACTGGTATTACAATGGACCCTCAGAAGGTCTCCACTATCCTTGACTGGCCGGCACCTACAGACAGGAAAGGGGTCCAACGTTTCATGGGCTTCGCAAATTCCTACAGGAAATTTATAAAGGGGTTCTTGGCCATCATTGCTCCTATCACGCAGCTCATGAAACAAAACACTTGCTTTCAATGGTCCACCGAGGTAGAAACAGCTTTCCAGACGCTTAAAGGCCTGTTCACGGCGGCACCAATTTTAAAGCATCCCGACTCGGCCTTGCCCTACGTCCTGGAGGTGGATGCTTCTGAGGTCGCCTTGGGGGCAGTTCTCTCCCAGAGACAGGGTGCCAAGGCACTGCTCCACCCCGTCGCGTTCTCTTGGAAACTGTCACCTCCGGAGAGGAATTACGACGTAGGGGATAGAGAACTTTTGGCCATCAAAGCTGCACTCAAAGAATGGCAATACTTGCTGGAAGAAGCCACACATCCTATCTAGATCTACATGGACCATAAAAACCTTTAGTACCTGAGAACGCCCAAGAGGCTGAAACCCTGCCAAGCCCTCTGGGCACTTTTCTTCTCAAGTTTTCTGTTCCACTTAACATACAGGCCAGGTTCAAAGAACGTTAAACCTGATGCCCTTTCGAGAATGTTCAATGATTCTGGCAACTGTGCTGCTCCAGATACCATCCTTCCGTCATGGAACTTCCTGCTGTCCCAGGAGGACCTGCTGGCACAGATTAGACGGTCCCTTGCCAGCTCTACTGGCTCCCGGGATCCCAGGTTGTCGGAGAAGGACGGGTTATGGTGGTTCGGTCAGCGAATCTTCATCCTGGCAGAGCAATGCCCCATGGTTTTGGAACTTTGCCAGGACCACAAGTTGCCTGGGCACTTTGGAACTCGCAAGACCTTGGAGCTGCTTTCACATTCATTCTGGTGGCCGTTGGCAGAAGACGACTGCTGGAAATATGTGAGCACGTGTGCCACTTGTGCACATAGCAAAACAGACAAAGCCAAGGCTTGGGGTCTTTTGAACCCACTCCCTGTACCTGAGCGTCCATGGACCCGAATAGCCATGGACTTTATTGTGGAACTACCTCCATCCAAGGGCTTTAGTACCATCTTTGTGGTTGTGGAACGCATGACCAAGATGGCCCATTTTTTACCCATGAAGGGCAAACCTATGGCTACCGAGACAGTGGAAATCTTCATCTGGGAAATTGTCAGACGGGATGCCCCTTAGCATTGTGTCAGATCGTGGGGTTCAGTTTACCTCCAGATTCTGGAGGTCCCTGTGTTCCGCACTGGAAATCGAATTGTCGCTGTCCTCGGCCTACCATCCTCAGACGAATGGCCAAACTGAGAGAACGAACCAGGCTCTGGAACAGTATCTGCGGTGTTTTTCTTCGTTCTCTCAGGATGACTGGGCTTCCCTATTACCATTGGTCGAATTTGCCTTCAACAACACTGTCCATGCAGCCACCAAACAGTCTCCACTCTGGGCAAATTACGGATTCCACCCAACCTTTCTACCTGGCTTGGCTGCCAAAAGAACAGTACCGGTACAGGAAACCTTATTTTTTTTTCACAGAAAATACTCAACTCCTGCAGGACACACTTTCCAGAACATCCTGGACTGCCGGAAGAGGGGTAACGTAACCCAGTACTTGGTCAAGTGGAGGGGCTACCGTACTGAGGAAAATTCTTGGGAGCCGGAGTCTAACGTTCATGCTGCTGAGTTGATCCAGACCTTTAGGAGAATCCACCTGGAAGCTGGTGCCCGGCGAGGCATCCGGAGGCTACCCCTTGGGGGGGGCAGTGTTAGAGGACTTGGATGTATTTTGCCGTTTCCGTGGTGGTGCGTGCGCCTATGCGCGTTCGTGTGCGTTCACGCGCGTCCGAAATGGCGCTAAACGGCCTATTTATGCCTGGAGAGCCCTGCAGTCTGTGCTGTCCGTTCTACAGTGTTAGAGTGAGTTCCGGAGAGGTACCTGTCTTGAATCTGTATCCTGATATGTTCCTGTGACCCGACTTGTTTGACCATGATTGACTTCCACCTGCACCAACCCCCAGCTTGCCCACAACGATTCTTCTGCCTGAACCCTTTGTACCTCGCTGCCTGCTTGTTAACAAACCTGCCTGCACCTGATGACCCTTCAGCCTGCTCCTTCTGTACCACTTGCCAGCCAGTTGCCGACTTCAGCCTGTCTCACTACTCTACAGTTGCACAAGCCACTGACGGACCTACCTCACCATCAGTGTTCCTGTCCAGACCTCGTTCCTCTGTGCTCTGGAACCCTCTGTCTGCTCTATCAGGGGCTCCCGAACCAGGGTCATAAGAGTGGTTGCTTTCTGCACAAGACAAACTCCACCATCAGGTGGGTGACAGAGGCCCAGCCTTTAACTGGACACATGCAGGAAAGGTAGGCAACAGATAAGACATACAAGAAAAGAAGGGATTGGAGGATAGTACTGGTGTTTACTTAGAGTATTCTATTGTCACCTGTATATACAGTTATGCTGTGTCACTCTGACCTAAACTGCCAAATACTATAGAATGTCCCACCACAGCAGGCTGAACCAAAAGATGGTCAAATGAGTGACACTTAACAGCGTCAATGAATACAAAAATACTTTATTAATTTGTAAAATTGCATATTGAATACACCACGCTAAATACTCATAAAAGCAGGGTCCAATTGGCCCTTTACCACCCAATGACAAACATGTAAAGACAAACACTAAGTGACAATACACATGACAAACAATAAACAAACCATCTGGAAGCCAGTTCAGATGCACACCTAGGACAACCCATGGGAATCCCCAGTATATTAACTATCAATACTCTATGTATATGTATGACTCGAGTCAAGATGGGGAAGAGGGGGGCTGGGAATGGAGGCAGGGGAAGGAAAGAGTGAAGGTGGGGGTGCGTTTTAGGGCACGATCACAGTTGCAATCTTGGCAGATTGTGGGGCAGAGCCGTACTGGAAGTCCGAGGTTCATAAAGAGGCCCACAGCACATGAATTCCTATAAGTAGCGCAGAGTTATGGCTGAAGCAAGATGTCCTGCAGTCCCATCTGTTCTTGTTGTAACCACTCAATAGGTGTATGATCAGCAGTTCACCCAATATGTATTATTCAATTACCAAGCTGCTAACATTGCATGCGTGCAAAGGACGGGAACAAATCCTCCTGGTTCTTTAAATGCAGACCAACCAAATCCTTATCACCAACACTCTGTGAGTGTGTATTCAGTATATCACCTGGTATGCATCATTCATTTGCCAGGCTGCTATTGCTGTGCAGTATACACAAGGTTATAAGTTTATATGGCTGGTAAATAAGGCAGTGTAAGTTCTCACATAGTGCCTGCATATGCTTAACCAGTGTGGTGCAGATGATGCCTCTGATGCTGACTTGTCATGGCTCCGCTCCTCCAGATAATGGCTCCGTATCGTGGCGATCACTGTGTGCCATGCACCCAGCTTGCCTCAGCTCTGACACTTGTCATCAGCGTCACGTGACACCACCCACTACACCCCGGCAATGTCTCCTAGATGGTGAATTGCAGGAGAGGGGAGCCGCGTAATGAACGTACCAAGGAATGTAGTGAGGGAGAGTTGAGACAAGCTGGGTGCATGGCACACAGTGATGCATATTGGGTGAACTGCTGATCATACACCTATTGAGTTGTTACAACAAGAACAGACAGGACTGCAGGACATCTTGGTTCAGCCATAACTCTGCACTACTTATAGGAATTCATATGCTGCGGGACTCTTTATGAACCTTGGACTTCCAGTATGGCTCTGCCCCGCAATCTGCCAAGATTGCAACTGTGATCTTGCCCTAAAACACACCCCCTCCTTTCCCTCTTCCCTTCCCCTGCCTTTATGCAACAAAATGCTTCTGATAAACACTAATGCTGTGGATTCTTCAGGAAAAAGTTACTTGTGTACCTTGGACTCATATTTTAATGAACTTTATCACTGAACCCCTGATTTCCAGGGTTTTTTCACATGTTTATAGTGAAGTCTATCTTTCTGTATGTTGTATCACCGGCATGGTGATTGGGGGTAACATCTTAATATTGATACTAGAATACATTGAACATTCTGCATCTAGGAGACAACTAGGAGTCTATAGTGGGTATGTCTGGCAATAGATCTCCTGCATTACAAACAGGTGAGAAAAAAGGGTTCCTGAGTCACCAGATAATTTATTAAAGGGGGAAGTATGGGGAATGGGGTACTAAAGCAATGTCTAGATAAAAGTCTAAGTTTTTTTTTACTATAAAATGTATTCCCTGCTTTATGGTAAAAAATTCCCTATTAACGGTTTCTTCACTTCCTGGTCTCACAGGAGACTCCTCAGGCAGCATTGTCTGTTAGTCCAGTTCTGTAAGGAGTGAGGGGGGCACAGCTGATCCAGGCTCAGAAGTATGTTTGCACATGTGACCACATAGAAACATAGAAACATAGAAAAGTGACGGCAGAAAAAGACTGAGTAGTCCATCGAGTCTGCCCCTTGTTATTTATTTATTTATTTATTTATTAATTTTTATATATATATATATATATTTTTACATTAACCTTGTTGTTTGACTATGGATTTATGTTTATCCCAAGCATGTTTAAAGCCATTTACTGTTGACTGTCTCACAACCTCTGTTGGTAGTTTATTCCAATCATCAACCACCCTTTCAGTAAAATAATACTTTCTAAGATTAGTTTTGAACTTCCCCCCAGTTAGTTTTAGGTCATGTCCCTGTGTTCTTGATTTTGGTTTCATATTGAAAAGACTGCCCTCCTGAACCTTATTCACCCCCTTGATGTATTTAAAGTTTTCAATCATGCCTCCCCTTTCCCTTCTTTCCTCCAGACTGTACATATTAAGTTCCTGAAGTCGCTCTTGATATGTTTTATCCCCCAGACCTTTCACCGTTTTTGTTACCCGTCTCTGAACTCGTTCTATCTTATCAATATCTTTTTGTAAGTGTGGTCTCCAGAACTGGACACAGTATTCTAAGTGAGGTCTCACTAAAGATCTATATAGAGGGATCAGAACCTCCTTCCTCCTGCTGGTGATCCCTCTACTGATACATAGCCCACAGCTTGTTATGGGGGCACCTGCAGTAAAGTAGGAGTGCTGGCAAGGAACTCCAAAAGAGAAGAAAAGTGATCTCTCATTGCACAGAGCAGGTAAATATATAATCTTTTTTTTTAAATTTCAATAAAAACATAAGCTTTATAACAACTTTAAATAGTGAGTAGGTAACCTTTACCTTCTGCATTTCAGTGCTTAATTTATAGCTTTGATCGGAGTGCACCTTGAACAGATCCATCAACTAATAACAACTGTTACTTATGATCCATCCAAATGCATCTCCCATCTATTTTATGCAGGGAACTCAAGTGATTCCATTACTATATTCTGTCCTACGAGACAAAGATTACTTTGAAAAGCCGGAAGAGTTTTACCCTCAGCACTTTCTAGACTCAGCGGGAAACCTTGTTAATAATGAAGCTTTTATACCATTTTCTGCAGGTGAGTAAACCAAAGGAGAGAAAATGTATTTAAATTGTCACAAATTCACCAAGGGTCTCTCTATGACTTTGAGAAAAACAGGGACAGACCAAGTCAACAGAGGGAACTAACCTAAAGAGTACAAATGAGGCTACAGTTAGTCATTTTATACTGTCAGGTTTCTGATATGGAAATATGGGCATCTTTTAGGCCAAAACCTTTAATCAGTATACCCAAAAGTGATATAATAAACATTTCTGGAGGGCATGGATCTTTGATACTCCATTCATAAGATTTTCCTGATATGAGACCACATTGCCCGCCTAAAAGTTTGGGTGATACATTTTCTATGCATGCGCTGTGTTGCTGCCATTGGTTAGATGATTTCTATTGCATTGGGTATTCACTTTACTGCTTCTCACTCCCACATGAAATAAAAGAGAATGCTCTAACAGTTATATAAACAATAAATGGGGAAGAATTTAACTATCCCAACCATCCTCTGCAGCTAAGAGGGCACTAGTCAAGAGAAGTTTCAACTCTGAACTTTTAAGGGAAGACAGCTGAAAAGAAGATCTTGCAGCTCTCTCTAAAACAGTAACAAGTAGTGCGTGAAATCTTGAATAAAGTGAAAAAAATAGTGCAAAGTTCTTGTTCAATAAAAAGAACTTATAACTACATGTATATGAATAGGACTGGATATGAACACATAAAAATGGGTCTCCAGCCCTGGGTTTCAATAGATGGGTGGGACTTTAGATGAGGTGCATATAGGATGCACCTCCATCCCGGGTACATAGTAAAAAAGAAAAAAGTTTGAGAATGAGGCACATGACGGACCATAGGATAGTAGTATAGGCATATTTATTATCACAATAGTAACCATAGTGCAAGGTAATAAAAGTATAGAAATTCATATATATACAGACTGGAAAACATTTCATATACAGTATGTACAGATGTAAACATTGATAGGCCACATAAAGTGCATAGTACCAATAAGTATATAAGGTTAGATAAAGTTATCCACATATAGAGAATTGTATATACGGTAGTTATCACTGCATCCAGGATAATACCGACAAGTTTCATGGTACACACCACTCTTCAGGGGCGAATGCGTCAACAATGTCTGAAACAAAAAAAAATGAGTACTGGGGGTGTGGCCTGGCTATGGAGGAGTAAGGAAGCACGCTGTGGAGCTCTGCATGGCCGGAGGCTAATAACAGACATTTGTACCCGGCGGACAGAGCTCTTTTCGCATGCCGGGCGACCGGAAACACCCGCAGACACCTGGGGAGACGAGGGGCTCTGAGATAACACACTATTTTCTCAGACAGCACGCTGCTCCTTCACCCGGGTGTCGAACCTAAGATGGCGCCGCCGCGTGCCTCTCAGCCAGGGGCCAGAGCCGCCACCAGTAAGAAAGCTTCCCATGGAGATACTGCGGCAAGTGGGAGCACTGCAGGCCTGGACAGAGTACCCTCTCCCATTATGTCCCCTGCTATCCCGTGGGAGGACTCACAGATAGACCCGAGCTTTGCAAACGGAACGAGCGGACATGCGGATGACGGCCTTCGGGAGCTGGTTTCTATGTTGCCCTCCAAACAAGACCTACACGAGATGGCAGCTTCCATAGTGTCTGCGCTCTCAAGGGAACTACGTGACCTTGGACAGCGGGTGGACACGGTGGAGGAAAGAGTGGTGGAGCTGGAGACCTCGGCCGCCACAACGGAGACCCGGGTCAACACACTGGAACGTGAACATCAGGACATCCGCCGCCACCTCATTGAAATTCAGCTCCGGCTAGATGACGGCGAAAATAGGAGCAGACGGAACAATTTGCACCTTTGTGGCAAAGCAACAGCAGGCCCGGATCTCCGGGCGACAGTGGTGGCCATCCTGAACAAGGCCTTGGACAGACCCCCCTTGGCAGACTTGGAGATAGACCGGGTGCACAGGCTCCCGGGCTCCCGAGGGCCTCCGCGTCCCTCACAGTATGCTGACACCCGGACCTTGCCCCGCGATGTGCTCTGCAGGGTCCACTTCTTTGTGGTGAAGGAGGAAATACTTCGTCAAGCCTGGTCCAAGGGCTCTATAGACTTTGATGGTGCACCCATCCAAATCTATCCGGATGTTTCCAGACAGACTCGGGCCATGCGGGGGCTGATGCGCCCACTTCTAGATCTGATCAGGGAAGCCGACGCTACGTATTGCTGGTGGCACCCATTCCACCTCATCGTAAGAAAGCAGGGAACCGACTTCTTCCTGCAAGCACCGAAGCAGCTACCAAACCTGTTTAGATTTATTGACAGACCAGCGGTGAGTGTTCCCTATTGGCATGCTTACTTGTTGTCCCAGGAGGCAGTCGGCCACCGGTGCCAAGGCCGCAACGCATAAGAAGCCCACGTTCGAGAGCACCAAGCAGGGAGCCGCGGAGACCGCATCCCACTGCGGCAGAAATGTGACCTGATGCTTGGTTTCTCCGGTTTTGGTAAGACTGGGGGCATTAGTTACGGACTATGGCTTTTTCCCTGCACTTTAAATGATTCGGCTCACATGCCGCCCCATTGTCGTTAGAGCTCCCAATCTGCACTTTATTTTACCAGGAAGGGGATGATGGGGGCCGGTGTCTCACGTTGCAATGGAAAGCTAATAGCCTCACTGACTTGGCGACCATGCTCCCCAGTTATAACGCTCAGTTTTGTTTTTGTAGTGTTCCCGTTTTCTTTTTTTTGTGGTTCATTGCTCTACCTATACCGGATTTTTGGAGCACCCCACATCTACCGGACTTGATCCCGGCCCGGGGGCCCCACGCCCATAGTTGGCCCTTCCCAGGATTGACACCTTCTCCCAGATCCCCCACGCTGACTGAATTTCTCCATGGGATCGTATGGTATATAACCACCCCGACACGGGATGTGGGGACCCTCACCGCCTTTAACTATCCTGAAAACACTACCCCCATGTACGAGAGTCTGGAGGTGCTCCTGTATACAGTTACCAGGACTGGTGGGCTGCATATATGTGGAAGGGATTGGAAATCTTCGGGACTTGGTCATTGTATTTTTGTTCCCTTTGACCGCTATTTGATAGATGTGGTTTCCATGTTGATCCCATTATGCTTTTAGTCATCTCACTCACTAATGGGGTTCATGGCTCGGGTCTATTCTTGCCAGCCTCCAGCGAGCTGGGGGAGGGGTGGTGAAGCGGGACCAGGTGGCTGTGGCGCGCTGCTGGGCCTCGCGCCTCCTCTCGGGCGGCCGACGCCATTTACCGGAGCCCCCGTTGCTGGCGGGGGTGTTTCTCCAGTCTATGGAGGTGGCTTTTGACTCTTCCCTTGGCCGCCCGTGCTGGCGGCAGGCGGCGGTCCGGTGGCCCGGGAGGTGGGGTCCCCGTGGCGCATCCCTCCTCGAGCCAGATCATTGAAGACCCCCAGTGGCTAAGGCTACCCCGAGTTAGTGTTTGGGGACATCGTCCCTGGCTGCCTGGGTGCCGCGTCTGGTGGCGACCGGTGTCCAACGCATGTTCCCCTAAAGGGGGGTGGTCATCAGTGTCGGGCCGGAAGTGGCCTTGTCTGGATGCGGTGTTTGGCTGCCGACGGGCTCGGGCCGGGGTCCTCTTGGGGCCACGGACAGACACCTGGGTGCGCCGGCTGCCGTCTATCGGATCGGAAGGATCCCTGGTCACTCAGGATGTTCGGTCAATTGTATTAGATCTTATTTTATGCCATTTGGTTTTATTTCATTGTTTCACTGTTTGGGCTTACTCTACAACTTAAAATGTGACACGGGTTGCTTGCTTAAATTGTGCTAGACAGCCTCATGCTTTGCATCTCCTCTTTGTCTAAGATTGTTCACCCTTACCTCAGATTTTAATTGGGTGAACCCCCTAACCCTAGCGGCCCCCCACATAGGGCGGACCCCTGACTCGGCACTTGTTGTGCCACACAGAAGTCCTCTATTTGTTGAGTAGCAAATATCCTATTTCCCCGTTCCCTAACTTACCTTCTCTTCTTATTTGAGCCTCGCAGCTTTGGTCTTCGTTACTCTCTCCTGTTGTACTGTGCTTAGCCTCTCTTATTTCTCTCCTCCCCCTTTTTTTTTTTCTCTCTCTTCTCCTTTTTTCCCCTCATTTTGCCTCTCGCCTGGACGGAATCGACAGAGGACATTCATACCCCGTCTGCTTAAGCGTCCAGAGGTCAAGATTTTGCCATGGTCCTCCTCAAGGTCACTTCGCACAATGTGCGCGGTTTGAAAACCCCAGAAAAGCGCTCTCAACTTTTGGCAGACCTAAAAAGGGGTAAAACCCAGGTGGCCTACCTCCAAGAAATGCATTTTCGGGGCAATCACATCCCCAGACTGACTAATAGAGCATTTCCCACGGTTTATCACAGTGTGTCTTTGATCTCCAAAGGGGTGAGTATTCTGGTCAGTAGGCCGGTCGCATGGACATTTGAGGCGCTTAAGACAGATACACAGGGCCGTTATCTTTTCATCAAGGGAAAAGTGGCTGACGTCCAGGTCACGTTAGTCAATGTGTACTTCCCAAATACCGATCACGCACAGTTTCTACAGAAACTGGTACCGGAACTCCTGGAGTTCAGGGAAGGTTTACTGATCTTTGGAGGTAATCTCAACTTCACTTTGGATCCCCTCCTGGATGTATCCAGAGGAGCATCACATCTCTCGTACTCACGCCTCAGGCGTCTGAAGTCCGACCTCCAAGTTCTTCATCTATCAGATCCTTGGCGCCTGCTCCACCCACAGGTCAGAGACTATTCCTACTTTTCGCCAGTCCATCACACATATTCGCGGTTGGACTATCTTCTAATCCCTCATAATGAACTTTCTAGGGTGGTCTCCATTTCTATTGACGTGATCTCCTTTTCGGACCACGCCCCAGTTCACCTGACTCTGCAGTTGGGCCCAACCGCTAGGACTCCGCCCTCATGGAGACTAAACGAGTCTTTATTGCAATCCGAGGAAGTCCGTGCGGAGCTCCTTACGACTATCCAAGAGTACTTCTCCATCAACACGCTCTCTGTTGACAATCTGTTAAAGGTGTGTGAAGCACATAAGACGGTTGTCCGGGGCACACTGATCAAGATCGGGTCCCGACTCAAGCGGGAGAGGACTCGACGCTCAGACGAGCTTTTAGCCCAGATTCAACAATTGGTACGGTTGCACAAGGCAAGCCTGGCACGCTCTACGTACCATGAGCTCCTTAAGGCTTGTGAGGAACTGGGCTCCTTGGTATTTCACAGAACCAAACAAAAATTGGCATGGGCACAACACACAATGTTTGAATTCTCAAACAAACCCGGTACACTCCTGGCGCGGGCGCTGAGGGGCCCTCAACTGAGGACACATATTTCTCATGTCATAGACGCCAAGGGGCACAAATTATCTGCCTCAACGTACATGGCAATGGAGTTTAAATCTTATTTCGAGGGACTCTACAATATCGAGGAGAGGTTCCCCGAGGAATATCCGACTGAGGGGAGGGCTACCCCGCAGTCCTATATCGCGGCGTCAGGCATGCCTTCCGGGGTGCAAGAAGAGCTGGACGATCCCATTACGGTCGAGGAGTTGGGAATGGCTGGAATAATGGAAGAAAAGCTCCGGATGACCACACTCCTTTTCAATGCTTTATTGGTCACATATCCATGCAATACAAGGTGGAGAAAGGCTAACGCGTTTCACGCCCCCTAGGGCACTTTCTCATAGCTAGAGTTGGGAATGGCTCTTGCCCATTCAAACCCAAAAAAGCTCCGGGCCCTGATGGCCTTACTCCAGCTTACTATAAAACCTTCTTTGGGGTTCTATCACAACCCCCGGTTTCAGTGTGGAACTCAATTATGGAGGGGAATTCTTTCCCGATCGACACCCTTCGAGCGTACATCTTTTTGATCCCAAAGGAAGGTAAAGACCTGTCGCGCTGCGGAAACTATCGGCCAATCGCACTACTGAACGCAGATCTGAAACTGTTTTCGAGGGTCTTAGCTACCTGACTGCTACCATATATCCCAAGCCTGGTTCATAGAGACCAGGCTGGGTTTGTTCCGCTTCGGGAACCCCGAGACAACACCATAAGGGTGGTGAACTTGATTCATGCCGCTCGAACAACCCGTCAACCGCTTCTCTTGCTATCCACGGACGCGGAGAAAGCCTTTGACAGGGTTAATTGGCCATTTATGCATGCCACCCTTGAACATATCGGACTCAGACCCTCCATGCTTGGCTGGATCCGTTCCCTTTATTCATGCCCCACGGCGGCTGTGAAAGTGAATGAAACTCGGTCCCCTTTCTTTAACATCCGAAATGGTACGAGGCAAGGCTGTCCCTTGTCCCCTCTAATTTTCATTCTCTCACTGGAACACTTTCTCTGTAAGATAAGGGGGAACCCCGCTGTTGATGGCTTCCAGAAACAGTCGGGTAATCATAAGGTGGCCGCCTTGATCTTCTTTCTCACTAACCCCAGCAACTCACTACCAGAACTGCTTCGTATGCTACGAGAGTATGGCTCCCTGTCCTTCTATCAAATCAACCTGGCCAAATCTACGTTTCTTAATGTCTCAGTAGATAGGGATGAGCTTCGCTTGTCAACCTCAGCCTTCCCCTTCCAAGGAGCTACGTCCTCTGTTCGCTACCTGGGAGTGAACATCACACCAGACCCCTCTGATCTTTTTGAGGCAAACTTTGCCCTGTTACTAGCCTTAAAACAGACCTACAACACTGGCACGCTCTCACTCTGACCTGGTTCGGTCGGTGTAACGCCCTAAAGATGACTGCTCTGCCGAGAGTTCTGTACGTCATGCAGACTTTGCCGATACGTTTGCCCCCAGTGTTCTTTAAGCGGGTCGCAACACTCTTCAGAGAGTTCATCTGGGCCCACCGCAGACCACATACTCAGCTCAAACTACTCCACCTGCCTAAACGCAGGGGCGGGGTGGGGCTCCCTGATGTAAAGACTTACTACAGGGCAATCCACTTAGCCAGGGTAGTGGACTGACATTGTCACGCTGAGGCGAAGCAATGGGTGGCCATGGAGCTGGAGGACTCTGATGACACGGCCAGGAGCTGGCTGTGGACTTCCATGCCACTATCTGCTCTCCTTACTGAACATCCAAAACCTTGGTAGTACCTTGAAAGTGGCCAGAGAGGCATTCAGACACTCGTCGATATCCCCAACTCCTTCCCCATCGATCCCAATCCTTGGCAATCCTGACTTCGAGCCCGGTCTCTGGGGCACATGCTTTCAGTGCCTGACAGAGTGTGGTAAGTGATATCTCTGCGATTTTCTAAGCCCGGACTGGCATCTCACTCTACAGTGGGGTGAGACGGATAAAGACCCCCGCTCTGGAGTGGGCTTCAACTGCGTTTCTTCCTGCGCAGACTGACTAGGCTGCCGGGGATGGGCCGGCAATTGACAGAATTCGAACGTATGTGCCATCGAGGGGAGCCGGTTTGCCACAGCTTATCACTATTATTATGCTTAATCCTGTTTTCGGTGGCGATTGCAGCGGGTTATCTCTAGCCTCTGCACTCGTCCCACCGAAAGAAATACCAAGTACATCCCTATGTCCTTGTGGACATAGAGGCTGCTTCCCAAGGGTGATCTCTCGCCCTAGTTTATCAAACTTCGGAGCTCTCAGGAATTTATCGCAGATGAGTAGCATGTTTTGACACACACTCATATTGCCCAGACGTTTAGAGCCATCCTATATTGGGAGTCTAGTTCAGTTGTACTAGTGTTGGCGCTGCACCGTAAGGTTAATGTTATATTGAACCTATTGTTCAATTGTCTCTCATGAGTGTGTGATATGTTACGTATTCTGGCTGTATATCTTTTAGCTAAAAACATATATAACGTAATCATAGGAACTAGGGTATATAGATGCCATGTTTGAAAGCCATGCAATCTGGTATGTAAGACAGAGTAATGCTACAGTATATGTCTCCGAAATGTATTGCATTGACAACCAGGAACTCAGAGAGTCAAGTTCATGTATAACTAACTTCCACAGCTTCAAGTGTGCTCTGGTGTGGAGCCCACTGCAGGTACAGTCTAATAAAGACAGCCACCTATCTGAAAGGTGTCCTGAAAGTTGGAGGGGAGTCACTTCATCCCTGCAGTTTTTGCTGCTGGCAATAGTTCTAGCTTATACTCTGGATTGCATGGCTGTCAAACCATTGCCCCTACGTGAGTGCATTTTATATACTTTTCTGACAATAATTATTAAAAGATATTTTTATTGTGCAAGATCTTTGCGCTCTCTCTTTTTTTTTCTTTTTTGTTCTAACAGTTATGTGTGCTATACATTGATTTGTACAAAGTGTTGGGAACACTTTAGCAACAAGGATATGTGGGAACAGAAAAACCTCTGTAAATATTGGCTGGAGTAGTGCAAAGCCCTGTTATGCCTCTAACAATGTGATATGCCCCCACAGTGCACTCAAATTAGAAAGAGTGAAGAGATGGCACATGAACAGGTCTCTAACTGGATCTAGAGGGACACAGAAATGGAATCTTGTCTGTCCCACAGCTATAACAGTCAATATTCTTTCTTAGTAATTAATTTAATAATGATTTTCAACTTTATTTCTTTTTCAAGGTAAGAGAAGTTGTGCTGGAGAAACCTTGGCTAAAATGGAACTGTTCCTCTTCTTCACAACACTGCTTCAAAACTTCACCTTTCAGGCTCCACCTGGAGCAAAATTGGACCTCACAGGTGCTGTTGGCTTCACAACCCCTCCACTGACGCATGAAATCTGTGCAATTCCTCACAGTTAAAGTGGAAGTAAATATAAGAATAGAAAATATTTTTTGAAAGAGAGCTTTTTTTTTTGATTTGCAGAAATGTAATTGAAAGTTTCCATGATGGAAGGCACCTCTAAATTGGTCAAAGTTGCAGGTTTAAAAGTAAAACTGAACAATATGATATAAATGAACTACGAAGAACAATTACATAATATGCTAAAATATTAGCATATAAAGGACTAATAAGTATTGATACAGTAACAGGATAGTGAAAGCACATGTCAGTTTGACTGGGCCTGAACCCATGACCTCTGCTGTATCCAGCAGCAGTTCTTCTTGCTGAAGATGATGGACTACTCACTGTCTGATCTCTTAGAACATTCTTGCTATGCCACCTGTTTCTAGTAAAAATGACTGTGCTCTCTCCAGCTGATATCTTGCTCCTTTGCCTACCTGCAGCTTTCCTTATCTCCACTACCACTTGTTACTGACCTTTGGCTTGTTCCTGAACCCAACATGTAACCATTTGTTATGGACCTTAGGCTTGTTCCCCAACTATGCATCCACTTAATCCCAACCTGCAACCACTTGTTACTGAACTTTAACATGTTTACTGACTACAATTATGCTTGATCCCTACGTGCTATATCTGCTACTGGACACCAGCTTGTTGTTCACCTGCTGGTGGGGCGATTCTGAGGACCGCAACCTAGTTCTAACATGCAGTAAATCCCATCTCTGCTTAGTGCTTAGACCCCACACCTCAGGTGAGCCTGTGTCATCTACCAGGGTGACATGCTTGTGTACTTATCCAGTTGGTCAGTGGGAGCATTTTAACTGCTATAGCTACTGGCCTCTGACCATGACAGGAACATAAATATATTAATCACTGAAAATAATGAAGTCTGACAATCCCAATCTGTGTGGAGAGGGTGGAAAAGTCATAATGAACACAGTGCCAACTTTGTTTCACCAAAACTTCACACACAAGAAAACAACCAGTTTAAGACACACTTCGGGTACTAAAGGTAAATAGACTGTGCACTTTGCAAGTGCAACTGCACTCATGTCCCCCAAAGCTTAGTGATTGTGGTGAAAATAAGAAAACAGCATTTTTGCTTGCATGTGATTGGATAGTGGAAATCAGCAGAGCTTCACCACATCCACTAAGCTCTTGCGAAAATTAGTGTAACTGCATTTGCAAAGTGCACAGTCTATTTTTCTTTAGTAAATCAACCCCAATGACACAGATCAGCTAGAATGGAATGCAGATCTGCTACAATGGAATGTAGAAACAGACAGTATTTGCAAAGCCTCCTAATGCAGTCCACTCATAAATGACTATTATAAACCAGTCTTAAACCACTGTGTTGACTATTTTGAGCAAATACAAATTCTGGTGTGTTTTTTTTAAGAACTGAGCCCAACTTTAGTTCATATTCCACATAGTGTACTAGTATTCATAAAGCCCGTAAAGTATAAAAAAAAAAAATAACACCAAACACACCAATATTACAAAATCCAGATGACTAATGGAACATATTAGATATTCTTAAGCCTCGTACACATGGGCCGACGATCGTATACAACAGGTCGTATGAACAACCGTTGTATGCGAAATTGATTGTTCGTATGCGCGATTAGAACAGCTGACATACGACGGTCGTACAAGGGGAGTTGTATGAGCAGACTAGAAAACTTGGTCGTACCAACAAGCGGTCATACGACCGTTGTATTGTGTGTACAGAGCAGTTGGTACAACAAGTTGTATTGTGCAAAACACGCATGCGCAGAAGTCAGGAACGGCTGGATGCTAATTACATGCACCTGAACGTTCTTTCTGTGGTCGTACGATCATGTAGTGCAGTCAGTATGCAAGTTACATTATCCAACATACAATTTGAAACGATCATAAGTACGATCGTCGTCCCATGTGTACAAGGCTTAAGAGATACATGAATCTGCTTTATATCATAATTAGTACCCAGGTACCTGAAAAGATGCCTGCATTTGCAGCTCTATAGCTCTCACTTACTACTGGAACTGTGAAGAAATGCTAAAAGTAATTTATGAGAGCCAGTGACTCTGATATATCAGCTTGGACTTACTCTGAAAATGAATTGGACTCTACAATGAACTAAAGGCCCTGCAAACCTTTTTTGAATATTATTTATGTTTAACCTTTTTTTTTTTTTACTGTTGCTTATCGTCTGTTTTGTAATATCTTTTCTGTAGGTATTTTCTTGAATGTTTTTCTCTTCTTTAAAACAATATTTTAATTGTTAAACCAAATCTCTAAATGCTCTAATCAGAAATGAAATAATCTTTGCCTCTGTGAGGACCACCTTATTTTAAAACTGTTACATTTAAACACGTAGTGGCAACTACTGTTTGTGTGTTTTTGAAACTCTGTCAGAAAGAAACCTATTGAATATTTGCACTGAATAGCATGGCCCCAAGAGAGCTAAATGAGGAAATAGTTAACACTATTTTGTAATAAATCACTCTTCCTTTCCTCTCTAAATATAAACAGAGTGCAATTTTTGTAACACTATATTGTTCTCTATCAGTGTAGCACTATGTACTGTATTTGTTTTTCAAATGAACACTGCATATTCTAGAGTTTATTTAGCATGCTGAGGGGGTATGAGAGTGAATCTGATACACGACTCTTTTTCTATATACCTGTATTAATATATTTAACTTCATGGGAATACACCTATAAAACCTTTTCCAATTTTATGTTCAATTTTGAAATAAAAAATGCTAGGGTATATGAAATATGATAAAGGTGGACATCCTACCCAAATTACTCTATGTATTTCAAAAGGCCTCTTTTCCTCCTCCACCAGGCTCCACTGTGTCAAAATAACTCTTTGTAACATTATATGTCAGCACAGGATAAGAACTTCAATCTTATCACTACCTTAATGTATGTGTGTGTGTGTATGTGTGTGTGTGTGTGTGTGGGGGGGGGGGGGTGCGATACTTTCTTCCTTGATCTTTATATCTCTACCCATACTCTCTGATTCACTTTGTAGATTGGTTCGATAGTACCTTAACCAAAAGATGGATTACACTTGACGATCTTATTGTCCCTGACTTTATGTCGCTACCATGTACCCTTCTGCCACATTCAAGGCTTACTGTCCACCAGAGCTTATCCCTTGGCACCGTTGTTTGGGAATTCTGCTTTTGCTCCGTGTCGCCCACTTTTTATCATGGACTAGAAACATGAGTACATTCCTGTCCCATACCTTATCTCAGGGTACCTTGCCACTCCTTTCTAGGCTCATACCATACTACCATAACTCATCTACAGCATGGCATTAATATTCCCAATGATGTCATTACCTTCAAACTCTACAACCATGGGACTTGCGCCTCTCACCTAATACTGATTTTGGAATCCCTGCTCTTACAACCTGATAGGCCTTCACACATATTATCTCTAGTATGCCAACTCCTCAAGAGAGAAGCCTTCCAGATGAACCCACATTTCTTCTACAAATGGCAGGAACAACTTAACACTACCAAGGATGAGTTAGAATGGGATAATAAGGTTTATTTACTAAAAAATGAGAGTGCAAATACTGGTGCAGCTATGAAAAGAAAGGACTCAGCTTCCAGGTGTTTTTTTGTCAAAGCTTAAAGTGTTACTAAACTCACAACAGTAAAATCAGTCTGTATATGCAGTAAAGCATGTTTGTTATACTCACTGTGGAACCTAAGGGGTTAATCATCTGCATTGTGTAAAAAGGCTGTTTGATCCTGTCTTCTCTGATACTCCCCTTCTTCCACTTTCCCCAATACATCTCCTGATAATACAGAGCCTTTGGAGTCACCTCCACATGCTCAGTTTGGTGTGTATTGCTAGAGAGTATTTGTTTTGCTTGGGAGGGTGCATGTGATCAGCACAGGGCCAATCAGCACTGTCCAGACAGAAGGTCAAGAGTCCTGCAGCCTCATAGGGCAGTCAGAGGAGAATGAATACTCCTCCCACAAGCTTTAACCAAACACCGATAGAAGTAGCAAGACTGCTATATACTGCTGATGAGAAAAGGTATTTAGCAGTTTATATTTAATAAAATAATTTCATTTCCATGTTCTGTGTACTATGGGAGACCAGATATAGTGAATACAGGGTCCTGAGTTTAGTAACACTTTAATTGAACAAACTTCAGTTAGAAGCTGATTGGCTACCAATGCAAACAGCTGCACCAGATTTTGCACTCTCCAGTTTTAGTAAATTAACCCAATGTATCAGTGTGGAAATGTTCTGCCCTGAGCTCAGGAATAAAAATAAATTGGAATATTGCACCAGAGGGAGCTCGTCCTGTGAATGAAAGCATACAAGAATGCTTTCACAGTTTCATAATATTTCTGTGGGCACTTATTAACAAAACTTTCTAACTCTGGTGCAGTGCTAGCATGTAAAAAATAGCAAAAAAAAAAAAAACCCAAAATAACACTAAATTAAGTTATAAATATTGCAAAATATAAATATTTAAAGTGGTTGTAAAGTTTTTTTATTTGAATGCACTCTATATGCAATAAGATAAAAAGCCTTCTGTATTCAGCAGCCGCCCCAGCACTCCCTAATACTTACCTGAGCCTCATCTCTATCCAGCAATGTCCATGAGTGCTTTGGCTGTCTAGGATTCTCCCTCCTGATTGGCTGATGCAACAGCGGCGCCATTGGCTCCAGCAGCTGTCAATCAAAGTCAGTTAGCCAATCAGGAGAGAGAGGGGGCAGGGCCGAACCGCGGCCCTGTGTCTGAATGGACACGCAAAGCTGCAGCTTGGCTCGGGTGCCCCAATAGCATGCTGCTTGCTGTGGGGGCACTTGATAGGAGAGAGGAGCCAGGAGAGCCAAAGAGGGACCCGAGAAGAGGAGGATCCAGGCTGCTCTGTGCACAATGACCTCACAGAGCAGGTAAGTATAATATGTTTGTTATTTTTGGAGAAAAAAAACAAGATTTTACAATCTCTTTAATGCATTTGGTAAATGACACATGTTTTTTAGTGAATTGACTATTTTTGAGAAAAATACTGCATGGGTTATTTTAATTTAAGAATGTATGCAGTATTTACAGTATCTCTTAGTAAATTGCAGGGCTGTAGATAAGGGGGGGGTTTGGGGTGTTCAAACCCCCCCCAGAGCATCCTGCCAAAAATAAAAAGTGTCTCTGACCTGTCGTCTCTCATGGCGCCAGCACCGCAAAGAGTTTTTATCAGTTAAGTGATTTTTTGTACACAGTAAATGGTTTACGTAATTTCTCTAACATTTTAGAACAAAAAAAAGAGGTTTTTATTGTTTGTATAATATGAATGGACGAGACACTCCAGTAACACGTGTCTCGTCGGACCTAGGAGGAGAAGAGCCCAGGGAGAAACCGAGAGGACCGAGGAGAGAGGATAGTTCACGGGGGTGTCGTTCGTCGTACGATAACCCCGTGGGCTCGGTTCGACGTCGAAACGCACAGGTAAGTCTGTGTCCCGGCGCCAAGCCGGGACGGGGGAGAGAGAGGACTAACCGATTGACTGAAACTAACTGTCGACGACCTCGGTTAC
>BLSH010171519.1:1319446-1330428 GCA_018402905.1 Glandirana rugosa
AATAACTAAATAGGGACCTCAACTAGGGAAAGGACTACGTACGGTTGTGAAACAATCGAAACAAACGTCGTGGACTGCAAACAAAGCTAACAAAGTGTTGGCATGCATCAGGAAAGGGATCAACTCCAGGGATAAATCAATAATTCTCCCACTATAGAAGTCTCTGGTGAGGCCGCACCTGGAGTATGCCGTCCAGTTCTGGGCACCAGTCCTCAGGAAGGATGTCCTGGTATTGGAAAGGATACAGAGAAGGGCCACAAAGCTTATTAAGGGATTGGAGGACCTAAGTTATGAGGAAAGATTACAAGCAGTGAACTTATTCTCTCTGAAGAAGAGACGCTTGAGAGGGGATATGATTTCAATGTACAAATACTGTACTGGTGACCCCACAGTAGGTACAAAACTATTCAGTGCAAGGGAGCACACAAAGACACGTGGCCATTCACTAAAAATGGAGGAAAGACGGTTTAACCTTAAAAAGCGTAGAGGGTTCTTTACGGTAAGAGCAGTGAGGATGTGGAAATCTCTTCCACAGGCAGTGGTCTCTGCTGGGAGTCTAGGTAATTTCAAAAAACTATTAGATGCACACCTAAGGGACCACAACATTGAGGGGTATACAATTTAATACTGATATTAAAAACACACACATAGGTTGGACTTGATGGACTTGTATCTTTTTTCAACCTTGTTTACTATGTAACTATGTGATAACAATACGTGTCTTCTCTTGGGGGCCACAATCCTCATGCTACAAATTTACAACACTAAGCAGACCTCCCCCCCCCCCCCAAGGGGGCTGTTAGAGAAAATCCTGCCAAAATGGACTTTCTGGCCGCTAATGTGCGTTCGCGCGCATTCACGCGCGCACCGGAAACGGCGCCAAACGGCTCGATTTCAACCCTGCACGCCCTGCAGCAGGTGCTGCCTAAGCTATAGCGTTTAGTGTGTGTTCCTGATCTGCCTGTACTTTGATTACCTGTTCCTTCGACCCGGCCTGCCTGACTTTGCTGATTTCTGCCTGCACCGACCCCTGGATTGCCTACAACCACCCTCCTGCCTAGCCCTCCTGTACTTCTACTGCCTGCTTGTTGACGACCCTGCCTGAACCCGACTATGCATCGGCCTGGTCCTTCTGTACTGCACCGCCAGCCAGCTTCACGACCCGGCCTGTACGACCACGCTTCTTGTGGACGAGTGCACCCACGGACTTCCTATCAACTCCAGTGACCCAGTCCGACCCTCGTGCCATCCTGCACTCCCGAGCCACCTGTCTACTCTACCAGGGGTTCCCGAGTCAGGGTTGTAAAGGAGGTTACCCGCTGCATAAGTCAGACTCATCCACCAGGTACGTGATAGGGCTTTCGCATGCCAGACATGCACAAATATTTTTGGGTTTTACAGCTGGTCACAGTTCACTGTTGGCTATGCCCTGATATTAACAATTCCACTACTATATTGGAGGCGGCGATCCTCCACTCACTGAAGTCCTTCAACTGCTCCTATTCTGGCCCCATATCCTCTAACACTGTCCAAGCATTCCACGCTCAAAGCTTGGACCTTGGGTCTTCGATTGGACCCTGCTCTCCAGCCCCTCCTCTCCTTGAACACCGTACTATGGAATAATCCAGCCCCCCTCATTTATATTCTATTCCTGATGCATGGGTTTGGGCATAACACAGCATAAATTACATGATAATATATAATGATATAGTAGAGGGACGCCACCTCCTCTCGGTTGCTAATCTTAGTGCAAAGTACGGGCTCCCTTCCCACCACTACTTTAGATATCTGCAGGTTGCACATGCCTTTAGTCCTCAATTTCCTCAGGGTGGTATTACCATCTTACAGTCTGCACTGGAATCCCTACTTTGAGAAAATCGGCTCTCTTTGCCAACCTCTGCATCGTATCAGCTTCTCCTATTGCTTACCACCCCCGAGCTCTCCAACTCAGACAAAAATGGCAAATAGATATCCCCGACTTGGATCAGGAAGATTGGGAAGAGCTCTGGGACAAGTCATTCAGACAAACTGTCCCTGTCAGAGATCAATTGATCCAATTTAAAATAGCATGCTTATTTCACACCACACAGGCTCCTCAAATTTAGCCTGGCAAACTCTTCCTCCTGTTGGCGGTGTGATCATTCACTGGGAGATTTTCCCATATTTTCTGGACTTGCCCAGCCATCGCTCAATACTGGAGCGATGTTATAAATGCTGGCGCTCACACCACCTTTTCTCCCTCACCTACAATTTGCCTGCTTGGCATTATGGAAGACCTAGTTTCCACCAATGCAGAATGGACACTTCTTAGTCTTCTCCTGTTTTATGCTGGAAAAGCATTCATATTTCATTGGAAAAAGTCCTTTCCTTCAACTATTAATTTTTAGAGACACTTGGTGAATTCTGCTTTACCTTATTACCAAGCCACCTACAGTAATCATGGTTGCACAAAAAAATTCACCAAAGTGTGGGCAGGTTGGATTGAGGACCCCTCTATGGGTACTCCCCCTAACGTTCAATGACATCTTTAGCTGTGGTTGTGTTACCCTCTGATATGATGTGCCTCTCTTTCCCTTTATTTGAGATTCTGAGTGGGAGGACCATGTGATGACTGTTTTATGGGCATGCATTGTCAGTCTCTCATTTGCATTTATCTTATCAATTTTACATGAGCCACCCAGCATTTTTGTAAAATTTGATTTACAATGTTTTGCCTGTTGATGTTCTGGCAACAGGATCTCCACAGTGTGTCCTACCCCAGCGCAGACCTGGGTATGTGGCTTTTGTACAAGTTCTCAGAAAACGTGATAAAAAAGTTAAAAAAAAAACATAACAAAAAAACCAACAAACATGCCATACTTACCTGATCTGCGCAGGGGTTTTACACATAGCAGCCCCAATCCTCCTCTTTTCGGATCCCCTGTCAGCGCTCCTGGCTCCTCCCTCCTGCCGAGTGCCCACATAACAAGCAGCTTGCTATAGGGGCACCTGAAAAGGCTAGCTCCCAAACCACTACTCTGTCTATCCATTCAGACACAGAGCCCGGCTTGGCCACTGCTCTCTCCTCATTGGCTCACTGCCTGTGATTGACAATAGCAGGAGCTAATGGCTACTGCTGCTGTCTCAGCCAATGAGAAGGCAAAGAGGCAATGAGGAGGCAGAGACCCCGCAGAGCAGTGCTCGTATGAACATTGCTATATACTACTATCAGGCTTAAAGCACAGGAAGTGCACTGATATTTTTCAGTAAAATTTCAGGACAATAGATAAATATTTAGTGTACTGCTTAGGCACGATTAACATTTCAAGATTTTTTTCTTAAAAGATAGAAAATCACCTAAAACACTACTTTACAGTCTGAGCCTTTGTGATACGCTGGGTGGTGTGGTTGTAAATGATGTAAGTGTGTCAGCTAAGTTTCAGATGGTGAGTAGCTTCAGGATTTGTGCCTCTGTTTTTTACAGAACTTAATAATTCTTGGGCTGAGTCTTGGAGTACGGAGGCTTTGTAGAGCTTTGGGTGCCATAAAGCCTTAATGCAGTAGGTCCACATCTTACCTGTTAACCAGACCTCATTATTACTCTCAGCTGTGCATGGGTCTTTTTATATGTGAGCTTCCTAATGCTCAGGGGACTCTCTCTCCTTCTGCTGTAAGTGCCCACTTGTAGGCAGGTGTAGTTTCCTGTCCCCTCTGTGGGTGACACTGCATTGCTGTCTGCTCTACAGAGGGAATGGAGGATGAGAGGAACATTGTTTCTCTGCAGCCTCCATAGGGGTCACCAGGTGAGTAGTAGTCTGACTGGAAGCTGCAACACTGGATGATCCCAGTGGCCATCTTTTGTGGAGACAATGCTAATAAATACAAGTGCCCTGCTGCACATTTGTGAAGTGGGTAGAGTAGGGATAGGATCAACGCTGGATAGGGATGACTTATTTAACCCTAGGGAAAGGTTGCTGATGAGGCGGGACAGACTATGGACATCGCTGCCAGTTCCACTATCCTGGGACTCTGGTACTGTGATAAAGTGTTTGGGATTAGCCATTTAAAATGCTGCTACTCTTCCTACAGCCACCCCTCTGCTCAGATGCTGCTCCGGTAACATAAGCCTAATAGAGTGACACTCTCAGTGTTGGGATTACCACAAAGTGCCTTTAACATTGCTATGAACTTTTGTACCTGTGTTGACTGAGTTACTGAGTCTCTGGTACCACAGTGTTGGGAACTGTTAAGCCAAATACCTTACCATTGTTCTTCTTGTGTTTAATGCTACCTTCATTCAACCAAATAATAATTGTGCCACCATACTTGCCTTTCTTCCACATCCGAATAACTGCCGGGATAGAAAAATAACTGCTGATGGTACACTAAGAATGTGCACGTGTTGCTAGCTTGTTCTGGGGAATGCATTGGGAGGTACCCTGTTAGTCAAGAACTGACCTATGTTTAGTTAAGTGGCTCGGACAAGCAGATGCTTTGTTTGATTTATGTCTTGGATCTGCAGTACAAAGTCCTATTACTCTGACATGTGTTTGTTTGCTGCCTTGCTAAATAAAAGTGCATGACAAATGTGCTTGGACTGTTCCTAGGTATCCCCATCTTGTGCATAGTTTACTCTGCCACTACCAGCTGAGCCTGTCTCCATTACAACTTTAACCTCCCTGGCGGTATGATTCTGTCTGGAATTTTGTACCAAAAGCGGTACAATTATTTTGCATGAAAGTTTGGCGTTTTATATTGTAGGCCTGTAATTCTTAGGAATAACTCACTTAAATCTGTCCAAACAAGAGTCTAGTAGACATCCCGGGTATGAAAAAGTTTGAAAAATGAAATCATAAATTATAATATAATAAATAACTAAAAATAATTATCAAAAATAATAATATAATAGTAATAAAATGTATGCAATAATGTAATCAAACCAAAAACGCAGAAATTTGCTCAGTTGCAGAATTGTCGTTGTCGTCACTTTCAGTTGCTGATGATAAATTTCCCCAAAAATCAGTATCACTCAATTCTGCAAATCATTCTTATTTACTATCGGTGTTTTCTAGCTGATCAAAAAGCACTTTTGACGCAAAGGGACACTTTTTGGTTGCTATGGACATTCTCATGTTTCCAGGCAGAAAGAATGACATTTATTATATAAAAGTGCATGCAGGGCTCTGGGCAAACCACTAGGGACAAAGGGGATGTGTAATGTTTTCATACAGTAATGTAATCTATAAGATTACAGTGTACTGTATGTACTGTGTGTGTTTAACTTTTTGAATTTCCCGCCGGTCTCCGTCCCCATGCGACGCTCGCAGGGAACGGAGCCTGGCACACAGGAATCATCTGGCCGCGGGGAGACACGCTGACACCGCGGGAGGACATCGCTGGATCCAGGGGACAAGGTAAGAAACATTGCCTGGATCCAGCGATGCAATCCCGAGTGTGGCTCGGGGTTACCGCTCTTGGTACTGAAATTCCACCCCGAGCCACACTCGGGAATACCGCCAGGGAGGTTAATGAAAATTAGCAATCAGAAGCAAGTAGGTTCTGTATGAAATGACATATACCTCCTTTTGTTTGACAAGAAAGACATCAATTAAATTTCTCTGATCATTGACATCCAGGTGATCCCTCTGATTAGTGAAGGTTTCTCTGATAAAAGTGTGCATTTCCACTACATTTGGATTGACTTGTCTGTGACTCCCAGGCAACCATCGGACCAGATATGGAAATGCATTGTACAACTAAAAGAAGAAAAAACAGTTAGATAGATTCCTGATAATGATAAGTAACCAGAAAGTTGTCAATAGAATAAACGCAAATTGTACAATAATGAAGTAAATATTTTTAAAGCAAGCAGTGTAAGTACCTACATTTGATTTTGTATCAGCCTCTTGCAGTCCATGTATAACAGTATTGGAGTGCAAGAGGAAAAAAGCTGTGCATGGATCCAATCAGTTCCTGTGCTGAGAAGAGGCATTATGATGGGAAGAAAAAGCAGAGTAGCAAAGAGATGAGCTCATTACTTTGCTGCTTCTCTTTTCACTGTCCAATTCCAAGCTGGGTGGATTCAGGACAACCTGATCTCAGCAGAAGTGGTTTGAATGATGCTGGTCATCAGACTAAGAACATTTAGCAGCAGAAAAAAAGTACTGCTAGGGAAATTTGTGAATGAAAGCTGATTTTGCTATTTTACCTTTTAATTGGCTACTCATTTGTATCTTGGTATTTTTGACTGTAATTCTGATTTGAAATAGGCAATAAAGAAAGGGTATGGGCAATGTAAAGAACAGAAAGTGGTGACAGTTTAACAGTAAAAAAATTGCAATTAGGGTAGCTTTTCTAACTTTCTCGATTAACTGTTCCAGCTGAATGCCATTGCACAGTAGTTCTATAGACTCAATAATGTTGTCTGATCATATGACCAGATCAAGACACGCTTCTTCTTTACTGTACTGTATACTCTATGTTTTGGTGTTGCACAGTAGCATGTTTTTTGTTCTACCACTGGTGACATTTCCAGGTCAATAAATGGCCCACCTCCTTCCACCTCCCTTTTGGTCAGCGAGGCCTATTTTGACAACCAAAATAAAGACAGGGGATAATTGGCCAGAAAGCTATATGGCTAATAATTGCCTAATATCATGCTGGAGTTTTGGGAATCCCCTGGTATTTTGAAAATAAACAGAGCTAACACGAAGACACCTGGAGATGTGTGCTTTATGTACCTTGGGCCACCTTACAAGGAAAGGTGAACCAAAATGTCATGTTAAAATGTTGCAGTAAAAATTACCTTACCAAAACCATTGGGGAGCCGATAATTCTGATATTATCATTGATTATTGTCAAAAGCCTCAGAAGTTTTGGATCGTCATAGTCAAAGCGATGACCAAGCAATATAGACACAATTATATTGGCCACAGAAGCATTCATGATCATGGTGTTTTCAAATGGTTTTTCTGGAATATAACCAGAGATATGAATACAATTAACTCATAGTTTAGTAATAAACCTAATTCTAAGCAACAAGGGTCAAAATAGTTAATCCAAAAAGGTTAAAGGAGCAAAGGGTTTCTGTTTTGCAAATGCAGGATACCTCTGGAGGGTTCCGGAAACATACTTCGGTCCACAA
Source organism: Glandirana rugosa (assembly GCA_018402905.1). Classification (NCBI taxonomy): domain Eukaryota; kingdom Metazoa; phylum Chordata; class Amphibia; order Anura; family Ranidae; genus Glandirana; species Glandirana rugosa. Next base: position 1,326,570 of record BLSH010171519.1, read on the forward strand.
ATTGGTGGATGTCTCTGGGTGGACACTGCTGAATGCAGCAGACTTCTGCTAACCAACTGGATGTTTGTATAAGGGCTGGTGGTGATAGGAAGAGCTGCCAATGGCTTGGCTTTTTCAATAGGCTGGGGATGGTCTTGTGAGCAGCCTATTTTTTTCTGGACAGTGCATATTTTCAACAAAATGTATGCCACTCTATTCGTAAGATGCTGTATGGGTGCCATGAGTATATGAGGCGCCCTTGGATATTTATGTTACATCCAACAAGGAACAAATACTAAAATAGATTATTATATGCAGAAATGCTATAGCCTGCTTTGCTTTCCTGCTGAAAGGTAATGACAAATAATTATAATTCTAATATGCAGCAGTTCTCATATATGAATTTCAAGTTATTCAATCATCATTAAATAGCTTGTGCAAGAGGGGGATTGTCTAGGGTGTATAAATTAAGACTTGAAAGAGAGATGCCAACCTGTGACTGCTCGTTATCAGGAACTAGACACCACATAAGGGCCCTTTCACACCGGCTGTATCTGATAAGGTCCGCCTGTCAGTTTTTCAGCCTGACCTGATCAGACCTTGCAGTCTCCCTTCCCGCAAAATCCAGACAGAAGGTGGCTCTATTTTCCATCCATCTGGTGAATAGGATCAGATGAAAACCGACAGGCGATCCGTTTCCATCAGATTTCCCCATAGAGGAGAGCGGGACTGTGTCCATGTCCGCTCTGCACATGGAGGCGCCTATGTGAAAAGGTCTTACAAGACTAGATTATAGTTAAAAGCTTAGGTATGACTTCGGAGGAGAGTGATCTCCCCAAAACAATGGGAGCATTGTCAATGAAAGGGGACAATGGAAAACACTGAGTATGTAAGTGTGTGAGAGACCTAAAGCATCTGAGAAAAAATAGGTATACTGTAGTATGGCATGTCTACTGGGTACATATATTGGAATCAACAGAGATAGTGATAACAGAGGATGTTAAATACAGTATATCACAAAAGTGAGTACACCCCTCACATTTTTGTAAATATTTAATTCTATCTTTTCATGTGACAACACTGAAGAAATGACACTTTGCTACAATGTAAAGTAGTGAGTGTACAGCTTGTATAACAGTATAAATTTGCTGTCCCCTCAAAATAACTCAACGCACAGCCATTAATGTCTAAACCGCCGGCAAGAAAAGTGAGTACACCCCTAAGTGAAAATGTCCAAATTGGGCCCAATTAGCCATTTTTCCTCCCCGGTGTCATCTGACTCTTTGGTGTTACAAGGTCTCAGATGTGAATGGGGAGCAGGTGTGTTAGATTTGGTGTTATCGCTCTAACTCTCTCCTACTGGTCACTGGAAGTTCAACATGGCACCTCATGGCAAAGAACTCTCTGAGGATCTGAAAAAAAGAATTGTTGCTCTACATAAATATGATCTAGGCTATAAGAAGATTGCCAAGACCCTGAAACTGAGCTGCAGCATTGTGGCCAAGACCATACAGTGGTTTAACAGGACAGGTTCCACGCAGAACAGGCATCACCATGGTCAACCAAAGAAGTTGAGTGCACGTGCTCAGCGTCATATCCAGAGGTTTTCTTTAGGAAATAGACATATGAGTGCTGCCAGCATTGCTGCAGAGGTTGAAGGGGTGGGGGGTCAGTCTGTCAGTGCTCAGACCATATGCCCCACACTGCATCAAATTGGTCTGAATGGCTGTCGTCCCAGAGGGGAGCCTCTTCTACAGATGATGTATAAGAAAGCCTGCAAACAGTTTGCTGAAGACAAGCAGACTAAGGGCATGGATTACTGGAACCATGTCCTGTGGTCTGATGAGACTAAGATAAACATATTTGGTTCAGATGGTGTCAAGCATGTGTGGCGGCAACCAGGTGAGGAGTACAAAGTCAATTGTGTCTTGCCTACAGTCAAGCATGGTGGTGGGAGAGTCATGCTCTGGGGCTGCATGAGTGCTGCTGGCACTGGGGAGCTGCAGTTCATTGAGGGTACAATGAATGCCAACATGTACTGTGACATACTGAAGCAGAGCATGATCCCCTTCCTTCGGAGACTGGGCCACAGGGAAGTATTCCAACATGATAACGACCCCAAACACACCTCCAAGATGACCACTGCCTTGCTAAAGAAGCTAAGGGTAAAGGTGATGGACTGGCCAAGCATGTCTCCAGATCTAAACCCTATTGAACATCTGTGGGGCATGCTCAGATGGAAGATAAAAGAAAGCAAGATCTCTAACATCCACCAGCTCCATGATGTCATCATTGAGGAGTGGAAAAGGACTCCAGTGGCAACCTGTGAAGCTCTGGAGAACTTGATGCCCAAGAGGGTTAAGGCAGTGCTGGAAAATATTGGTGGCCACACAAAATATTGACACTTAGGGCCCAATTTGGACATTTTCAATTAGGGGTGTACTCACTTCTGTTGCCAGCGGTTTAGACATTAATGGCTGTGTGTTGAGTTATTTTGAGGGGACAGCAAATTTACACTGTTATACAAGCTGTACACTCACTACTTTACATTGTAGCAACGTGTCATTTCTTCATTGTTGTCACATAAAATATAGAATAAAATATTTACAAAAATGTGAGGGTTGTACACACTTTTGTGAGATACTGTATATAGGAATATATAGGATGTTTGTTATTGTCAAATGATGTATTTTGCATTCAAATGCATTGCTGTTCAAATAGATGCACTAAAACATATATGAATCTTAAGCCGGCCATAGATGGTTCGAATCTCAGCCAGTTTAGCAGGGACCGGCCAAGATTCGACCCGTTTATGGGGAGGCTGATTGTACCCAAGTTGATCCACTGATCAACTTGGGTACAACCAGCATGTTGGATTTTAACATGCAATTTTTGTCTGTGGCTATAGCTGCTAACAATAATCACTGTATTCTCCAGGCAGGGACGCCTCCCTGAGCCCCCCTCCTTTCCCCAGAAGAACACAAAAGCTCCGCAGGAGGGATTTCCCCATCAGCACTGAATGTGGTGGTGGGGGAATTGAGAGATTATTGTTTTCTGCAACCCATGGTTGCAGGAAAGAAAGTCACATGCTCTATGGCCTGCCTTAGCAAAAATGCAACGTAAATCATAACAGGATAAATGCAGCCTTAGGACTGTCAAACACAGTGTAGTACCACTGACCTTTGTAGGCTTTAAAAACTGTTATCAACTTTTGGCACTCTTCAGTGATCTTATCTTCTATTGTTCTCTTCCCCATTCCAAAATCCCGCAGTGTAGAAAGAGTGAATCGTCTCATGGCTTTCCAGTTATTACCATTAGAAAATATAAGACCTGAAGAAAAAATAAAATAAAACATAGATATAAACGGAATAAATGTAGACTTTTTTACTGTACCTTGTAGCCTGTAGCAATGGCAAGATGTCCTGTACAGTTCTTCACTCAACATGTGAAAATGTGATTACTGTTGAGTGAAACTTTATGCAGGGGATGTGTCGGAGCACTGGAGATCAAATCGCTGCTCAGCAAACAGAGCAACAGTGCTCCAGCCAATACTACTAATGCAGTACTATACAGTAAAAGCACACGTCTGTCCGAAGTTTCTCGGGTAACAGACGACTTTTGCCCAGTGTCTTCATGTCTTGCTTGACGTGAGGACACTAGGTTTCCTCTTTATATCTGTTTACTCGATACCGACATGAAGAACTAAGTACTTGTCATCATTTACAAACACGTAAAAATAATGACATGAAAAAAGTGACACGAAAATGACATATCATGACGTAATCATCATAACCGACCTCGTGACAACGAGACAAACGACTCGTCGCTAAACTAGAGGTCACGAGGCTGTGTAGGGGACGTATTTCAAAGTGAGTTGTCA
>BLSH010171519.1:1347694-1372202 GCA_018402905.1 Glandirana rugosa
GTGCTGACTACTTCACTGGCCGTTGATGCCTCTGGTGCGCGTTCTTCTATTTGCCCACCGGGGGGAGTGAGCATGATTTTTTCCTGCTGACTCCCAGTGTGATAGACTAGACCTATAGCAAACCACTGGCCCTTCATGGATTTACTTCACTGTGTGCTCCATGACATCATCAGTCGTGCGCCGACACCGTGAGGTCATCCATGGGCGCAGAGGGGTCACATGATTGAACTTTTTGGCGCCAAAATCCCTGATAAAAAGAGGTGGTGGCAATGAATTCAGTAGCCACCGCCTCTGCAGCAGCTTGGACCACGTTATCACCCATCCACCCACAGGTAAAAACTCTCTTTAAATATCCTTCTGGACATGTACTCTTTTGCCCCGAACTGACCATCATGCATTATATGTGCAATGATCGGTCACTTTTCGGGATGGCTATGCACGATGGGGATTATGTGGATCCAATTGGTGGTCCCCCTCATCTCCCACCGCTGCATCGCCCAATGGCTATTTTTGGATTCCTGTTCCTCATCTCCTTTTTTTGCTCCGTTCCCAGGCTTTGTGGTGTCTGTCCAATAGAGGGTCTCTCCTGCTTTTTGGCTTTGCCATATGCAGGGGGCCCTTGTGGCACCCGGAACCCTCGGGGTGGCGCCTGATCGGTGGGGGTCTCCTTGTTCCCTGCTCTCTTAACATCATATGGGGATTCTGCTTCTCTCTCATCCTTTCAGAGGTGGCTCTGGATATGCGGTATGACCTCTATTTCTGGTGTGGGGTGAGTTGCCCTCCATGACTTTGTTCCCATACCCCCAACCCTGTCGCATGTAATACTAGTGTATAATGATATGATGTCTTTCAGAATATGTACATGGGTTACTAATTGGCCCCTGAAGAAGGGTAGTCCATCCCGAAACATGTCGGGCCTTTACCCATCAGGATTCCATCTCTACACATGAACCACACCGCATTCATGTACCAGCTCTGGAATGTAACAACTTTGGTCTTGATGATTTTATTAATATATGTGATTTGACTCATGCTTGTAATTCTGTGTTCTTCCTGTTTCTGGAATAAAAAGTATTTTTTATAATTCCATTGTACTGCCTTTAAAGTCCCGCTATATGTACTGGGGGAGTACCTTTTCGCTACTACTTGAATGGGATGTTGGCAGACCTCTTTTGATTAGGTTGGGATTATTTTCATAAAACTTTTTAGAAAGTAGACAGTCCAAGGTACTTAGTAAGAGGCATGGTGAGTTTTTTTAAGATGTAATTTTTTCCCACAATTCTTTGCATAATGAAGATGTTTATTTTTTTATTTTTTTCATAAAATTGTCATAATAACAGGTTATTTTAGTATGGCGATATCACATGTGTGAGACTTTTACATAGCCTGGCCACATAGAGAGGCCCAACATGCAGGGAGCACCATCAGGCTGTTACATACCTGGGAGGTGAGCCAGACGGTAGAGGGAGACCTCTCCTACAAATCCAGCTCGCGGGCTACTGGGAGTGATACAGCAGCCACGGGAGTGTGGCAGGGTAAGAGTGCCTAGTCAGTCCCGGGGAAAGCGGAGCAGGAATCTGGAACAACCGGCTGGACAGTAGAGCAGGATGCTGGAACAGACTGGCTGGACAGCAGAGCAGGATGCTGGAACAGACTGGCTGTACAGCAGATCAGGATGCTGGAATAGACTGGCTGGACAGCAGAGCAGGATGCTGGAACAGACTGGCTGGACAGCAGAGGAGGATCAGGCAGGCCGGATCAGCAACGAGCAGGCAAATAGCAGGCAGAAGGGGCAGGCAAAGACAGGTCACAAGGCAGGCCGGGGTCAGGGCAGGCAGCGATCAGACAAAGGTGAAGGACAAGCCGGGTCAAGGTCACAGAAACAGGTAACAGGATCACAAGTTTCAGGAACGCAGAAGCTGCAGGCCAAACAGCAATGTGCCAGTGCAGAAGCCCGGTTTAAATAGTCCTTCTGGCGCCAATGTTCGTATCAACCGCGCGCATTGATGTGCACGTGCGCATCGGCGCGTAAGTGCGCCGGGACGAACGGATTGTTCTTTGGGCTTCCTGACACAGGCGTTCTAGGAGCATAAATTACGCATAAAATATCTTGACTATCTATCACACTTTTGAAGGCCCGGGAGCACCAGGACAATAGAAACACCCAAAAAATTTTGGAAAGTAAACATCCCAACATATATTCTATGAGGCGTAATGAGTTTTATGAACATGTCATATTTTTCCACAAGTGTTTGGAAAATGTGGAAAGAAAATGAAAACGTATTTTTCTTACACAGTTGTCCATTTATACAACATGTCTAACACATAGCAAGTACATAGCAAAAATTACACCCCAAAATATATTCTGCTACTTGTTCCGAGTATGGCGATACAACATGTGTGAGGTTTTTCCACAGCCTGGCCACATACAGAGGCCCAACATGCAGGGAGCGCCATCATACCAAACAATGACCACTGCCTACACCTATAACTGGCCTTTGCAGCAAGGAGCATTGGATGGCAACAAACAGCAAAAACAAGGGCCAGGGATAAATCCAAGGCAAATACCAGCTCTACTTACCGGCCAGCTGCGACTAACCAAATTAACCTGTCTAACAGTATGCATTTAAAAACAGGGGTTTAGTTGCACAAATTTGCAAATGCATGCGTAAGCTACAGGCCCCGCCAAGGCACCCTGTGATCTGTAGTCCTATCTCTGACTTGTAAGAGACTCCACAGTGGAAGCACATGCATTCTAATAAGATAGGTGAAGGCAGATGGTCTGGAGGGGGCCCCACCCCTCCTTAAAGGTGCAGGGGCACATTGAACACCCAGCATATAGTACAGTGGCTGCAAAGATGTCAATGCGTTGCCTAACCAAAAATCAACCATACCAAACAATGACCACTGCCTACACCTATAACTGGCCTTTGCATCAAGGAGCATTGGAGGGCAACAAACAGCAAAAACAAGGGCCAGGGATAAATCCAAGGCAAATACCAAATTCTACTTACCGGCCAGCTGCAACTAACTGCAAAGGAGAGCAACTAGAGAGAAGGAGAAGCCAGCTTTTAACTGCTGTAGGGAGCGACACCCAGGGAATCAGTTCCTCTAAGTACCCCCCCACTTCACCGATCACCCCCTCTCCTTCCCATATCCGATCCCCCTGCTGCCTGGGCCCCATACAGGAGGACTTGTGCTACCCCATTATCAGCGGCCCCGATGAAAGGCATGTAACAAAGCCTTTCATTGTGTACAACTGTCATGTGATCTGCTGTGATGCGTGTGTGCTGTCACATGGTACCGGCAGCGGGCCAGTGCAGTGACCTGTCACCGACCATGTCCGGACATGGTGGGTGAGAAATCGCGCTGGAGCGCAGCACGATTCTGGGAGGACGTCATATGACATCCTCCCAGGATAATAGTGCTCCTGCCCAATCGTCATTTTACTGGGCTGGGTGGGAAGGGGTTAAAGTGAAAAACCTCCTGTGTGCAGCCCCCCTTATACTTACCTGAGCCCAGTCTTGATCCAAGGCTGTGCACAAGAACAGCTGCTCTCTCTGCTCTCTTTCCTCACAGGCCTATGGCTCCTGCTGCTGTCAATCAAATACTGTGATGAGGGAATGGGGGCCAGGCCGATGGACACAGACAGCGCAGCTCGGGATCGAGCCTGCAGGTGTTCCACCATAGGAAGCAGCCCCAAATGTGGCACACCACGAAGAGGAAGATTCAGGGGTGTCGGAGGGGGAACCGAGAAGAGGAGGATCGAAGCTTCTGCTTTGTGCAAAGCCATTGCAAAGAGCAGGTAAGTGTAACATGTTTATTATTTAAAAAAATAATTTGGTATACAATTGCTTTAACATTTTTATTAATTCCAGTTATATGAATGTAGTAAGACCAGACCATGTCTGACACTGATAATTTCTCTGTAATTTGACAACTCTGTTAAAGGGAATGAATGATCACAAAGAATCTGGGTGTGTAGTTGTCACAAAGGATTTGGAAGGCCAAGAATAGTTCAGTTTGCTTAGACCTTACATAATACTCCATATTTAAGCCAGTCCCACCTAGGCAGGATTTATCTTTTAAAATCTACAAGAAATCTGATGTGCCAGGTAACACCCTTTAATAATGTCTCCTTTGTAGGGATGTTGCTATATGCAGTAAGGCTCCATTCACACCTCTGCAGTTTACATTTGAGCGTTTCTGCAGTGTTTTTGCTGTGCTTTCCGCATTTTTTTTTTTTTACTGCAATTTTACGGCGATTTGCATCTTTTATGCTTTTTTTGGGCAAATTTGTTGTAGGGCAGATTTAAAAATGCAAATTGCCGCAAAATCGCAGTAAAATGCGGTAAAAATACACTGCATGCTTTTCTGCAGCTTCTCCATTGAAGTCCATTGAACCAAAAAAGCAAAAAAAGCAGCGTTTTGCATTTTAAAAAGTCCCTGACGCTTTCCAAAAAACGCAGAAGCACAAAAGTGCATTTATGTGAACGTGTTCCATAGAAACCCATGTTAAAAAAATGTCCTGCGTTTCTGCAAAAAGCATGGAAAAATGCATTGGTGTGAATGGAGCCTAAATGTCTTTCATATTTTTATGATCTGCATGGAGCAGTTATGCTGCTGTCATTTTATTGTATGGCTGAAATCACTTTCTTTTTTCTATTTAATTTCACCCGGTAATCCTGAGAGTAGCACATTTCCTTTTCCTTATGTGACTAAGCTCACTGCTCCACTGTATCTACACAGGGATGATGGGATAAACTGTAAGTTGTATGTCGTATGTAGTACGCCATGTTCTTCTGTTCTCTTTTCCCAAAATGACAGCCAGGAATTGCTGTTTAAAAGGAATGTAAAGCTTACTTGTTTTTTTAATTAAATAATAAACATGTTATACTTAGCTGCTCTGTGCAATGCTATTGCACAGAGTGGCTCTGGACCTCCTCTTCTTGGGCCCCACAGCAGCACTCCGGGCTCCTTCTTTTCTCAGTATGCCACCACAGAAAGCCACATCTTATTGAGGGATACGTGCAGGCTCGGCCCCAAGCTAAACTGTGTGCATTTATTGAGAGTGCTGGAGCGATACAAACACTGGGACATTTTTTACTTTAAAGTGGTTGTAAAGGCAGAAGGTTTTTACCTTGATGCGTTCTCTGTATTAAGGTCAAAAACCTTCTGTATGCAGCTTACCCAAGCCCCCTCTTATACTTACCTGAGCCTGATCTCGATCCACGGCTGTGCCACGCTGTCTGTGTCTATAGACACAGGCAGCGCAGCTTGGGATTGAGCCTGCAGGTATACCACCATAGGGAAAGGCCTCCTATGGTGGCACACCGAGAACAGGAGGAGCCAGCACTCTCCCAGCAAATAGACTGGGCTCTCACCGAGATTCCCAGGTCCTGTATTGAGCACCGAGAAGCAGGGGTGTGATTCTCAATCACTTGATTGCTATAATCAGTCACTGTACAGCTCACCCTTGTGATTTTTTTTTTCTCCTCTTGAATTGAGAAAAAATAGGTATCTTTTTCTCCTTGCTAAAGGAGAAAATGTAAAAAAGTAAAAGTAAAGAAGAAATAGTTAGATCGGGGTTTGATCAACTGTAGGTCAGTGTTAGGGTTATGGTTAAGGTTAGGGTCAAAGCTCATGGTCAGAGTAAAGGGTAAGTGTCAAAGGTCAGGGTCAGTGTATTTTAGGTAGGATTACATTTTTTTTTTAAATTCGTGTCAGTGTCAGATTGTGTCAGTGTCATTGTGTTTAGGTAGGATAAGCAAAAAGCAAAATGCACATTATTGTTTCTGGATCCTACTATTGATGCAAAGAACAAATGATATACACATATGTGGTACTGCTGTGATCACCAGGAGCAGGAGAATGTATTACGGCTTGTTTTTTTGGCAGTAGTTTATGGTAATAGCAAGAAACATACAGCTAAATGTCATTTATTTTTACTATTTTGTGGCAGTATTTCTTTGATAAATAAAAACATCAGGAGATATCCATTACAATTTACCGCCAAATGAAAGTTCAATTTATCCTGAAAATGTATCCTGAAAAGACAAGGTATAATTCACCTGGATACACTAAGTAGTTGCAATAATATGAACCGTATTACTAACACATGTCAAAGTTGCAAAACTGTGTTCAGGCATTACGATTAGTTTTACCCTCCATCATGAATGGGTGAACTAGTGTAGCTATTTCCGCTGCTGCTGTTGAAATTTTTATAAAAACTGTTCAGACATGAGATAGGGAGATACAAAGTAACATTGTTATTTTTGTATTTACTCTACTCGTTCATCTGCGGATCAAAAGAAATGGCAAATCCCTAAGGCTCGGGGGCGGCTTTGTAGGCTATTTTTAATGCAACTTCTGCGTGACTTCGGGCGACTTACAACGCGACTCCATGCCAGGCGACTTTGCCTGTGGCCAATCAGAGAAGAGTGGGAGGGGTGGCCTTCAAAAATTATTTGCTTTTTAACTGTAAATTCGCTTCAATATAGATGGGGGATCCGACTTGGAGGTGACTTCCATTGAATTCTATGGGCACAAGTGGGATAGAAGTTGCCTTGAAGTAGTACAAGAACCTTTTCTGAAGTCGGAGCGACTTCAGTATTATACATTAATACGGCTCCCATTCATTTCAATGGGATTTCGGATATCAAGCGACTTGGAGCGACACAAGTTGGATCTTAATTCACCTAGGTGTGAACCTAGCCTTACACTAAATTTGCATTGACATGCAACTTTATAAAAAAAAATAGCCAATGATTACTTACCATACTTATTTAAACGCTCCATAACTTTCAGATGCTCTGCCCTAGACTTGTGCACCTCAGATCAACTTCTTACAATGATTTTAACGCCATATAAACTAAATACCTTGTTTCCCGTCTCCTCCTTACCTTTTAAATAAGGATTGTATTGCAGTCCTTGTTCTCGCTCGGCCTTCAGTAATGGACACTGAACTTTGGATTGCATTTATACATTTTACAGTCTAGCTAAAGCCCTCAATCTAAAGAAGCCTTGCCCACAAGTATTACAAAGCGTAAAAAGTGTGATGCAATGGTTTGCAAAGAAGTGTCGCGTGAATGCTGCATAGTCATATCTAAAAACACACACCTTTCATATCAATTCACAGCAAGGTACACTGAATACTGTGAATTATTACTTTTTAGTATGTTCTGTATACCATACATGCTATGGAATGTATAAACAAAGGTGTAATTGTACCTACGGCTTGCCAGAAGTTTCTATAGTGACCTAAAAGTGCAAGAGGCTGCACACAGAAATACAATACCTCTCTAAAACTACATGACATTCAAACTGCAATCAGGATATCAATGATGCATTTATGTGAGGGTTAGAAATCTTCTAGCAACTTACTTTATTTGGCTGGGTTCACACTATCCGACAAAAAAACGGTCCGACTTTGATCCTACTTTGCTGTGCGATTTACGGTCCTACATAGGGTCAAAGTCGGACCGTTTGTCTGTGAACAAGGATCCGACTTTGATCCTGACAATGCCAGGCACTTTGTGCTCTGGGGATTTTGAAGGGGAACTCCACGCCAAATTTAAAAAAAAAACTGGCATGGGGTCCCCCTCCAGGGGCATACCAGGCCCTTTGGTCTGGATTTTAAGGGGAACCCCCACGCCAAAAAAATGGCGTGGGGTCCCCCCCACAATCCATACCAGACCCCTTATCCGAGCACGCAGCCTGGGAGGCCAGGAAAGGGGGTGGAGACAAGCGAGTGCCCCCCCTCCTGGACCATACCAGGCCGCGTGCCCTCAACATGGGGAGTATGGGTGCTTTGGGGCAGGGGGTCTCTGCGCCATGTTGATGAGGACAAGGGCCTCTTCCCGACAATCCTGGCCGGTGGTTGTCGGGGTCTGCGGGTGGGGACTTATCGGAATCTGGAATTTTAAAATATTTTATTAAATCAGCTCCGGCGGTCTTCTCCCCTCTCTGGCTCTTCTTTCTTCGGCTCTTTTGCGGGGTCTTCCATCTTCTGAGGGGTCTTCTTTCTTCTCCTTCTCTGCGGCGTCTTCTGCTCTTTTGCCGGTCTTCTCCGCTGTCCCCTTCCCTCTGTTCTTCCTCTCTTCTTCTTCTTCTTCTTCCCATGTTGACACGGCGCAATCTCCTTCACGAATGCCCTCTCCGCTGTGTGCTGTGCCTTATATTGGCATGGGGCATGGCCACCAGATGACATCACCCGGAGGCCCCGCCCAATATGATGTTACGTCATGGGGTGGAGCTGTGACATCATATGGGGCGGGGCCTCCAGGTGATGTCATCTGGTGGCTACGCCCTATGCCAATATAAGGCACAGCACACAGTGGAGGGGGCATTCGTGAAGGAGATTGCGTCGTGTCAACATGGGAAGAAGAAGAAGGAGAAGAAGAGAGGAAGAACAGAGGGAAGGGGACAGCGGAGAAGACCGGCAAAAGAGCAGAAGACGCTGCAGAGAAGGAGAAGAAAGAAAACCCCTTAGAAGATGGAAGACCCCGCAAAAGAGCTGAAGAAAGAAGAGCCAGAGAGGGGAGAAGACCGCCGGAGCTGATTTAATAAAATATTTTAAAAAGCTGTGTGCTTTTTTGTGTACATATTTCTTTCCAGGTAAATGGGTAGGGGTACGATGTACCCCATACTCATTTACATAGGGTGGGGGTCGGCATCTGGGGGCCCCCTTGTTAAAGGGGGCTTCCAGATTCCGATAAGTCCCCGCCCGCAGATCCCGACAACCACCGCCCAGGGTTGTCGGGAAGAGGCCCTTGTCCTCATAAACATGGGGACAAGGTGCTTTGGGGTGGGGGGCACAGAGCCCCCCTGCCCCAAAGCACCCATACTCCCCATGTTGAGGGCACGCGGCCTGGTATGGTCCAGGAGGGGGGGGCACTCGCTTGTCCCCACCCCCTTTCCTGGCCTCCCGGGCTGCGTGCTCGGATAAGAGTCTGGTATGGATTGTGGGGGGACCCCACGCCGTTTTATGGCGTGGGGGTTCCCCTTAAAATCCATACCAGACCAAAGGGCCTGGTATGCTCCTGGAGGGGGACCCCATGCCAGTTTTTTTTAAATTTGGCGTGGAGTTCCCCTTCATGATCCCCAGAGCACAAGTCGCATGCCAAAGTCGGATCAGTGAAGACACTGATCTGACTTTGATCCGACTTCAATGCTTCTCAATGGGCTGAAGTAGGATCAAAGTTGGACAAAAGTAGTACAGGAACCTTTTTCAAAGTCGGTCCGACTTTGAAAAACACAAATCGGAGCAGTTAAGACGGCTCTCATAGGGAATCATTGTTTTTGTGACGTAATGCGACTTGTACTCTTCATGTCGGTCCGAGAATCGGACTAGTGTGAACCCAGCCTCAAGGCCAAACATAGGAGGTGATGAGAAATCTCTGCAATGGTGACATAGACAAAAAGATTTACTAAAATCGGAAAGGGTTGGGACCTCTGACAATGTTCTTGTATTGGTGATTTCCGCACCTTCCATTTCTTGTACAGGTGTCCCAGGGACAGAAAGGGAAAGATATCTCCCCAATGGGTTTACAGACAGAAATAACCTGTCAGAAATGTTATCTCTCCCCCTCTCTGCTCAAACCAAAAAAAAAACTTTAGTTAGGATTTATGCCATCACGTGTCATTGTCATGGCTAAGTACCCCCAAAATCATGCCACTTATGATATACTTTGATACTTTAACATTTGATTCCATGAGCATGGTAGTATGATATCCATTAGTATAGCTGCCAACAATTCCTCATTTGGAATGACTGTCCCTCTTTTGAAATCACATCCCTCTTTCCTCCTCAGTTGTCCATCTTTGTGGTCTGATGCATAGACCTTCATTACAAAATGTACTATTTAACTTGTTCCCACCCAGCCACTGCACATAAATGGCTGGGTGGGCACTTTGCCTTTCTGAATGGACGTCCCTCAGAACGAGGCCGCTCAGTGGCACGATCCCGATGTGCTCGTGTCCCCCCAATACGGCGCATCTCCGATTGAGAGAAGGGCTCTTTGATTGGCCCTTCTGCATCACATGATGGCTATGTCCAATTACAGCCATCGTGTGATGTAAACAGAGCTGGCTGTCAGTTGATCGGCTTTGCTTCTCCTCATGGGGAGGCTGTCAGTGAGGAGAAGGAGAGCTGGTCTGTGTTGCCGGCAGGGATCAGTCAGTGAGTGTACAGCACTTTACACTCACTGATCACACAGCAAGTGTCCCTGCAAAGTTCCCCCACAGTGTCCCCAAAAATTGCCCCCACACAATAAAACACATCTGTCCCAGTGATCAACATCTGTGCACATCAGTCCCAATGATCAACATCTGCACACATCTGTCCCAGTGATCAACATCTGCACACATCTGTCTCAGTGAACATCATCTGTCATCTGCACACATCTGTCCCAGTGTTCAACATCTGTCCTAGTGCTCAACATCTGCACACATTTTCCCAGTGATCAACATCTGTCCCAGTAATTAACATCTGTCATCTGCGTACATCTGCCCCGGTAATCAACATCTGTCACCTGCACACATTGGTCCCAGTGATCAACATATGTCATCTGCGCACATCCGTCCAATGATCAACATCTGTAATCTGCACACATCTGTCCCAGTGATCAACATCTGCACACATCTGTCCCAGTGATAAACATCTGCACACATCTGTCCCAGTGTTCAAAATCTGTCCCTGTGATCATCTAGGCCAGCGGTTCTCAACCCGTGGGTCGCGACCCCCTGGGGGGTCGATTGCCGATTTCCAGGGGGTCGCGAACGCTGTTGCAATATGGACAGACCCGACTCTGTATATACAGTAATGTCGGGTCCGTCTCGGCCAGCAAGCAGGGCTGGTACAAGGAAGTAGAGAATGTACAGGACGGCACCATTTACTGGAGGAGGGGGCAGGAGAAAGAAGTGCTGGAATTTTCTTCTAAAACCGGGCTGGCATGTACACTAACTGTGTACACATCGCCCGCGCTACAGAGCTAATGGCTGCAGCATGTGACGAGTGGATTCCTGCGCCCGGCACAAGTCTGTGACTAGCCCTACCCTTCACCTCCCTGTCAGATGGACTAATCCGTTGGACAGACGCTTCCTAGTCCCGAACGGCGTGACGTCAGCAAGAGGCTGGATGGGAGTGGAGCTGTCTGCCGGTGTTCTGTGAACTGAAGGAGGAGGGAAGCAAGGAGTGCATCGCAGATTGCACAAGTAAGCATAGTGCCATCTGCAAAGGAGTTAAAGTACACTTTCAATGGGTGGGGGCTGAGGATGGGTTAATTAATCACAAACGGTATTTGTAATATGCAGCAGAAAGGGGGTTAATGTACTGCCATTGATGCATTAATGACCTGTGGCCGTTAATTAACCCCTTTGTGCTGCATTAGGGGCACCAGTGTCAGCGTTGATTAACCCTTTCATGCTGGTGCATGAAGGGGTTAATTAACACTGACACTGGTGCCACTAATGCAGCACAAAGGGATTAATTAATGGCCACAGGTCATTAATGCATCAATGGCAGTACATTAACCCCCTTCCTGCTGCATATTACAAATACCATTGGTAATTAACCACTTGCCAACCTGTCGCAGGTAGCATATACAGACACCAAGATGTACCCATAGGTTACTGCTTGTTACAGGGGTTTCAGAAGCATTCCTCGCCCGCCTACTCCCCAGTCATTGTACACAGCGGGAAAGTAAAAAAATGTTTTTTTTTCAAAATGTTCTGTCTTTTTTATATTAATAGAATAAACACAAAAAAAACAGTGGTGTGCAAATACCCCTAAAAGAAAGCTTTATTTGTCGCAAAATTACAGCAATGAAGGAGTAACGATAATTTTACTGTTAGGGGTCCCCATAACTTGGGAAATTTTATCAAGGGGTCACGGCCTTAGGTAGGTTGAGAACCACTGATCTAGGCACATCTGTCCCAGTGATCAATATCTGGGCACATCTGTGGAATGTGGTCATTATGTGGGTAATTCCATTATCTTGGTGCTCTAGGGCATTTGAAATGTAATAACTAGTCAGAAAATTAGATGTGTAGTTTCCACAGGCTGTCTGACACATGAGGTATCACACAAAAGTCTCACACATGTGGTATCGCCATACTCAGGAGGAGTAGCATAATGTATTTTGTGGTGCAATTCTTACTATGTACATGCTGTGCAATAGAAAAATCTTATAAATTGACAACTTTGTGTAAAAAAATGTGTTTTCATTTTCTTTCCACATTTTCCAAAAACTTGTGGAAAAAAAATGACATGTTCAAAAGACTCATTATGTCTCAGAATATATGTTGGTGTGTTTGCCAAATGGGGTCGTTTTGTGGGTGTTTTCATTATCCTGGTGCTCCAGGGCCTTCAAAAGTGTGATAGGTCGTCATGACATTAGATGTGTAATTTATGCTGCTAGAACGCCTGGCGGTGCTCTCTGCATGTTGGGCCTCTGTATGTGGCCAGGCTGTGGAAAAGTCTAACACATGTGGTATCACCATACTCAGGAGGAGCAGCAGAATGTGTTTAGGGGTGTAACTGCAAGTATGCATATGCTGTGTGTGAGACTTGTAACTTGTAAATATAACAATATCATGAAAAAAAAAATATTTCTTCATTTTCCAAAGCATTGTGGGAAAAAATTACTACTTCAAAAAAAATTCACTATGCCTCTTATTAAATACTTTGGACTATTTTCTTTTTAAAAAGGGATATTTGTACTGTCCTGACATTTTAGGGCCTCAAGATATGAGACAGTACATCAGGTGTGTTCAATTTTCAATGATACGTTGCATAGCTTGTAGACGCTATAACTTGCACACAAACCAATAATCAATAATAAAAGGTGTCTATCTTTAACCACTTCCCGACCGCCTCACGTACTTTTACTGCTGCAGTGTAGCGCTGTAGCGCGAATTGCCGTTTATAAGCGGTGGCTCACTCGTGCCCGCTGCACTCTGCAGCAATGTGGCCGTGGGTCTGGTGGACTCGATGTCTGCTGGCTACCTGCGATGACCTGACAGAGAAGAAAAACGGGGAACCGACGATGCAAACATGGCGGTTCCCTGCTCTGTCAGGTGGCATGTAAGAGATCTACTGATCCCTGTCACTGGGATCAGTTAGATCTCTTATGCCCCTGTCAGCCCAGCCCCTTCACAGTTAGAATGCACCTAGGGAAAACAGTTAACCCCTAGATCGCCACCTGCAGGTTAACCCCTTCACTGCCAATTCCATTTATACAGTAATCAGTGGATATTTAAATTTCTGATCGCTGTATAAATGTCATTGGTCCCAAAAAAAGTGTCAAAAATGTCTGATCACTGATGAATAAATTTGTTTTTTTTATTTTTTTTTTGTATTTTAACAAAAAGTAAGGAATATTGTTTTTTTGTTTTTTTGCAAAATTGTCGCTCTTTTTTTGTTTGTAGCGGTGATCAGAAATGACGCATCGGTGATCAAATACCACCAAAAGAAAGCTCTATTTGTGGAAAAAAAGGATGCGAATTTCTTTGGGTACAACATCGCACGACTGCGCAATTGTCAGTTAAAGTGATGCAGTGCTGAATCGCAAAAAGTGCTCTGGTCCTAACATGGGAAATCCTTACAGCAGTGAAGTGGTTAATATCTCAGAAAGTTGAAGGTATTGATGAGTCAAACTGCCCTGGGTTCGGTTTGAGCAGTGTTCAGGAAACTTTCACAGAAGTTCAGATGCTGAACCCAACCCCCTTTGAAATCAATAGCTAATAAGCAAAAGGTTGTCAAAAAAGTAGGGGCACTATTGGCAAAACTCCCTGTTACCATGTTAATTAGAACAATGGTCTCTACTTTTTTGTGTGTAAATGAGTATGTAAATGAGGATACTATGTGCCCCTTACTCATTCACATGGACATCTGGGGATCCCCACAAACACAGGACCAGGGTTATCGGGATCCCCAGATGTCCATGTGCATGAGTAAGATGTACATAATATCCCTACTCATTTACACACAAAAAAGTAGTCTTGAAATAAAGACACCAACATGTTTGATAAGCCCTTTATTAAGAAAATAAAAATCCCCCCAAAATGTCCCCCTTTGTAAACCCATTGTCAGCCAAGATGACCACCGACTCACCATAATTAAAAACCCGATGGACCTGGTGCACATATCCGATTCCAATGGTACTGCTCACAGAATGACAGCTCCCCAATCTATCATCTGATATATAAAAGGAAGTGGCAATAGTGGCCACATCTTGTCAACGACATTATAGAAATATGGTCAGTGACTATATGTGGGCAGTGATATCACTGCTATCTTCACCCCTTTGCTTATATGACCTAGGTTCAGGCAGAACTGTTGGCTTATCCCTAATTTGGGGGATATACACTTCTACAAACTCCTCCCCTAGTGTTATGTGATTAATTTAACAGAAACAAATTCTATAATTTTCTGTTAGAGGTGGCGTGAGGTCTGCTTTAAAAACAGGACTACCTTATAGCTGTACAGACCACCAAACAAGAGAAAATGGGTTCAGGTTTCCTGAACTAAAGTGAGTATTCTGACTGCCCTTAGCATCACCTGCTCCTCTTTTTTCTTACCTATGGTTCTCTTGCTGAATTTAGCAACAAATGCCTCATATACAAAATGACCTTTAACCAAGTTACATGGGCGTAGGGAGTTTCCTTGTAACAGGGAACAAGATTTAGGTAAATGGATAATACCTTATTGATGCTCAAAGAAAACAAAATAAATCACTTATTATTTCTGGGTATTTCATCATCAGCAGGAGTCCCCATCGGTGAGTGGTTGAGGTTGACTCAATTCCAGCAGTGTACAAGTTCGTTACCAGAACTGCTAGATTTGTATCATTGAAATATAACTCTTGATTTGGCTTTTTCTGAAATTCATACAATGCAGAGTATACCATGTTTGCTTTAGCTCTTATATGCAGGGCTGGATTTCAAAAGCAACCCATCTCCATACTAGGATCACCTCTGACACTTTTTTTTTCGTTTGCTTAGTATAGTAACAATGTGTTTATAAGGTTATAAGAGATGACTGTGTTTTTACTGGTAATGTAAAACAAATTGAGGCCAGTAACTACCTATGTTGTTGAAGAGACCTTAAAGCAGGGTTCACACTAGTGCAATTGGATGCGGATTTCCCCGCATCCAATTCACATGACAGTAGATTGTGACCGGCACTCTATGGAGCCGGTTCACACCTCATTGGGGCAGCTGCGGAGAGGCTTGCACAGGAGTCCTGTGCATCTTTGGCTCCATTTCAGGGCCAAATTCAGGCAAAAATTTGGCCCTGATTCATCCATAAAACAGAGAACTGGGATGCACTGGACCCCCTGCTGCGAGCTCTGGCAGCAGTGTGAAGACGGCCTAACTGAGGGGAAAGGACTAGTCAGAAGCTATTCTTTTCCCTATACTCACTCATCATGTCTTGTTCTTCACCATGTTTTTGTGTGGAACTGGCCATGTTGGTAGAAAAAGGGCTTTGTATCCTCAAGTCAGAGCTGCCCCCTAATGATTGATGGGGATGGGGGGGGGGGGATTTTAGAAGCAGTAGGACAGGTGTTGGAAGCACAGATGGACAAGCATATAGCTGTTTGGCAGGGCTTTTTTACTGTAATTTGTAAGGGTTTAGCTCAGCAGCGGGTTGTGGGTGTCTTCCTGGATGAGTATGCAACACGTTAAAAAAGCCCAGTAGATAGCAGGAACATTACTAACCAAATATGAATAGATATGAAAATTCAAAAATTGTCCACACTATTATATATAGGGGGTCATTTACTATAACTCCGGACACTAATTATAATTATAGAGGCAAAATTACTGTGATTGCGCTAAATAGCACTAAAATGGCAGACATCGCGTTAATTAGCGACCAAACGAAATTCACAATAACGCTGGAGCAAAAATACTCCCAGAGCAGCAGTAGAAGATGGTGACGAGGAATAACAGAGAAGAGGCGGGAGAAGATAGTGGCGGGAGAGAAGACACCTGGAAATAGACGGCTCAGAGCTATTTTACAATAAAGCATTTGTGAAACTGACTTTTTTTTACATTTCACGGCATTTCACGGCTTTTTTTGGTGAATGAGTACGGGTACAATGTACCTGATACCCATTCACATAGTGTGGGGGGCCGGGATCTGGGTCTTAAAGGGGGCTTCCAGACTCTGATAAGCCCCCCCACCCGCAGACCTCAGCAACCACCAGCCAGGGTTGTCGGGAAGAGCCGCCTTGCCCCAAAGCACCCCCCATGTTGAGGATTGTTATTAATAATAATAATAATAATATTAATGCCTCAAATGCAAAACATTATTCTATAGAATGAGAATAATCAAACATTAGTAATTTTATTTTCTATGTATGATTGTGCTTAGCTCTGTAGCATAGTGGTATGTCCTGCTACCTTCAAAGGTTGATGGCATGGATTTGAATCCCACCCGAAGGGCCTGGTATGGACTGGGGGGGGGGGGGCACGCCATTTTTTGTCTAGACTTTTGAATAGCTGGATTTTTGGAACTCCATACCATAATATTATTGAATACTTACATACCATTGCATGCATTTGAAGAGTTAAAATTATGGAATCAACCAAACCGATGTGCATTAGATAATTATGCCTGCTGACTACAATGCTTTCAGGAGGTGATACCATCAGTGGGATTTGAACACATGCCATCAACCTTTGAAGGTAGCAGGACATACCACTATGCTGCAGAGTTGAGCACAATCATACATAGAAATAAAATTACTAATGTTTGATTCTTTTCATTCTATACAATAATATTTTGCATTTGAGGCATTAATATTACGTTAACAATAATGTTCATATGGCAGCTGACAGCTGAATGTAAAAAAACCAAAAATTGCTCAAAAAAAATCACAAAGAAAAATGCATGGGGTCCCCCCTCACGACTATACTAGGGCCTTCAGGTCTAGTATGGATTCAGAGGGGACCCCACCATGCCAAAATCCATACCAGACCCTTATCCGAGCATGCGGCCTGGAGGTCAGGAAAGGGAGGGGACGAGCGAGTGCCCCCCCTCCTGAACCATACCAGACCACATGCCCTCAACATGGTTTTAAGGTCACCCCAAATCACCTTGTCCTCATGTTGATGGGGGCAAGGGCCTCTTCCCGACCACCCTGGCTGGTGGTTGTCAGGGTCTGCAAGTGGGGGGCTTATTGGAATCTGGAAGCCCCCTTTAAAAAGGGGGCCCCCAGATCCTGCCCCCCCATGTGAATGAGTATGGGATACATTGTACACCTACCCATTCACCAAAAACAGTAGTGTAGTGTGACAAAAGACAGTAGCCAGTTTTTGACAAGGAGAGGATGGAGGAAGACCGGAGGAAGAAGTGGGGAAGAAGAAAATTTTTTTAATAAAGGACTTGTCAAAAACTGGCTACTGTCTTTTGTCACAATACACTACTGTTTTTGGTAAATGGGTATGTGTACAATGTACCCCATACTTATTCACATGGGGGGGCCAGGGTTGTTGGGAAGAGGCCCTTGTCCTTATCAGCATGGGGACAAGGTGCTCCCCATGATGAGGGCATGTGACGTGGTACAGTTCAGGAGGGGGAGCGCTTGCTCACCCCCCCTTTTCCTGACCTCCACGCTGCATGCTCGGATTAGGGTCTGGTATGGATTTTGGGGGGGACCCCATGCCGTTTATTTAACCACTTCAGCCCCGGAAGGATTTCCCACTTTAGGACCAGAGCACTTTTTGCGATTCGGCACTGCGTCGCTTTAACTGACAATTGCGTGTCGTGCAATGTTGTACCCAAACGAAATTTGCATCCTCTTTTCCCCACAAATAGAGCTTTCTTTTGGTGGTATTTGATCACCTCTGCGTCATTTCTGATCGCCGCTATAAACAAAAGAAGAGCGACAATTTTGCAAAAAAAAACAAATTTCTTACTTTTTGCTAAAATACAAATCCAAAAAAATATATAAAAAAATATTTTTTTCCATCGGTTTTGGCCGATTTAGATTCTTCCTCATATTTTTGGTAAAAAAAAATTGCAATCGGCGTTTATTGATTGGTTTGCGCAAAAGTTGCCGCGTTTACGGACGATGAGAATTCATTTCTGGGGGGGTTTTTTTTTGTTTTTTTTTTACTAGTAATGGCGTCGATCTGCGATTTTTAGTGGTACTGCGATATTGCAGCGGACATGTTGGACCATTTTGACACTTTTTTGGGACCATTGGCATTTATACAGCGATCAGTGCTATAAAAATGCACTGATTACTGTGTAAATGCCATTGGCAGTGAAGGGGTTAACCTGCAGGGGGCCCTCTAAGGGTTTACTGTGTTCCCTGGGCGTGTTCTAACTGTGTGTGGGCTGCCCTGGCTGGAGATCTTCCATACACAGGAAGCCGGTGATCACAGCCCTTCCCCCTCTATGAGAACGGAGATCCGTGTTTACTTACACGGGCCTCCGTTCTCTCACTGCAGGGGGGCCATCCTGGGTAGCCAGTGGCGATCGAGTCCACCGTACCCGCTCCCTGCCCCCCCTCCGGCAGCCCATGCTCACAGCACTAGTTATCGCAGCCGCCGTCATGTGACAGCGGTTTACGATAACGAGCCACTCTGTCGCTGTCAGACTGCAGTCAGTGGTTGGCAAGTGGTTAAAAAATGTTGGCCTGGGGGGTCCTCTCCTAACCCATACCAGACCCAACATTTTGGCGTGCGGTTCCCCTTAAGACCCATACCAGACCTGAAGGGCATGGTATAGACTGGGGGCAGGGGGAGACAACGACGACCACACGCTGTTTTTTTTTTTTTCTTCATTTTTTAAAATCTATATTGCCATGAGCCGGCAATACATTAGAGCCGTGAGCAAGTTTAAATTACTTTATTTTTTAATGTCATTTTGCTGCGACACACATCGCACAGATGTGCCACTTTACAGGCAGATTAAGGGGACCCCCCAAGCAGGATATTTAACTACTTACCGCCCGTAGGAAGTCCATGGATATCTTGGACTTTGAGTGGTGATATCTAAATGATGCCTGCAGCTACAGGTATCATTTAGATATCATTTTTTCTGACCAGTTCAGCCGCTTGATCATTCTTACAGGTAATAGCGGGAGGGGACACTTTTTGCGTTTCGGCACTGCGTCGCTTTAACTGACAATTGCGCGTCGTGCGACGTTGTACCCAAACAAAATTTGCGTCCTTTTTTCCCCACAAATAGAGCTTTCTTTTGGTGGTATTTGATCACCGCTGTGTCATTTCTGATCGCCGCTATAAACAAAAGAGGGACAATTTTGCAAAAAAACCCAAATTTCTTACTTTTTGCTAATTTACAAATCCAAAAAAAAAAATATAAAAAAACATTTTTTTGCAACGGTTTTGGCCAATTTATATTCTCCCTCATATTTGTGATAAAAAAAATCGCAATCGGCGTTTATTGATTGGTTTGCGCAAAAGTTGCCGCGTTTATGGATGATGAGAATTAATTTCAGGGGTTTTTATTTGTTTTATTTTTTACTAGCAATGGCGGCGATCTGCGATTTTTAGTGGTACTGCGATATTGCAGCGGACATGTCGGACCATTTTGACACTTTTTTGGGACCATTGGCATTTATACAGCGATCAGTGCTATAAAAATGCATTGATTACTGTGTAAATGCCATTGGCAGTTAAGGGGTTAACCTGGGGGGCGCTCTAAGGGTTAACTGTGTTCCCTGGGCGTGTTCTAACTGTATTAGTGTTTGAATGGCAGGGGAAGGGGAGTGATCACGGCTTCCATGTAGAGGAAGGCTGTGATCACAACCCTTCCCCCTCTCACAGAACGGAGATCCGTGTTTACATGCTCAGATCTCCGTTCTTTCACTGCGGGGGGCATCGCGGGTAGCCGGTGGAGGTCTTGTCCGCTCTACCCGCTCCCTGGCCCCCCGGACACAGTGAGCGTGAGAGCGTGCCTCCAGCGGCGCGCGCGCTCACAGTGCACGATCTGGCAGCTGCCGTCAAATGACGGCGATTTGCCTAATAGAGCCACCTTGTCGTCGTCAACCTGCGGTTGGCAAGTGGTTAATTGGGCGCTATTTTCATGAATCGCAGGAGCCCATACTGGCGCTCTAGTAAATTACCCCCATAGAGTTTGCATGGGATCTGCTGCGTGCAACAAGGACTGATTTATAACATCCTTTACTCTTGGTTTAAACAAAGTTTCAGCGCTGCATTTTTGTTTATATCATACGCCAAATATTGCCATGTCCACATTTGGTCAGTGATGTCACCACATCCTCACTCCCTTCAAGGCCGGTGCTACCATAAGGTGGCTTAAGCAGCCGCCTTACGGTGCCATTATAGGGAAAGGCGGTAAAATTCCCAGGCACTTGCACAGGTGGAGAACCCAGCTCCCCACCTCCCATCACTCAGTACTGTGCACCGCAATCAGGCGATATAAGTCCCTGCATGCAAAGTTACATAGTTACTGTCAGGAGACCACCTCTGGATCTCGGGCCGGGAGACCAGTGCGCGGACGCACGTAGCTTTTGTGCGTGCCGATGCATGCCTGTGCGTGCGTGCACACCCGCAAAGGCATGGCACTGGCATGGGCTCCCAGGCGACCATTTAAGCTGACAGCACCCTGCAATTGGTGCTGTCTGATCTACAGCACTTGTGTATGTCCCTGAGTGACCTGTAACCTGTTCATCTGTTCCTGTGACCTGGCCTGTCCTGACCTTGTTTGATCCCTGCCTGCACCGACCCCCGGCTTGCCTATGATCACTCTACTGCCTGATCCTTGTGTGCCTTTGCTGCCAGCCTGTTGATGACCCTGCCTGTACCCGACCATCCACCTGCCTGCTCCTTCTGTACCGCACCGCCAGCCAGTTCACGACCTAGCCTGTACCACTATGCTTCAGTTTGCACGAGTGCTCCAGTGGACCTTCTACTACCACCGGTGACCAAGTCCGACCCTCGTGCCATCCTGCACTCCCGAGCCACCTGTCTGCTCTACCAGGGGCTCCCGAATCAGGATAGTAAAAGAGGTTGCCTGCTGCATAAGTCAGACTCTACCATCAGGTACGTGACAGTTACATATAGTTACATAAGTCCATCAAGTCCAACCTGTGTGTGCTTTTATGTCAATATTACATTGTATATCGCAGTATGTTGTGGTCATTTAGGTGCCTATCTAATAGCTTTTTGAAATTATCTATGCTCCCTGCTGAAACCACTGCTTGTGGAAGAGAATTTCACATCCTCACCACTCTTACCGTGAAGAACCCTCTACAAGGATTAAGGTTAAACCACTTTTCTTCCAAATTTATTGAATGGCCGCTCGCAGCCCAGCCCATGCAGCCCAGTGAGAAGAGTCTGACAGCTGACCCCACTCCTGCTCCTGTCTCACTATGCAGCACTAACACAATTCTCTCCTGCCTCTGTAAACTATACTGCCTCTGTACCATTAAAACTGGAATCTGTTCTACACAAGGTAAATGATGGAATCTTTCCCTGCATCACTGATACACATGGTAGCATATCCCCACATCCATTCCTTCTGTCCAGCTGCTCACTGTCACTGTCTCTTCTCTCCCACTGCTTGTTCGGTTCTCACTTCACTCACAGCCTCCTACTCCCCCCCCCCCCCCTCCCCATTTGTTGAACTAACAATTCATTCTCACCCTTTTCTGGTCCTAAAGCCTCGTACACACGGGACGACGATCGTATTCAACATGTTGTACTCACGACTGTTGCATGCGGAATCAATCGTCTGTGGCCGCGCTTTCAACAGTTGAACATACGACGGTCGTGCATGGGAGTTGTATGTGCAGACTAGAAAACTTGGTCGTACCAACAAGCTCGCATACGACTGTTGTGTCGTGTGTAGAGCAGATGGGTACAACAAGTTGTATTGTGCTAAACACGCATGCGCCAAGTCCACTTCAACTAACACGAAATTAGATGAAGGAGCCCAAAGGGTGACGCTACTTCCTCTTTATACGCTCGTTCGCATCATCACGTTCGGCCGGCCGCAAGTTGTATGTACGACCGTCGGCTGCATGTCAGTATGCTATTTAAATTATGCAACATACGATTCAACACGGTCGTACGTGCGATCGTCGTCCCGTGTGTAGGAGGCTTTAGTCTTTTCATCTCAATCCATCTGTATGTTAAGCAATCCTTTCACCAGTGCCCCATCTGCAACTGTCACAGCCTCATAATACTGCCAGCATTCCATTCATACCTCATCCTGTCAGACCAGACCATCAGCATTCCAATCCTACCTGGTTGCTTCTTTATCCTGCCAAAACTCTTTTTTTCTTCCACTGCCACTGTCCAAGCTAGAGTAAGGGCAGCCATCAGAAATTTTTAGGCCTGGATCTCCTGGACCTGACCACCAACATTCCACAGGGTCCGCCCACTGGCCATCGTACCAAATCTGCCCACTGGCCATCCCACTTTTATTTTAACACTCTTGCCACCTAATATATCCTCCAATCCATGTCTTCCTACTCCTCTAATACCATCTCCTCCTCAAATCCCATTTCTTTCATCCCACATCCTCCTCCAGTTCCATCTCCTCTATTCCATTTCCTCCTCCTTCTCCATCCAATGCCTTTATCTTCCTCCTCCAGTTCCATCTCCCCCATCCCATGTCCTCCCCCAGTTTCATCTCCTCCATCCTATGTCCTCCTCCTCCTCCAGTTCCATCTCCCCATCCCATGTCCTCCTCCAGTTCCATCTCCTCCATCCCATGTCCTCCTCCTCCAGGCCCATCTCCCCCATCCTGTGTCCTCCTTCTCCAGCCCCACCTCCTCCTCCTCCAATACCATTTCCTCCATCCTATGTCCTCCTCCTCCTCCTCCTCCAGCCAATATTATGCTATGGGGACACCGCAGCTGTACGAATACAGCTGTAGGTCATAATTTGACAGGTGTGTGGATGCAGGTGTATGGCCCCAAACACAGACAGTGTGCATTCGGTGCCACTCGTCTGCATCTGCCAAATTGGGACCTGCGGCTGTGTGCATACAGCCTCTGCACCCTCATAGAGTAAGAGGTGGCTACAGCAAACCGCTCATTCACACTGTAAGGGCCAAAGAACCCCTATAAATCCTTTAATTTTTTAATTATATAAAAAAAGATGTTTACATTTTTTAAAAAGATTATTTTTTATTTACAATGTTTATACTTTTTTTTCTTACAATTCATTTTTTACATTTTTACAATAATTTTTTACATTGCTTTTTTTACAACACTGTTGTGGTGGGGGGAGGGTCTTGGGTAAAATATCAGGACTCTAAGAAGACCCCTGACATCTCACCTTTTGAGATAGAGAGATTCCTTTCTCTGTAGCCTAAGCTACACTGACGATGAATGAACAGGAGACAGAGGCTCCTGTTCATTCATAAACTGAAAGCATAGTAAACACAGTTTACCATGCTCCGTTATCAATGGACACAGGAGTGATCAGTACCGATTGCATAATATGTCCATTCATTCACTAAAAGAAGGGGCCGGTAAGTGACATATTTACCAGCCCCTTCCACCATGCTCTATGCTGACAGAGGCTCCTGTGTACCCGCAGCCGCTGGCAAGACAGGTAAGCTTGCAGAGCTGCAGGGGTACCCGGGGGGGCACACAGGAGGGAATCAGATGTATGCAGGACATAGAGGGTGATCGGTGCAGTGGGACACGGGGGTTATTATAGGAAATATGCCCTTTGTGTCTCTCCCTTCAGCAGCTAAAAGTCAGTGGAAGGGAGAAGGGGAGAAACCAGCTTTCAGTTGCTGCAGAGAGCCGCACAAGGCATTGTTACTCTAAATAACCCCGTCCCACCAAACTGACCCCCCTCTCTGTCTGGGTCCCCCAGTGTGTCTGGGCCCCTACAGGAGTATCAGTGGTACCCCCTGTCAATAGCCCTGGTTGGATTCCTCACACTACCACTCAACTGCTCATTTCACTCTTTCCTCCCCCTCCTGCTTTTCCTCTGTGCACCCCATTTCCATCATTATGTTTCATTACAGCAGTTCATGCAATAGTAATAATATATGTTGCTTTCCTATTTTTTTATAGCCATTCTCAAGTCAAGAGTCAAGTCAAGAAGCTTTTATTGTAATTTCAACCATATATAGCTGATGCAGTACATAGTGTAAATGAAACAACGTTCCTCCAGAACCCAGGTGCTACATACAACATCCTATGAACTCTTACCGATATTTTTTTATCCTTTCGTTGTATATAATAATGATAACGTACTTGACGACATTACTTTGTATTACTACCTTTACCCCACGTGTCTCCTTTTCGTCCTCCCCCTCCTTTCTCACTTTACTCGTCAACTCACCATCACACTCCTTAGGTTGGTCCCGATAACTGTCCCCCATGGTGACTATGAGGACATCCCCGGGTCTGTGTGACCCCCTGGGTCTGTCTCTCCCCCCAGTCAAACCACCCTGCCCCAATAAATCTCATTGTTACGGAACACGCCGAGAGACGTCGTTGACTTTCGACCAAAGAGGGGAAGAGGGAAGGTGACTGAAAAT
>BLSH010171519.1:1394104-1404145 GCA_018402905.1 Glandirana rugosa
CCTTATGTAAATTAGAAGATTCTCTAGTCTTTAATTCTGTGCAGAGTCCAAACCATTTTCAGAGTAAGTCCAGTTTGATATATCAGAGTCACTGGCCCTCAGAATGCCTCTTAACATTCCTTCACAGTTTCAATAGTAAGTGAAATCTACAAAGCTGCTAATGCAGCCATCTTCTCTTGCACCTGGAGAGGGTGTTAACAGAAATTATACGAACCATAAAAAGATCTGGGGGAAGTGCTGAAAAAGCTGGAGACTATTTTCTGATGCTCAGTAGACACACCTTTAATCCCAACTTTTCTAAATTCAATTGGCTCCATCTAAAAGGGGATTTACAATTCACCAACCAACATATTATCGCACAGAATAAAATTACAATTTTATAAAGACCAATTATGATATAAATCAGGTATATATAAAACTTAGAAGATTAAATGTATTCCGTTGGCCTACTTGATCTTGTAATTCAAGTGTGTTTGGCATCTGACTGATTTCTATATTTTTTTACATTACAGGTTTTATGAATGTAATGTATATTGCAGTCTGTATTATGTAATATGGACTTGGTTCCATTCTATTATTATTATTATTATACAGGATTTATATAGCACCGACAGTTTGCGCAGCGCTTTACAACATTAGGGCAGACAGTACAATTACAATACAATTCAATTCAATACAGGAGGAATAAGAGGACCCTGCTTGTTAGAGCTTACAATCTAGGAGGGAGGGTCAAGTGATACGAGAGAGTAATAACTGTGAGGGATGAACTGATGGAGAAAATAAAAATTGTGGTTGTTAGGCGGAGGCAGGATAGGCTTCTCTGAAGAGAAAATTTTTCAGTGATTGCCTAAAAGTGGATAGATTTGGAGGCAGTCTGACAGATTGGGGTAGGAAATTCCAGAGGATGGGAGAGGCTCGGGAGAAGTCCTGGAGGCGAATATGGGAGGAGGTGATGAGGGAACTAGAGAGCAGGAGGTCTTGGTAGGAACGAAGAGGACGATTAGGTTGGTATTTTGAGACTAGGTTAGTGATGTAGCTGGGGGCAGAGTTGTGGATGGCTTTGTAACTTATTTTAGATGATCTACTTTGTGTCAATGTGTCTTAAAGTGGAATTAAACCCGCAAATCTTTTACAGCCAAGGAAGATACCATTTTAGCCTCTGTTTGATCTTCAGTTGCCATGGTGCTGCACCTGTAATCAGTTATGATACCAGCCATTTTATAGCTTTTGCCAGTTATCATGAAATACCTGGAATGTAACTGTTTTGGTTAGTTAAATTTAGAAGTTTAGTTCAACTGTAAGCTGGTTGTTTTCTTTTGTTTACCATATTACCTTCCCTGAATGCCAGCACGGGCATGATTTAAATTTGACTGTTTTTTATTAACTAGCGTATTTGGGAGAAACAAAGGTGGCACTGTGTGCAATATGACTTTCCCAAATGTTCCACATGGTTTCAGGTCAGACCTTATCGTCACAATCAGTGACTTATATATTTATGTTCCATTCATGATTTAATTCCTGTATTAATACTTATCAGTCCTTAGCATATTATGTAATGTTTCTCCTTCAAAGTTCATAGTTCTTGTTCAGTTTTACTTATAAAGAAGCAAAGTTCACCAATCTGGAGGTGCCTTTGATCTTCACATATGGAGCTTTCAATTACAATTCTACTAATCAAAAAACAGATCCTCTTTCAGAAAGATTAAACCCAATCCACAATTACTATGCATATATTTACTGCCAGTTCACATTAATTACGAGGAATAGCACAGATCTCATGCTTCAGTGGAGGGGTTGTGAAGCCAACAGCACCTGTGAGGTCCAGTTTTGCTCCAGGTGGAGACTGAAAGGTGAAGTTTTGAAGCAGTGTTGTAAAGAAGAGGAACAGTTCCATTTTAGCCAAGGTTTCCCCAGCACAACTTCTCTTACCTTGGAAAAGAAATAAAGTATAAAATCATTATTACATTTATTGAAAGAAGAATATTGACTTTCTATTCTGTGTCCCCCTAGGTCTGCATGTGTCATCTCTTCAGCCTTTGAAATGAGGGGGCATTGTGGGGGTTTGTGCATCACATTTTAGAGGGCTTTGCACTTCCCCAATCAATATTTATAGAACTGTTTCTGTCCCCGCAAATCTTTGTGGTTAAAGAGTTTCCAACACTTTGTACAAATCAATGCATAGTATATATAACTGTTAAAACAATCACTTTCATTTCATTCTTGCCATAGACAAGCAAATGTAGGAGTAAGATGCAAACCCAATGCAATAGAAATCACATATCCTATGGCAGCAATACAGCACATGCATAGACAATGTATCACCCAAACCTTTAGAAGGGCAGTAGGGAATCGTGTCTGGGGGAATCTTACTAATGGAATATCCAAGATCCATTCCATCCAGGTGTAGCGATGCCCCCGACCTCTAGAGGCCTGATGGTGACTTCCAGAGTCAGGGAGAGCTGAGATCTTCCTCGAAGTGTGGGTTATTAGGCATGGTGGGTGTAATGTAAGTTGAAAACATGGGCACCAGTCACTTTTTGAATGCAAGAAAAAGAGATTTATTGTCTCTTAAATAGAACTGGGGAGAGAGGGTTAGGGCCAGGACACCCTTAGGCAGATACAATAGCAATTGGTAGACTCCGAGGCAAAAATGATAGGCAGACAGCTATACAGGTAGAGAGCCTTTAAGTTGGATGCAGCAACTGTATTTGTGGAACTGCTGTCTCCTATGGCAACTGAACTTTCAACAGTCAATAGAGATCTGTACACCTGCCCATGTGACAAAATATACATTGGGAAAACCAAGAGACAGCTGAGGATCCTCATAGGTGAGCACATGAGGGAGAACAGAGAAAAGGACGCAGAAAAACCTTTGGCAAGACACTTTGCCAGCCTCCATGAGGGGAAATTAGAGGGGGTGAAAGTGAAGGCAATTTATGCCCTGAAACTACCGCCCCAGGAGGGGAGACTTTGACCAAATACTCCTGCAGAAAGAGAAAATGGTGGATCTTCAATTTGAATTCTTTGGCGCCACTAAGCCTGAACACTGAATTTAACCTCCAGGTCTTTCTGCAGGATTAGGGTACACTGCAACTTATAGCTCATCACAGTGTGCCCCCTTATCCCTTCATCACCTAGTCCAGTCTCCATCTATAATCTTCAAAACATTCTTTAAAATATCCTTCAAGATACTTATACAACTTTATTGTACTCCCTTTGATATACCCTTTTTCTTCCTTTTTCTCTTCACACATCATCTTACAGTAGACCCTGTACTAACTGATGGCCCGCCCAGGCATTGGGAGTCATTGATTTGTCCGGGAATGAACCCTAATGTAATTCCCCTTTTATCGGGCTGTACCGGTAAAATACGACCAAAATAAACCCCCCCCCCCCTATGATATGTCTGTATCTTAGCATCAACGCGTGCAGAAAAAAAATCTGTCTCTTAAAAAAAACAAAAAAAACAAACCCCCCCCCATTTGGTTGTGTTCTGTGTCTGTTGTCTGACATATCAGTACTACACGAAATGCGTAGAGCTACTATTAACCATTACGCTATACCTTAGCATCATACATTATTACCCTACTAGTTAACCACTTTAAAAAGGGGGGCATGATGAGGTCCTGAGTTACGCAGATTGCTATCTGTGCACCACTACCATTTGTACATATATATATTGATGGATCGGGGAATATGTATATATATATATAATTATGAAATGTAATTCTGATTTACTGTATACCTTTGTATAATCATGTTATGATTGTCCACAATTCCTGATTATGATTATTTTTATACTTTTATATGCACAATATGTATCTGTGATTATCTAAATAAAACCTGTTTTTTACTATTATCCATCATCCATTTATTTCCCACCATGTGTGTCATTTAAAGTCCCGAGTTTCCTGGTTTTAATTTCTTCAAATATAGGGATGGAAGTGCATGACCCTACCATGTCATGACTTTGTTAAAAGTCCCAATTTTTTCCCCAATGTCTCTTATTCCTTATAGTCAATAGGGATGGACACACATGGTGGTTAAATATTTTAATCCTGGCCCCTTTGCTCATAGCCCCCTTAGTAAGGTCCCCATGTGGACCTTTATATATTATATTTTAGTATCTGCGACACCCCCATACACCTTGCCCTACTTAGTGTCATTTGTTTATATTTCACCTTGTCTCTCTCTTTCTGTGCCCGTGCATGGCGGTGGCTGGCTGGGGTGCAGTCTTGCCCGGTCTCCGACCGGTCCGGGGGCTGCGACACACACCGTGATCTCTTTCTCCCCCCTCCTCCCAAATGGGTTGGGGATGTTGTATGTGGGGGGGGGCGGATCCCTCCTCGCTGAGTGTCGGCGCCACGTCATCCAGTCCAATCACGCTGCCTCCATCTGATGTGCAGCACCGACTGGAATTCCATGCTCGCGGATGTGTGGTGGCGGGCGGTGGCTCCTATATCAGGGGGCGTCCGACGTGGGTCTGGATACCTCCGGCATGTCCACACACCCTGCATCTCTGCCATGGCCCTGGCCTTCACTACTACTCCAGGTAAATTTCACTCTGATCACTGTCTCACCTCCCCCTCGTGGCGTGGCATGATTCGCCCTTCACCTTCACCATCTGCTCTCCCCCCACACTATTTTCACTTCCCCACGCATCCTCCCAGATCCCTATTCACATCCCAGACATTGTCACACACACACTCACTGTCATCTGCCTACTCACATACATGTTCATTCACCCCATTTGTTCACAGGCACACACTGCTGGAGGTTCTTTTCCTGTGCCGGGTGCCTCCCTGACCGGAGCTGCTGCTATGTACCCCCCGCCTCAGCCCCTGGACCCATTGATCCTGGGCATCTGTTTGCTCCCCGGTGGTCTGCCGCCACTGCGCGGATATGGTAAGTTGAGCTAGGAGTACCTCTGGGGTGGTGGGGTACTCCTTCTTTCCTTTCCACCTCTATGACACTAATGGTTAAAAATTGTTTCTTCATCTATTACAGATGAACAACACACCTGCTCCTGATGAGTGATTGTAATGTCACGAAATGCGTAGAGCTACTATTAACCCATTACGCTATACCTTAGCATCATACATTATTACCCTACTGGTTAACCCCTTTAAAAAGGGGGGTATGATGAGGTTCTGAGTTACGCAGATTGCTATCTGTGCACCACTACCATTTGTACATATATATATTGATGGATCAGGGAATATGTGTATTTATATAATTATGAAATTTAATTCTCATTTACTGTATACTTTTGTATAATCATGTTATGATTGTCCACAATTCCTGATTATGATTATTTTTATACTTTTATATGCACAATATGTACCTGTGATTATCTAAATAAAACCATTTTTTTTACTATTATCCATCATCCATTTATTTCCCACCATGTGTGTCATTTAAAGTCCCAAGTTTCCTGGTTTTAATATCTTCAAATATAGGGATGGAAGTGCATGACCCTACCATGTCCTGACTTTGTTAAAAGTCCCAATTTTTTCTCCTGTCTCTTATTCCTTTCTGCAGGATTAGGGTACACTGCGACTTATATCTCATCACAGCGTGCCCCCTTATCCCTTCATCACCTAGTCCAGTCTTCATCTATAATCTTCAAAACATTCTTCAAAATATCCTTCAAGATACTTATACAACTTTATGCACCAGTAAAATACAACCAAATTAAACCCCTCCCCCCTATGATATGTCTGTATCTTAGCATCAACGGCTGCAGAAAAAAAATCTGGCTCTTAAACCCCCCCCCCCCATTTGGCTGTGCTCTGTGTCTGTTGTCTGACATATCAGTGCTACAGATCAGTTTCTTGGTCCATTAATCTGATAGACAATTGATCTCTCTAAGAATCTCCACTGCAGTGATTAAATGTATGCTTAAAGGGAAGTTTCATAGAACTACTGTCCACCAAACATCCGAACAATTATATGCACCCAGTTTATTAAACCGCTGTGACACACATCCGATCAGCTCCAAATCGGTGTTTGACTTTTAGTGGGCGGAGTCTTCTGTGGGGTGGAGAGCAGTGATAAGGAGCCCCCACACGAAACGCGTTGAAGTCACTTCCGCCCGTGACACCACCCAGTGCTTCCGACAAGGAAAGGAACGAGGGAGGTGGAACGCACACGAGGGCCAGTGGCCAGCCTGAAGACAAACTTTGGAGACACAGCGTGCACTGGAGTGAAAGAGGGGAGGGACATCCAGGGAAGGTGAGCGATTCGGGCTACACTTTTACAGTATACTCTGCATAGTGGGATGGTAGCAGCCACCATTCGGAGCAGTACCATACAGCCCTCATCCTGCCAAGAACCTCCCAGTCTCTGCATCCTTCGTAGGTGCCCCCCCCCCCCCACACACTGTGTCCATAGTGCTCATCAGGCCGGAGGGATACAATCCGGCTCTGGGAAGGACGCATCTTCAAGCAGTGGGATGCTTAGTAGCACAGTCTACTGGGGAATGGCATTGAGTGGTGCACAGCACTAGCCTACTCCGACCCCACAGCACTCTTCATCCCTGGATTCCCCACCAAGGCCGCCCTACACTATGGCCTCCATGACCCTCTAGGACGTTGTCCCTTACTGGGATATGACACACACCCACGCACTGAGCCCAGTGGTATCCACCGGGGGTTCAAATGAATTGGATTGGAACTACAGCACCAGCACTTTGTCCCCCAGCACCAGGACAGTCCTCCTTGTTCTGTTCCCCAGGAATTCTTCCTCCAGCCCTTCCTTCCGCCGCCTACAGCAGTGCTTTTGTACAGGGATATCCCTTATCACTCACCCCTGCAGGGGTTCTTATACATACACATACACCCATATAGCAATCAGAGGTACTGGAGTGCCTGGGGCCACCTTACACACGCCACTTCCATTTTATAGGGGATAATTTTTTCCCCCCAGGCGGCACAGACACCACAATCCCCCTGGCGTCCGGACGTTACATGTTTGTCAATTGTTTTTGTCAGTCCTTGGCCAATGTGTTGTGTGTCACCCCATTTATGTATTGGCCCAGCTGGGTACCATATAGCCGGGGGGGGGGGCACCCCCTGTTTTTGTATTTTTTATCATGGTATGTTCATATAATAAATTTTGATACTTCTTCATAAACCTGACCTGTCAGACTTGAGTCATTCACAAAGCCCTTCTGCCCTTTCTTGGGATATTTTTGTATGTATGGGTAACTCACAATAACCCGTTAAAGATCTTCTCTCACATCTCACAGTGTCCTACTATAGATTTTCAATCATTGAGCTCCCCGTCTCTCACTAGACTTCAAGATCCCAGTTGTCACTGGATCTCCTGAGCTCTTCCACAGCTCACTTGCTGTATACTCCTCAAGAATCACCCCTGTTAAGCCACTGGGTCCCTGGCTTGGCACTCTGCTGAAGCTTTCCCACTTCTGCACCATCCCCGGCTGGTGAAAAGACTGCTCTGGTACTTCTTCAGACTTCCATAAACTGGCCCCTGGTAATCGGAGTGGTTGTCCCTTGGTGGCAACTGCTTTCCCTTTGCCTCTGGCAATAACTTGGTTCCCCGTCTGGCTGAACCTCTGCAATTTGGTTGGGCTCCAGGCCTGATGCCCTAACCCCGCACTTTTTCTCTCAATTCTGGCCTAGCAACCCGGGGCAGTACAACACACATCCACCCAGACAGCCATTCAGGTGGTACAGAACC
The DNA here is from genome assembly GCA_018402905.1 of Glandirana rugosa. Taxonomy (NCBI): domain Eukaryota; kingdom Metazoa; phylum Chordata; class Amphibia; order Anura; family Ranidae; genus Glandirana; species Glandirana rugosa. The sequence goes on from BLSH010171519.1 coordinate 1,401,806, forward strand.
CCGATCACCTAGCTCCTCCCAAATAAATAGGCTCTCCCAGCAAGCCAAGGGGCAGAGAAACCCCTGCCAATTGGCTGAGACAACTCATCCACACCTAGTATGGATTCACTATGCCCTTGTCATTCTAATGCCACAGGCAACAATGTCAACCAGTGACAGAAGAGAGAGGTGCATCAAATCCATGTTTAGGCAAAAGTCAGTGGTTCCCCTAACAATTAGCCAGGCTAGTTACCACCTAGAAAACTAGATTTGTTAGCAACCCTGCCTAAGAACAGGGTGCTACACAGGCATTGTAAATATAACTTTTGGGTAGACTGACTTGAAGGCTTTGGCCAAAAAAAATGTAAATATACCAAGTGAGCAGTAATAAAATACTAACTGAGGCCTCATTTGTAATGTGGGTCAGTGCCCTCTGCAGGCTTGGTCTGACCCTGTTTTGGTCACAGCCATAAAGGGACCCTTGACACATTTGTGACAATATAGAGTTTCTCCCCTTTGGTTTACATACCTGCAGAAAATGGTATGAAAGCTTCATTGTTAACAAAGTTTCCCTCTGAGTCCAAAAAATGCTGAGGGTAAAACTCTCCTGGCTTCTCAAAGTGATCTTTGTCTCGTAGAACAGAATATAGTAATGGAATAACTTGAGTTCCCTGCAAAGAATAGATAGGAGAAACATTTATATGGATCATAAGTAACAGTTGTTATAAGTTCATGGATCTGGTCAAGGTGCTATCTAGTCAAAACTAAAACTTAAGCACTGAAATACAGTAAGCGCAGGCTACCTACTCAGTCATTTATTTTTTATCTACACATTGCTTTAGTACCTCAGTGCAACTTATCCATTTTATAAGTAATCCAGATCTGGGATTTTTTTTAACCTGTTTGTAATGCAGAAGATCTATTCTCAGATATACCCACCATGGACACATGGAATATATAATGTAATAAAGGATCAATACTAAGATGTTGCTCACAATCATCATTCTGGGGATACAGAGCAATGGGAAGTGAAGGAAGTGCCTTCACAATACACATGCTACAGGTGAATCTGGTACAGGTAGACTGGTGCCGCAGAAAGAATCAGGTATGGATCAATTATAAATTCAGGTTCAGGATGCAGACCCTATACCTTAAAAGATGTGGCCAGTGCATCAACTTTGATATTTTTAACTACAGGCACAGTGAAATCAAACCTGGAAAAGAACAGACCCCAGTGAACCTGACACGGATTGGGCCTCTGAACAGACTGAAGATTCTCAAGAATTGGATAAATGGTAATAGGGTAAATTACTTCCTTTATAAAGTGCCACCATTCTTCGAGTGTGAGCCTTGATCTCATATGGAATCCATACACCAGCAAGAACTTTTTCCTGAGGAATCCATGAGACTTGTGTTTATCAGAAGCATTCCGTTTCAAAAGAAACATTGCATCTTCTACAGAAGTGATAACCACCTCCAAGAAGCATAGAGTTTTTTTTTGTATCTACTTCTGAGGGAAAAATTCTTCAGTTCTTTCCCCTTCTTGGTTAGAGTGGTAATAGGAGCTATTACAGTGGAGTAATCATTAGTAAACTGGTGGTAATAAGTAGCAAAGACTAGCAATCTCAGAATGACTTTTGAGGTGGAGGCAAGTTCAGGATTGTACTTTGTATGGATTCATGCACGCACCCTGGGCAGAGACTAAATAACCCAGGAAGGAAACATGCTTACGCTCAGAAAGACATTTCCTAAGTGTAAAATCTATTCTTGTGTAAATGTAAAACCGGCTGGGGGGTTACTAAAGGCAAATCCACTGTTCACTACAAGTTCATTGCAAGTGCACTTGAAAGTGAAGTCGCTGTAGATCTGAGGGGGACATGCAAGGAGAATAAACAAACACATTTTTGCTTTCACATGATTGGATGATAGAAATCAGCATCGCTTCCCCTCATTTCAAATCTTCTGCTCAGAGCTATAGTCAGTGGCATTACTAGGGTTCATCCACCCCCCCACCCACCAACTAATAGTCCCCACTCAGTATAGACCCCCCCACTGGTGACTGATATCGAGACTCGTCTTCTAAACTTTACTCCCCTTCGCTACGACTAAAGATAGTAGGTTAGTACACTTTCGTTTTTACACAAACAAATAAGAGGAACGTACAGGGGGAGTCTAGATGTCGCTGAAGTGAAAGTTCACGTGAACGTTACTTGAACATCACTTGTCACCTAAACGGAAATCATTGGGGGGTCGGCCAAAATGTAAATGTGTTCTTATCTAAAATGTGAATCCTTTACAGAAAGACTCGCATTCGTACAAAGGAAGGACCCAATAAATCAGAGACGGGTCCCACGCACGTAC
>BLSH010171519.1:1404155-1419025 GCA_018402905.1 Glandirana rugosa
CAGATCCCCCCCATCAGTGCAGATCCCCCATCTATCAGTGAAGACCCCCCTCTACCAGAGCAGACCCATAATTTCATTATGTGCATACCTCATGATCCTCCTGGTGCCTGCAGGAGAGGGCGGATGGCAGCTCTGTCACCCGGGGATCTCCATGCGGCTGGCTAGCAGGACTGTCTTCCGTGTGTACAGTGGAGAGAGGAGGGGCCTCCAAGCCGGGCAGCTAATAGGCTGCAGTGTAAAAGCAAATTGCTCTGCTTGTACTGAAGAGAGCAGCCGGGTCGGAGGCCCCTCCCCTCTGCACTGTATACACAGAGCAGAAGAGTCCTGCCAGCCGCATGGAGATCCCCCGTGGGCCGCGGCCATGTGCAGCACAGCGGTGTCCCTCCTATCTGTAGATGTAAACAGAGAGAAGGGGGAGGCAGCTTCGCTCCGCTGGCTGTGTGAAGCAGCGGGGACAGCTTAGCCTCAGACAGCCTGCGAGCGATGCGGAGCAGGATCGGTGCACTTGCATTGCACTGGGCTCTGCCGACGGGTAACATCATTCTAGCAGGTGTCACCCAGGTGCGGGCCCCACCCCCCGCGCCCCCCTAGTGACGCCACTGGCTACAGTGACTGCACTTCAAAATGCACTTGCAGTGCACTTGAAGTACACAGTGGATTTGCCTTTAGTAAATAAACCCCAATGTGTTGACATGCTCATCACATCACAAGAAGGCAAATCTGGAGAGAAAAATAGTATGCTGTCTAGATGTAGCATGACACAGATGTAACGAAATCTATGAATACATTGTTAACAAAATCTTGGAAGATGGCTGGAGAATTGCAGAGGCCCAACAGCATGACTAAATACTTGTAATGGTCATCTCAAGTCTCAAAGGCAGTCCTCTATTAATCATCTTCTTCAGTGCAGATGAGGTTGCAGGTGCCCTGCAAATATAATTTAGCGAAAATGGATGCTACCTGCAGGCAATCATACAACTCTGAGATACATGGAAAGGGACATATTCTTCCTACCAAAATAAACAAAAATAATAACACAGACCGGGCAAAACAATGGGGAGACCTTGCTAATACGCAGTTGAAAATAGGATGCCCCCCACCTCCAGGCCTGTACACCTCCAAATTTCCAGTCAATACTGGGCTGTTGGTTGCATAGTCATGGAAAATCCGACAGAACATAGTTGACTGAGCTTCCAATTGCATAGTGAGAGACAATAATGGCATATTGAATACTGGCAGAGGCACAACAGGGATTTATGTTTCTCTACAAGAGTCCAAGAAAGCTTGTGTCCAGAATCTGTTCTCTTGAAATGGGAGCAGGATGCAAAACATTGTTTTATATGCAAAAAGGAAACTGTACCACCTAGGGATTCCTCTTACAGGTACTGTAGGCTTTGGAGTTTGAGTGCACATCGTTCTGGAATTTGGATTTTCATGATCATGTCTAGAAATGAATGTCAATCCTCATAACATAAGACAACAGGTCATCCAGGTCAGGTGAAAGGTCTCTTCTGACCAGCTCAAAGTGAACAGATAAGCCTTGCCAGAGGATTGCTAACAATGTCTGGTTGTCCCAGTGCAATACAAAGGGCAGAGTACAGAAATGTACATAATACTACCCAGCTTCCTGAAGAAAGAAAGAAACATTAAGAAATATTAGGCCTCATGCACACTGGAAGTTATAAAAATTCCAGCAGCGTTCGCTGTAGAAAGCTGTAGCTGTAGAATGAGTTTTGCAGTGTTTCTGCAGTAGCGTTTTTTTTAGCTGTAGCGTTTTTTAGCAAAGCTTATGGCTCAAAAACTTTGAAAAATGCTGAATAGCTGTGTTAGAGCATTTTTACAGCTGAAAAACTCCTCCTAAAACCCACTAGTTCTGGGTTTTTTCCAGCCAGAAAATGCCCCTGCCAAATAACGCTGATAGCAGCTGATAACAGCCTATGTGTGCATGGCATCCCTGCCAGGACATAACTGAGTGGGAGGCAAACGATCACACAAGGCAGGAGCTACCTATAGCCTCAGGAACCACACCCAATGTTTAGTGCAGCACGCTGCACTTCTTCCTCTGGCCTTAGGGCCCAAATTATAATCTTGCACACAGGCCCACTGCTTTCATAAAACACCATTGGTTGTGTTAAAAAGATGCCTTCTACGTATCGGCCATATTTAAACCTGAAAGTGCCCAGCAGCTTCTACAGAAAGAAGCTGGAAACTTCCATGCAGGTGCTGCTGTGGTAGATATTTAAATGTCCCCATTATGCAGCTGAGCTGCATTATGTTGGTTGGGCTTTGTATGAATGTGGATTGAGTGTGGGCATGGACACAGGGGGCCCCATGATCTCCTTTCTTCTGAGTTCTCAGTCCGCCCCTGAGGGGAACATATAGTCAAAGAGGCAATTGACCAGGCAACTTTAAGTGTTTTTCTCTCCATTTTGGTAACACTAGTTTTTTGAGTTGTCCATCAGTTGGTAACAAATGCCTTCCATATTTTATAATCTAGTAATGAATGAAGGATAAAATGTAATACTTACTTTGGGTATAAAGAATTCTTTGAAATTCACATCTTGAGTAGTGGCATGTGGAACATTTGTTGGTACAATATTGGCAAACCTTTGGATTTCATGGATAACTGCATCAGTATACGGCATTTGTTTTCGATGTATCAGACGAGGCTCTCCAGAACCAATAACTTTTCCAATCTCCTTCTGAACATTTTCTGGTATTGGAAGAAAAGCATACTGGCTTACTGGTTTTTTTCTATGTTCCCTTAAGATATATCCTGTCATTCACAAGCTTCTTATTAGTTAAACAATAACAAAGCCATTTCAATAGCATTTTGGTGGATATAGTTATTCACTATAAACTGATTCCCCTGTCTCCTGTGGTTAACTTTAATTACAACCTGTCCAGATAAAAAGTATGAAAGCTATCCCTCTTTACTTGTGTTTTAAAGTGTTAGCTCTAGAGCTGTAGGCAGTGGCAGCAATGCTCTTAATTATGATCAGGTGGCATACCAGTCATATGGTCTTAGCTGTTATTAGGGAGTTGTAATGTAAGAATGAGGATTGGGGAAAATGGATAATATCATAGTGATGACAAAAAACAGCAATTAAATCAAATTACTTACTTTGTATTTCTGGGTATTTCATCATCAGCAGGAGGCCCCATCGAAGAGTGGTGGAAGTTGTCTCCATTCCAGCAGAAAACAAGTCTGTCACCAGAACTGTTAGATTTGTATCATTGAAATATAACTCTGGATTTGGCTTTTCCTGAAAGTTATAAAATTCATAATATATCATATTTTGTTTAGCTCTTATATATTTGTTGGGGCCTGTAGACTTGGGGTTCAAATTTAAGCCACCTCCCCCCCAATTCCCCGGTTAGGATCACCTCTCACATAACATTTTTTGTTTGCTGCTCCTAACCTGACTTGGTATCTTGTATCAATGTGTAAAAGAGGATTTTGTTTAACCACTTCACCCCCGGAAGGTTTTCCCATGTTAGGACCAGAGCACTTTTTGCAATTCGGCACTGCGTCGCTTTAACTGACAATTGCGCAGTCGTGCAACGTTGTACCCAAACGAAAAATGTATCCTTTTTTCACACAAATAGAGCTTTCTTTTGGTGGTATTTTATTACCTCAGAATCATTTCTGATCACCGCTATAAACAAAAAAAGCGCGACAATTTTGCAAAAAAAAAAAAAACAATATATCTTACTTTTTGCTAAAATACAAATTAAAAAAAAATATATATATATATAAAAAAAACTAATTTATTCATTGGTTTTTGCCAATTTATATTCTTCCTCATATTTTTGGTGAAAAAAAATCGCAATCAGCGTTGATTGGTTTGCGCAAAAGTTGATCATGAGAATTCATTTCTGGCGTTTTTACATTTTTTTTTTTTTACTGCTCATGGCAGCAATGTGCGATTTTTATCGGGACTGCGATATTGGGGCGGACATGTCGGACATTTTTGACACTTTTTTGGGACCAATAACATTTATACAGCGATCATAAATGTAAATGTCCACTGATTACTGTATAAATGTCATTGGCAGTGAAGGGGTTAACCTGGGGGGGCGCTCTAGGGGTTAACTGTGTTCCCTGGGTGTGCTCTAATTGTGAGGGGGCTGGGCTTTCAGGGGCACCAGAGATCTAACTGATCCCAGTGACAGGGATCAGTAGATCTCTGTCATGCTGCCTGACAGAACGGGGAACTGCCGTGTTTACATCGGTAGTTCCCTGTGTTTCTCCTCTTCTAAACAATCGCGGCTCGCCGGTGGACATCGGGTCCGCCCGAGTCGTGGATACACTCCTGCAGAGTGCGGTGGGCACGAGAGCACGCCACCGCTGGCGTGCTCCCACTCGCTAGCCGTGCATGCGTGAGCTGCCGTTTAAAGACGTTGATTCGCACTACGCTCTGGGACCATAAACCTAATAGAGTGATACTTTCAGTGCTGAGACTACCCCATAGTGCCTCTAACATTTCTAAAAACTGTGCTCACTGAGTTACTGAGCAGACATCTGGTACTAGTGTTGGGAACTGTTAAGACAGGTAACTTACCATGGTTTTTCATTCGATTTGTGTTCAATTACAAAGAGGTGGAACAGGCTACATCACTTGAGCGCTATCAAACAAAGGGGCTAGGGCCTTCACATTTAAGCTCTGTAATAGAAGCCCGGTTCTGTCCTCAGAAATAGAGTTACTCAAGTTACTCTTTATGCTGAATTTCTGCAGGTTATGCTGAGGCCCTTTAAAACATTGGTGCGCAGGGTACTGAAGATGAATGAAAGGTGTTCAACAGCAGTATATTTTACAGGTTAGGCTCAGTAGGTATGTAAACTCTTTTGTTGCAGCAGGTGTGAATAGTGGAGCAAGCCCAAAGTAGCAGCTGGGATATAAGAGACTAGAATGTTACGCAGCAATGGGAGTCAGGTGGGAAGCAGAACAAATATGGGCATTCGGATGACCATGAATTAGGGATGGATGCTGCGGTAGGTGTGAAAAATCTAAAAGTGAAATAGCACGTTAACAAGTGGATAAAATTGGAATATGGGGGAGAAACCCTCTCACCGGATTCCGATATGTCTACAGTCACATTCTGGGTCCGCCACCTGGTCCCAATGTCGAGTGAATGCAGCACAGCAACCCACTCTCTCCAGGCACAGCACAGCTTGGAACACCATGGCTTGGTACAGTGCAGCTCTGTCTCCCACTCTTCTCCAGGTGGTTCGCTTCTCCAACTGCCCCTGACTCGTTCCTGGGCTTTTGCTTATATCTGACCCTTTCTGCTCCCAGGTGTTCATGAGCCTTGTAGTTGTGGCCCAGGGACAGCTATAGTTGAAGTCCCACATCTCCCAAATACTCCTGTGCAAGACTAGTCATAGCTAGATAACACATACTTGGCATTGCCATCTTGTGGACAAAGAAAGTTACACCTGTCTTGTGCATTGTTTACTGCTGCCACTACCAGCTAAGCCTGTATCCATTACAACTTTAATGAAAATTGACATGACATATACCTCCTTTTGTTTGACAAGGAAGACATCAATGAAGTTCCTCTGATCGTTGACATCCAGGTTATTCCTCTGATTAGTGAAGGTTTCTCTGATAAAAGTGTGCATTTCCTCTACATTTGGATTGACTGTTCTGTGACTCCCAGGCAACCATCGGACCAAATATGGAAATGCATTGTACAACTAAAGAAGAAACATACAGTTGGTTTTCCAATCATGATAAGTAACCACAAATTGTACAAATATAAAGTATACACTTTTTTTAAAGCAAGCAGTGTAAGTACCTGAATATGACATCGTATCAGCCACTTGCAGTCCATGCTTAACAGTATTGGAGTGCAAGTGGAAAAAAGCAGTGCAAGGAGCCAATCAGTTCCTGTGCTGACAAGAAGCATTATAATAGGAAGAGAAAGAAGAGTGGACCATGCAAGCAGATGAGCGAATCACTGTGCTGCTTCTCCTTTCACTGATCAGTCAAAGGCTGCGGTGGGTTCAGGACAAACTGGTCTCAGAAGAAGTGGGTTGAATGATGCTGGTCATCAGACTGAGAACATCTAGTAGCAGAAAAAAGTACTGCTAGGGAAATTTCTGAGTTAAAACTGGTTTTACCTTTTAATGGGCTACTCATTTGTAGCTTGCCATTTTTGGCTGTAATTCTGCTTTTAAAAAAAGACATCAATGAAAAGGGAAAGAAGGATGCGATGACAGTAGTGGGAAAATTGCAATTAGGGTATGGATGTTGCACATTAGCATGTCTCTTGTTCTGACACTAGTGACACTTCCTGGTCAATAAGTGGTCCACCTCCCAAAAGGCCAGTGAGGCCTATTATGACAACCAAAATGAAAACAGAGGGTTTAATTGGCCAGAAAGCTATATGGCTGATAACTGTCTAATGTCATGCTAGAGCTTTGGTGATTCCCTGGTATTTTGAATAAAACTAAGCTATCAAGAAGACACCTGGAGATGTGTGCTTTATGTACCATGGACCACCTTACAAGGAAAGGTGAACCAAAATATCATGTTTGTTAAAATGTTCCAGTAAAAATAACCTTACCAAAACCATTGGGGAACCGACAATTCTGACATTATCATTGATTATTGTCAAAAGCCTTAGAAGTTTTGGATCATCATAGTCAAAGCGATGACCAAGCAATATGGACACAATGATATTGGCCACAGCAGCATTCATAATCATGGTGTTTTCAAATGGTTTTCCTGGAATATGACCAGAGATATTATTAAAAACTCATAGTTTAGTAATAAACATATTTCTAAGCAACAAGGGTAAACATTTTTTATTGAAAAGGGTTATGGGAGGAAAGGGTTAACTGATTTCTGTTTTGCAAATGCAGGATATCTCTGAAGGGTTCTGGAATTTTACTGTGGTCCTCCACAGATTGGTGCATGTCTCTGGGTGAACACTGCTACATGCAGCAGACTTTTGCCAGGCAACTAGATGTTGCAGAAGGGCTAAATAAAGGTGATAAGAAGAACTGCTAATGGCTTGGCTTTTTCATTGGGCTGGGAATGGTCTCAGTCCATTTTTTAACTGAGACCATTCATATTTTTAACAAAATGTACACCATTCTCCTAGTAAGATGCTGTATGGGTAAATTGAGTATATAAGGCACCACTTGGATATTTATGTGGAGATGCTGTAGCCTGCTCTTCTTCCCTGCTGGTAGGTAATGAAAAAATCAGGAATAACACCACCTAATAACACAAGGTTCTAGTAAAGAGCTTAGGTCTGACTTCAGATGAAAGGGATCATCCCGTAACAATGGGAGCATTGTCTAGAAAAGGGGACAATGGAAAGCACTTTCAGAGTAAGTGAGTGTGTGAGAGGCCTGAAGAATCTGAGAAAAAAATAGGTATAGTATGGCATGTCTTCTAGGTACATATATAATAGTAATCTATGGAGATCGTGAGAACAGAGGATGTTAAATAAATATAATTTTGCACTGCAGATTGGTGATATTGTCAAATGTTGCCTGTTCAATCATATGCGCTAAAACATATATGCATCTTAGCAGGACTTGCTGTGTCTAAAAAAAATGCAATGCAAATCAGAACAGGACAAATGCAGTCTCAGAACTGTTAACCACACTACACCACTGCTGACCTTTGTAGGCTTTAAAAACTGTTATCAACTTTTGGCACTCTTCAGTGATATTATCTTCTATTGTTCTCTTCCCCATTCCAAAATCCCGCAGTGTAGAAAGAGTGAATCGTCTCATGGCTTTCCAGTTATTGCCATTAGAAAATATAAGACCTGAAGAAATAAATAAAATGAGACAAATATGTAGCACTACCCCGCAAGGGCTGCTGGTAACTGGTTCCCCTACTCTTGCACAGCCAGACAACAAGCATTTTTTCCCCTCACATCTGGACACAAGAAAACAATCTCTGATCTTGTTTTTTATGTTTTATTAGGGGTAATAACTTGGATGGGGTAAAAAGGTTATGGGGTGCCTAACTTGACCAGAACAATGAATGATGACAACTTCCTTCCTATGTACAAAATCCTAGACTGTTCTCCTCCCTGGACTCCATCAGTCTTTTTAACAAACAAAATAAGCAAACGTCCCTTGAGGACTAGTAGCCCTCAATCTCCTTTATAAAATAGCACAGTATGTTGTAAGTTGCACACAGCAGTATGTGATCTCCTTTGTAGAACTGCTCCCAGCTATACGGCCTGCAGAAACTACCAGCCCACCTCACTGCTCTGAAGATCTCCCAGGGCAAGAGCTAGGAATGGTTAAGCACAGCGCTGTCCTCCTGAAAGCTACTTGTGGCAGTCTTTCCCCTTGTGAATCCCTGGGTGTGCTTATGTACTCACTCTGTTCTTTTTGCTCCCTGCTGCTACTCAGGTAAGAATCCTTCTCAAACTGAGACACTGATAGGTTCTTCCATGCCAGCCCGAGCCCTACCTGGAGGCAGAGCCCCCTCCCCAGACCCAGGGGTCCCTCCTAGGCCACCAATGGCATCCTCAGTACTCCATCTTCCACCCGACTTCCCTATTGACCTATTGGATGAGCACTTTCTCTTATCACATGTTTGGATGTACTGTACACTGGACAATGCTGTGTTATGTGATGAACCATGATGCAATTGTCATTCTGTGAGTATAATACTTACCACTTTTTATTAATAAAGTTCTTGTTTTAGGATAATGCACTAGGTCGGTGCACCCTCTTTCTTTTGTTTAGTGGTTTACTAAATCCAGACTCCCCCAGTCTCATGAGGGCAGCAAGACAAGGCATATCCATGCAGGCTAGGATGGAATTATAGCTTGCCAACATTTCTGGGCAAACTCTCAAGCGCGGGAGATTTTGTGTTTGTGACAATTTGCATTTAGATCAGCCCTCCTGATCTCCACCTACTAATTTCTTATACCAGCTTCCAGGTCCAGGGGGAGGCACCAGAGATCTGCCTCTGTGGAGCCATCCAGCCTGACCTGCAGTAACCCTGACCCAATAATCTAACCATGAGTCATAACTGTAAATGTGCCTGCACTAACACTATTAGTACACTAGAGGGTGCTACACATATAAACTGAATAAGTGTAGCCTTTTTTCATTGCACCATTGTGCTGTAGCAATGGTAAAATGCTCTTCTCCGCTCCAAAGAGCTGTTTAGAGAATGTGAGCACTGTTGGTTAAAACTTTATGCAGGGGATGTGTCGGATCACTGGAGATCAAATCACTGCAAACTAAAAGAGCAACAGTGTTCCAACCAATAGTACTAATGCAATACTATACAATAAAAGGATAGTAAAAAAAAGGAGAGTAAAAAGATATGCACACATTTAATACTGTTCATGAAGCCTGCCTGCATAATAGCAATAAAAAAATAACTTTTAACTGATGAGATTTAATTTTGCTTAATTTATGTGTAATCCCCTATAGCAGAATTTAAAGAAATCTTTATTAAAAATTTGAAGAGATCCTAAATTATTAATTACTGCAGTGTTAACCACCCTGAACAAATGTTATAACATAGTATTTCAAAAATAAAGAGGGGCTGTTATGCACTCCAAACACCCACAAGGTATAAATATTTCCCCACTTTAAGTACAAAAATAGATAATTAATTCGATTTTGGAAAAGTTTTTCTCAAAATAAAAACAGTGGAAGCCCACTATGCCTCTTTACAAATATAACACAATGTTTAAATAGATTAAGTGACTGTGTTGCTATGGCTATTTTTAATGATTTTTAAAGCATTAATATGGAGTAATATTTTAGTTACATGTGTTGTTTTTAGAAGCTAGGCCTCCCTCGTTGATATGCAAATTAACTAATTGGACTGGTTTGTGAAGCTCAGTGCAGAAAATGATGTAAAGGGAATGCAGAGGAGTGAAAATGTTTTGAATAAGCCATCATTTTCAGGTACAAAGAAACAAATGTTTTCAGGACTTTGTAGAAGAAACATTCTGGAGGTACCTGGGAGATCCTAGGCAGACCAAAGTAGATGTTTAGTATACTTATTGCATACAGTGTATATGTTTATTTGTTAGGAAAGATAGTTAGCTTGTACATTGTAGGCATATTTAGTCATATCTGTCAGTCTTGTACTGATTTTCTAAAATTGTAATAGTTTGTATTATATTGTCGTAAATGATTCATACCAGTGATGCTGTGTTTTAGGGGGTGCAAATGGATGCAAGTTTTAGTCCAACATGTGCTCTGATAACTGGTTCCTTCTTTTAGTCTCTGAGATGGAGTCTGAGCTCCCAGGATGCACCTGTTTCTTTTCCTTACACTGAAGAAGTATGGGAACATTTGTTAACCACCTAAGGCCGGCTCGCACAGATATACTGTGGCAGGGTGGCCCTCCTGTGGGAAATCATGTTCAGGTACGTGATTTCATGCAGTGGGTCTGGGCACAGCGGAAGCCATTCAGCGGGTTCGGGAGCTGCGATGACCGTCGACATCCCACGATCGTTCACAGGAGAGGTAGAATGCCGGTCTGCCTATGTAAACAAGGCAGACCACTGTTCTGTGAGGGAGGAAGATGGAGATCTTGTATTCCTCCAGTCACAGCATTCCCCCCACAGTTAGAAAGCACTCCCTAGGAACACACTTAACCCTTTGATTACCCCTGATGTTAACCTCCTCCCTGCCAGTGTCATTAGTACAGTTACAGTGCATATTTTTAGCACTGATTACTGTATTAGTGTCACTGGTGCCCAAAAAGTGTAAAAAATGTCAGTTAGAAGTCCGATTTGTGCCCTGCAATGTCAAAGTCCTGCTAAAAATTGCTGATCGCCGCCATTACTAGTAAAACAATAAATAAATAAAAATTCCATAAAAATATCCCCTAATTTGTAGACACTATAACGTTTGCGCAAACCAATCAATATACACTTGGGCTCCATTTACATAGGACGCTATTTTAACCTCCCCTGAACGATTTTTTTTTTTGACAGCTAGAAGCTGGCGTCTAAAACGGCCATTTTGCAGCATTTTACATGCAGCGTTTAGCGGTGTTTGCGTCTTGGAGCGTTTTTAACCACTTCAACACTAGGCCTATTTTGTGGACTTGGTGTTTACAAGTTAAAACAGTTTTTTTTTGCTATAACATTACTTAAACCCCCCAAACATTATATATATTTTTTTCCAGCACCCTAGAAAATAAAAAGGTGCAAAACTTTATGTCGCACCATATTTGCACAGCAGTCTTACAAGCGCAATTCACTTTTTTGAGTGAAAAAATAACACATCAGTAAAGTTAGCCCAATTTTTTTCCATATTGTGAAAGATAATGTTATACCGAGTAAATTGATACCCAACATGTCATACTTTGAAATTGTGGCTGCTCGCAGAATGGCGACAAACTTTGCAAGCTAAAAATCTCCATTGGCAACATTTAAAAATTTCTACAGGTTAGCAGTTTTGAGTTACAGAGGAGCTCTAGTGCTAAAAGTATTGCTCTCACTCTAACGATCGTGGCGATACCTCACATGTGAGGTTTGAACACAGTTTTCATATGCATGCGCAAATTATGTATGCGTTCGCTTCTGCGCGCGAGCTCGCAAGGACAGGGCACTTTACACTTTTTTTTTCTTATTTATTTTACTTTTTATTTTTTCATTTTACACTGTTCTTTTAAAAAAAAAAATTGATCACTTTTATTCCTATTACAAGAAATGTAAACATTCCTCGTAATAGAAAAAAGCATGCCATGACCTCCTAAATATGAGGTCTGGGGTCAAAAAGACCTCAGATCTCATATTTACAGTTAAATGCAAAAAAAAAAATAATAGTAATAAAAAAAAAAAAAATTGACAGTTCAAAAAAAAAAATGGGCCCTTTAAGACCATTGGGCGGAAGTGACTTGTGACGTCGCTTCCGCCCTGCAATGTTATGGATGGAGCCGAGTGGACGGCATTTTCCGCTCACTCGGCTTCCAGTGCTGGGGGGGAACGGACCTGATCATCTCGGCTGCTGCTGACGGTCCGGTAAGTGGCGGAAGATGATGGGAAAGTGGTGGGGGGGCACCTCTCCCGCCACCGATAAAAGTGATCTTGCAGCGAATCCGCCGCTAATATCACTTTTATCTTGGAGAGAATCGCCGGCTGAAAAAAAATGGTATCTGAATGGCACCTGTAGCTGCTGGCACCATTCAGATATCTGCACTCAAACCCAAGGACGTCATATGACGCCCAGCGATATGGAAGTGGTTAAAGAAAACATTTTTTTAAAATAGAAACGACTGTAAACGAAACAGTCCTAGACGTGAGTTACCGCAGTTAGGCGCGTTTATCGGCGTTTACAAGCTGTTTGGCATTTCAAATGCCTCTGAACTGCCGCCTGAACCCATTTTTTGCGTTCCAAAAAATGCCTTTAAACTCAACTGCCTGGAAATGACCTTAAACGACCCTGAGTAAATGTACTGATAAGATAACATAGAGGAAAGTTCAGGGGCAGCTTTAAAAAATGCCCAAATGTCTCAAAACGTCCGTTTACCAGCAGCAAATTTACACCTCAGTGTAAATGAGGACTTATTGGAATTTTTTTAACAAAAATATGTAGCAGAATACATATTGGCCTAAATTGATGAAATTTGATTTTGTACATTTTTTATTGGATATGTTTTATAGCAGAAAGTAAAAAATATTGCTTTTTTCTTTTCAAAATTGTTGGTCTTTTTTTGTTTATAGCACAAAAAATAAAAACCGCAGAGGTGATCAAATACCTCCAAAAGAAAGCTCTATCTGTGGGGAAAATAGACATCAATTGTATTTTTTTACAGCGTCGCACAACCACGCAATTGTCAGTTAAAGTTACGCAGTGCCGTATCGCAAAAAATAGCCTGGTAATGAAGGGGGGTAAATCTTCTAGAAGTGAAGAAAAAACAGTAAATTCACCATCAGCTCCATCTTGTGGTCAAATCTGATATTGCAGGCAAAACAACCTAAAGATTATCCTGCTGGAGGCAGAACAGATATGTTTACGTATTTCCTGGGTCTCTCCTGCTTCTTCAGAAGAAGTGGGGAGGCCCAAGAAATGCATAGATATATGAGCTATCCAAAAAAATATATGCATTACAGTCCTATGTGCACTTATGTGTCACTTAATGTATTTAAACATTGTTTTATATTTCTAAGGAAGCATGGTGGGCTGCCACTGTTTTTATTGTGAAAAAAACTTGCCCAAAATAGATTAAAATATCTATTTTTGTACTTAAGTAGTGGAAATTGTAAACCTTGCAGATGATTGAAGTGCATGACAGCTACTGTTTTTGAGAAATATTATGTTATAATACAGTATAATTTACAGAGTTATTTTCATGTTATGTGGTATTTCCTGCCTTCTGAAGCCATTGCTGTGTTTACTGCTTACATCTATTGATTCTCATATGTGATTGATCTTTCAAAAAATTTCATCTAAACACTTCCAGTAAATAATGGAGCTGTTCCCACATCAATAAACAGCTGTGGGCTTTATATAGGGTAAAATGATAATTGTCAACTCACACTAAAATCTGTTCACATGACCAATGTGTATATGCTATAGTTCTCTATATGTCAAACTGGTTTTACAAAAGATCAGATTAAATTATATATTGTGTAAGGGATTAGCTCAGTAGGGGGCAGGGCTGTCTTTAAGGCAGGGCAAAAGGGGAAGCTGCCCTGGGCCCCATCATTGTTGTAGGGCCCAAAGCAGCTGCCTCATACTTGCCAACTATCCCAGTTTAAATTCCCTTGTCCCTTGAAGTTTTAGTCCCTTGAAGTTTTAGTCCCTTGCCGTGTCCCGATATCTCAGT
This sequence comes from Glandirana rugosa, assembly GCA_018402905.1. Lineage (NCBI taxonomy): Eukaryota > Metazoa > Chordata > Amphibia > Anura > Ranidae > Glandirana > Glandirana rugosa. The sequence continues at coordinate 1,417,946 of BLSH010171519.1, forward strand.
GTGAAGTCATGTTACTAATGCTGCCAAGCTATTGCCAGTACATGGCTGTACAAGATGACTCACTTGCAGACCTTGTGTTTACATGTAAATAGTCGCTGCATTAATATGTAAATGGCAGAGATCAGCTGCATTGATATGTAAATAGAGGCAGCATTCTTATGTATATCATGCCCCCCCTGAGGTCATATCCACCATCACTTCTGCTGAATGCTGCCCACTGAAGAGGTAAAGGGGCATGCTTGAAAGTTCTGCCTACAACTGTGGTCATTAAGCCTACCATCAGCCTGTGTACTAACATCATTGAGTGGTAAGTAAAGTTGAGCGGACACCTGGATGTTCGGGTCCGGCCGAACTTCGCGAAAAAGTTCGGGTTAGGTACCGAACTTTACCCGAACTCGACCCCGAACCCCATTGAAGTCAATGGGGACCCGAACTTTTCGGCACAAAAATGGCTGTAAAAAAGTCCTGGAAAGTGCTAGAGGGCTGCAAAAGGAAGTAAAATGGGGGTAACAGTAGGACAAGTGCCCTACAAAAAATGGGGATAGGGAAAATAACTTAAAATCAAATAAAAAAAATAAAAATGGGAAGGGGCGGTGGATGTGGAGTAGGAGCATAGAGGTTGACTAGGCCGTGACCGTGTAGGTGGAAGTGGCGGTGGTAGAGGAGGAGGAGGAGGTAGCCAACACTTTTTGTTGTTTGTTTGCTTTTTTTTTCTAATTGGGGTAGCCCCCAAAATATTGAGGCATAACGATATTCCAGTCCAAAGACGACAACGACATTCCCTGTCTAATAACAAGATTTTAGCAGAGGATCACGATATCCCTCTCCAAGGACGACGAGGACATTCCCTGTCTAATAACAAGATATTAGTAGAGGATCAAGATATCCCTCTCCAAGGACGACCACGACATTCCCTGTCTAATAACAAGATTTTAACACGTCTTATCTGTAAATCTGACCGGAGTGTGTCGGTAACCATATGAACAAAAAACTTATACGGAGTTATAAAACCCCCGATGGGGTTAATCTTTTTTTTTCGTTTGTTTGTTGTTTTTCACAACCGATGGAGGAGGAGGAGGA
>BLSH010171519.1:1424035-1437787 GCA_018402905.1 Glandirana rugosa
AACCCAATCCTTCATCTACCTCTATCTCTGAGGCTTTGGATGCTCTTGTATCTCTTCTTGAGGAGAATTAATCCAATGATATGACTGGTCAATTGGATTTAGATGAATGCCCCAACAGTGAGTCCATGCAGCTTCTTCCCCCACAAGCTGCCCCTAAATTCTCCAAAAAAATCCAATGTAAATTCCAATACGAGTGCTGAAGCTTTTGTTAAAGTGGTAAGTGAGGATATCCATAAAATACGTATAAGAGTTCGGGTCCATAATTTCAGTGAAGAGGAGAGAATAGCTCTCCAATCACTTAGGGAAAATCAATTCATTGAAGTCAAACCCACGGATAAGGGAAATGTTGTAATTATGAACAAAACGGAGTACAAAATGTGTGAAAAAAATCCTATTTAATCCTTCATGGTATCGCAAGATACCTAGAAATCTAACCAACACGTTTGAAAGGAATTTCTACAAATTTGTAGACCTGGCCTTTATGAATGGTATCCTAGACAAAGGACGATGGGAATTTATAAGAACTCCTTTTCCAGTATCCCCACTTTTTACTCGCTTCACAAAAACCCTAAGAATCCCCCAGGTCGCCCTATTGTATTTGGGAATGGTTCCCTTACCAAGAACCTAAGTCGGCTCTTGGATGAATATTTACGCCCTTATGTTTCCAGTCTTCCCTCATTTGTTCAGGATACCATTCATCTCTTACAAATCCTGGAGGGAGTGACACTCTCTATTGAAGCTGTTCTGGTTATGATCGATGTCGAAGCACTCTATAGTTCAATTCCACACAATCTAGGAATTGGGGTGATTCGTAAGATCTTGTTCCTAAGAACCAATCATGACTGTAAATTTACTAATTTCCTAGTCGAATCCCTAGACTTTATCCTACATCACAACTATTTTGGCTTTGCTAACCTCCTATTCCTCCAGGTGCAGGGTGTAGTGATGGGCACTTGTTGTGCCCTGTCCTACGCCAATCTGTACCTGGGGGAGTGGGAGAGAAGCCTGTTTGAAACAGAGGATATGTCTATCTTTGAATCCCATATATCCATATGGCATCATTATATAGACGACATATTCATGGTGTGGGAGGGACCTGTGGAACTACTACAAACTTTCCTGACCCAGATTAACATTAATTTGTGGAACTTGAAATTTACCATGGCACACAATTTTTCATCCATTCCCTTTTTAGATATAACTATTCACAAGGGTGAAGATGGGACGCTTAGCAGCAGCTAAGTCCACGGCTGGTAATAGTCTGTTGCATGCGTCCAGCTCTCATCCACAGCCCCTGGTTAAATCTGTACCTTATGGCCAATATCTTCGGATCCAGAGAAACTGCTCTGATGAGCATACATTCAGATCTGAGGCTGAACAACTTCGTACTAGATTGCTAGATCGTGGCTATTGAAGAACTAGCCTGAGAAAAGCCTTCAATAGGGCCCTAGGAAAAACTAGATATCGATTGATCCACCCAAAAAACCCCACAAAATCCACTTCTGACTCTACCACCGTTTGTTTAATAACAAAGTACTCTAACCAACATGCAGAATTGCGAAAAATACTCAATAGGCATTGGCATATACTCATGGGGGATTCCCAAGTGGCGGCTTGTGTCCCGGAGGCACCCGCAGTCACATTTAAAAGTGCCAAATCACTGAAAGACCATTTGGTTCACAGTGAGTTTCGCTCTATATGAGGTGACCCCTACAAACATCTAGGTACATTTTCCTGTGGAGGCTGCAGATATTGCAGATTTATGAACACTGCAAGGGACCCCCTTTTACCCAGTAAGATGCATTTTTCTCCCAAACATTTTGCATATTGTAAAACCAGAGGGGTTATATACATGTTGATCTGTGACTGCGGGTGCTTCTATATCAGAATAATCATACAGGAATTCTGTAAGAGAGCTTACATATACGTGGTGAGCATGAAGTCTGCCAATCCGGATGTACCCCTGGGATGTCACGTCCACACCAAACATGATGGAATGTTTCCTAGAATCAAATTTTTGATTCTCGACAGGGTACACCCTAGCCCGCGTGGAGGAGATTGGGTTAAATCCCTACTCCAATGCGAGGCTCGTTGGATTGACAGATTTCAGGCCACCACCTATCCTGGCGTGAATGATAACATCTCATTTAAACCTTTTCTGGAGGGCTTTGTCTCGGGGGGTGGGGGTGGGAAAGCTAGATTAGATTACTCTTCTTTTGTGTTCTCCATTCCCCCATTTTTTTTTCTAGTATTACTCAGTTCTAGTGTTGCCAAAGAACTTACTTAATATATTTTTTGATATCACTATTATGGTATATTGATAGATATTGATTGTGATTTTGTGTTTACAGTGTTTGCCGGTCTATACTGCACCCTTGGTCTGTTCTTCTTTTGGAGTTTGGGTTGCCCTCTAGTTCTGTGCGGTTGCTGATGGATTCTTCCCCCACCGGCGCACCCAGGTCGCCTGCTCAGGTAGCTGTAGTGGCCACCTACGACCAGCGGCCTGTCTTGGTTTGCTGTGGTCTGTATCCACCGCCTTGGATGGTGGTGCCTTTTCTATAGTCATCCTTGGCCCCACTAGCTGAGATTCAGCTTTGTGTGTGTCTGTCCACGGAAATGTTACCAGATCTCGTAACCACACGCAGCTCTGACTCATTCCACCTGGCCTGCAGGGGGAGCTTCCTCAACATCTCTCTCCCCCCTTACGCTGCGCTCCAAGCTGGTCTTGCATCAGCAGACACGTGATGCGTGACGTCATCCCGCCCCCTGGCGTTACGCGACGCATGTCCGGAGGGCCCACCTATGGATCCGCCCATAGGATGGAGCCAGTATGATTGGACACGGCGCGAAAGACACCCTTGGCAGCTATTGCCTGTCTTCTTCGTGTGATGCAGCATAAAAACTCTGCCCCATAGCCTCTGACCCAGGTTGGTGGAGGCTTGGCTGCGGACGTATGCTGCTGGTAAGCACCCTACGGGGTATCTTTTTCATTTCATTTTAAGTTGGCCATTATTTATGCTGCTGCCTTGTTTAAACATTTGGTCATCGCTAACTTATATCTACCTCTACATTGCTCCTGTATCTCTTAGTGTGCCTTGTCCCTAATGAGTGGGTGTTACGGTCCTCCATGCCCCAGATACTGCCTCTACTTCCAACTGTTATGCCATAATGCATATCAATTATTTTATATGTGTTTCTTGATGATTATTATACTCTATTGGGATCCTAATGAGCACCATGCTTCTTGACACACTTTATCTTCCCTTTATATATATGACTAAGACATATCACTAGTTTCACTATGTTAACTTGATATGTCCTATGTACCTTCTCTTGCACATAACCAGACCTTCAGGTTCATCTTAGTATAACAGGACCACCCTCTTGTTTATTTGGATGCTGCTGGTCCCTTCCACTCTGCCTCTAACCATTTGAGGGCGGTATCCCGGATCCCCTATGGGGAACATCGGTTTCAGTGCATTACAAAGGCTGCCCTACTCCTCTTTTCACCATTCAGACTGTAATTTTGATTTTACCCACCCTGTACAGATTTTGTACCATTTTTGGTGCAGTACCCCTTTTCTAATATGGACAAGGTGAGTTGGCATGCACTTTTCTTACACACACCCCAACCAATCAATGTTTTATATATTTTGATTGTTTTCATACAATATTTCAGATTTTCTAGTGGTATAAGTTATCGTCACCGAAGCACCTCCGAAGAAGGAGTTCATCCGAAATACATTAGGTGCTGTTGACGACCATCTTTATCATCACTCCATGATTGCCCACATGTTTGTGATTGATGTCATATACTTTATATGGTCTTTTTAACCTTAAATCTTGTATAATAAAATGTTGCTAATTTTAAGTAATAATGTTTAACACTTCATTTGTGCCTAAAAAGTCCCACCCCCTATTCTTGTATTCATTTGGGATGTGGTGCATTCAGTCCCTTCAGTGAGTGTTTCCCCCCTTTCAATTCCGAAGATGATGCACAAGAAAGCCCACAAACCGTTTTCTGAAAACAAGCAGACTACGTACCTGGATTACTGGGACCATGTCCTGTGGTCTGATGAGACCAAGATAAGATAAATTTATTTGGTTCAGATGGAGTCAAGCGTGTGTGGAGGCAACCAGGTGAGCAGTACAAAGACAAGTGTGTCTTGCCTACAGTCAAGCATGGTAGTGGGAGTGTCATGGTCTGGGGCTGCATGAGTGCTGCCGGCGCTGGGGAGCTACTGTTCATTGAGGGAACCATAAATGTCAACATGTATTGTGACATACTGAAGCCGAGCATGATCCCCTCCCTTTGGAGACTGGGCCACAGTGCAACATTCCAACATAATAACGACCCCAAAAAAACCTCCAAGACTACCACTGCCTTGCTAAAGAAGCTAAGAGTAAAGGTGATTGACTGGCCAATCATGTTTCCAGACCTAAACCCTACTGAGCATCTGTGCCCATCCTCAAACCGAAAGTGGAGGAGCGCAAGGTCTCTAAAATCCACCAGCTCTGTGATGTTGTCATGGAGGAGTGGTAGAGGACTCCAGTGGCAACCTGTGAAGCTCTGGTGAACTCCATGCTCAAGAGCATTAAGGCATTGCTGGAAAATAATGGTGGCCACACAAAATATTGACACTTTGGACCCAATTTGGACATTTTCACTTAGGGGTGTACTCACTTTTGTTGCCAGCGGTTTAGACATTAATGGCTGTGTGTTGAGTAATTTTGAGGGGACAGCAAATTTACACTGTTATACAAGCTCTACACTCACTACTTTACATTGTAGGAAAGTGTCATTTCTTCAGTGTTATCACATGAAAAGATATAAAATATTTACGAAAATGTGAGAGGTGTACTCACTTGTGTGACATACTGTATATATTTAAAATAGTGGACAATAAAAATGCTTCCACTGGTGGTCAGTAGAGAAACACTTCCTTACATTGGTGGTCAATAACACCTCAAATTGGTACTCCTTGGACATTTCAGTGGACGAACAATGTTCCCTATATTGGTGGTCAGTGGGAGGAACACTCAGCCAAAACAAAAGCAACATTGTCAGTCCTGAGCGTAAAGACAGGAGGAGACATTCTGCCTGTCCCATCACTGTCTGTGCTGTAAAATGTTAGCACTGGAACTATGTGGGTACCTTTGGGCTGGAGATCAATCAGCCAGGAAATGTCTACAGCAGCAATGATGGTTGTGTCCCAGGGATGAATGGAAAGATGAGGAGCACCATGCAGAGCTCATCCACTCAGTCCATGCTTTGGTAATATTTCTGCCAATGCCTGATGACCTGTGAATTCTCCTTTTCTATGAATTCTCAGAAAGTCCAAGAGTGAGACATCCTGAAATAGCTTGTGTCTCTGCCCACTCCAGTATACTTTTTTCTATAATAATAATAATGTATTCTTCATTAAAAAAAAAAAAAAAAAACATTGGCATACATTTTAACTGAGAATTTAAGTCCTAGATCTTACCTCATGAAATGTTATATAGGGTTTATTTATATTTATAATGTGCATATTTCCAATAATAGGCAAGCATGGTGGCCCAGGAGGATAATTTGGATGATTTTTTTTCTTCTCACCGAACCAAAAAATTGCCAGGACAACACAAGTGATGACAGAGAGGACAATTGTAACTGGATCAGTTAAATACATGTCTGCAGCAAAACCTGTAGAAAAATGAAAATTAGGAACTGAACTGAGCAATATTTTGGAGAGATGAGCTTTGTAACAGTTTTACTAGCAGACATTTTCCTTGGCTCTACTGCTTGACCAATAACAAATGATATGCTGGGAGAAAAGTCAAAGGACGACACAGACATTACACTTAGTTTCCACCTCTGTCTGTGTCATCACTAATATGCTTTGGGAGAAAACCCCCTTCTGTAACTTTGTTGTTGTGGATGTGTGAGTTACTGCTGGACTTTGTAGGAAATGGTTCTCTGTGGCTACCTTACCCATGGATGGACCCTAGAGTTGTTAGTCCCTAAAAGGCATGATGATTCTAGAATGGGTGAGGAGCGTTATAAAGAGAGGTCTGTAAAATGTCCAAATGTTAGAAATCTTAAGTTTATTTGAAAAAGAGTGTATTTAACATTACCAACATGTTTCAAGGGTTTGAACCCTTCTTCAGGGCTTAATGGTTGGAATTGTACATCAGTGCATGGTTCAGTGTGTTATTGTAGGTGTGCTACAAATCCTAAAATACATCAGCTATATTGTATACACATTTAAAAAAAAACATAGTTTCTAAGCTTTAATCATTTAAACAACAGGAAATGAGAGGAAATCTCTCCAAAATGGTAAACCTTCTTGAATTGAAAAGCTATAACCAGAACAGATGTCCCCATTGGAAGAGTTACCCTCACTGTTTGGTTTGGCGCAAATGTAACTTTTTAGATTTTTCATCACCTCAACGGTCACCAAGGCAAAGAGAGTGATTCTTCCCACTTGGTACACTCACAGCCATAAGAAAACTTACAAGAATTCTAACCCTTTCCTACTCAATAAAAAAAAAAAACACTTACCTTTAGAAAACAAATCAAGACAATACAAATAAATACATATTGGCCACATTTACATATATCCAAATTCTGTGTTATGATTAGTTTAGTTTAGATTTAGATTAGTAAATCCTACAAGCCATACCATCATAATGCTTCAAATCAGTGTGGTGGGACCCCCACTTGTCAAAGTAAAAAAAAAACACTAAATTGCCCCCTATTGGATATCCAAGAAGACCTTCAACATCCCCAGTCAGAAATGAAATAAAAACTTGGAAAAGTGACTTATTTAACAATAAAAACAGAAAAATATATATATAACTCACATCCAGCACTACCAGAATAAAGAAATAACAACCAAATTACTGCTGGCATGAATCATTGACTTATGTTACTATGTGCCAGTAGGCCAACCTCCCTGGGAATTTGGCATGGATGATGAAGTTCCCTCAGCTCTAGCTGATGTGTTTCATCTGACCAGCTTCACTGAAGATGAAGCAGTGGAATCAGAAGATAACAATTACAGCTATCTACTGTACAACCAAACAATGATGGCATGAACCAATATTAGATGCAACCTTTTTTATTATATTAAAGCAGAGTACATACAGGCAGAAAAAGATCTTAAATGCATTTTGCACTAAATAGCGCTTACTCCATTTTAAATGCAAACCTACCTTCTTCCTTTCAGAGGAAAATATATTATCATTATAAAGATCATAAAAAACTATAAATAAAGTAAAAGTAAAAAAAAGGGGGAGGATTTGGGTGTTAAATGGTCACATCTGGACAGTAAATATTGCATATAAATCTTTTTTAAAAAATTATCAAAATGTATTAGAGATAGAAAAATGGACATACATTCACATAAATTCACAACTCCTGAGGGCTGGTGACAGGTGCGCACCACCTGAGTGCGAATTGCACCAAGGGTTGTGTAGCGCACCACAAGATTGTGGACCTATGGCTGGACCTATGGCTGACTGCTGCTAAAAAGTTCAGACTGATACGGGGAGAGGGCCCCTGGAGCATGGACACTGAGACACAGGGAGCTAGTGCATCGGTTTCCCCAGGGCGCAGAATCTAAGAGCCAGTGGGTGTTCACCACAGCCTCTAGTGGTGAGGATGGGTTTGGCTGCAACTGGATCCAGGTCGCGGCCCCCAGGGTCCCCTAGCTCATGCTCGGCCTGGCCACAGGTGGAAGAGAGGAAGCTGCTTCACAGGAATATCACAGAATAGTCAGAGGAATAGCAAAGGGTCAAGGCTACAAGCAGACAGGAGAAACAGAGAACAAGCCGAAGGCAGGCAGGAATAGTCAGACAAGCCAAAGATTGGAACATGGATACGACTCAGAGCAAATGAAAGGGACAACCACACACAAGCCAAACACAGACAAACGTTGATCAGCAATGCAGCCTTGCACTGCCAGGTGTTATATCCTGTTTCCAATTAAGGCCTGGGGTGGAGATCAGCTGAGGAGGGCCTACTAAAGCACACATGTGAGGGAGGCCTGGCCTTTAACTGGACACATGCAGGAAAGGTAGGCAACAGATAAGACATACAAGAAAAGAAGGGATTGGAAGATAGTACTGGTGTTTACTTAGAGTATTCTATTGTCCCCTGTATATACAGTTCTGCCGTGTCACTCTGACCTAAACTGCCAAACACTATAGAATGTCCCACCACAGCTGGTGGAACCAAAAGATGGTCAAATGAGTGACACTCAACAGGGTCAATGAATACAAAAATACTTTATTAATTTGCAAAATTACATATTGAATACTCCACGCTAAGGGCTCATAAAAGCAGGGTCCAATTGGCCCTTTACCACCCAATAACAACCATGTAAAGACAAACACTAAGTGACAATACACATGACAAACCATAAACAAACTGCCCGGCGCCAGTTCAGATGCACACCTAGGACAACCCACGGGAATCCCCCGTATATTAACTATCAATACTCTATGTATATGTATGAGTGTCCCTAGTGTGCATCTAACTCCGGTGACTCGAGTCAAGATGGAGAAGAGGGGGGCTGGGATGGGAGGCAGGGGAAGGGAAGAGGGAAGGGAGGGGGGTGCGTTTTAGGGCAAGATCACAGTTGCAATCTTAGCAGATTGTGGGGCAGAGCCGTACTGGAAGTCCAAGGTTCATAAAGAGGCCCACAGCATATGAATTCCTATTCATGGCATGGCACATAGTGATTGGCACTATACAGAGCCATTATCTGGAGGAGCGGAGCCATGACAAGTCAGCATCAGAGGCATCATCTGCGCCACACTGGTTAAGCATATTCAGGCACCATGTGAGAATTCACACTGCCTTATTTACCAGCCATATAAACCTATAAGCGCTCACTCTCGTCCTTGTGTATACTGCACAGCAATAGCAGCCTGGCAAATGAATGATGCATACCAGGTGATGTACTCAATACACACTCACAGAGTGTTGGTGATAAGGACTTGGTTGGTCTGCATTTAAAGAACCAGGAGGATTTGTTCCTGTCCTTTGCACGCAATGCAATGTTAGCAGCTTGGTAATTGAATAATACATATTGGGTGAACTGCTGATCATACACCTATTGAGTGGTTACAACAAGAACAGGCGGGACTGCAGGACATCTTGCTTCAGCCATAACTCTGCACTACTTATAGGAATTCATATGCTGTGAGCCTCTTTATGAACTTCCTGTACAGCTCTGCCCCACAAGTATTGAGTATTGATAGTTAATATACGGGGGATTCCTGTGGGTTGTCCTAGGTGTGCATCTGAACTGGCGTCCGGACGGTTTGTTTATTGTTTGTCATGTGTATTGTCACTTAGTGTTTGTCTTTACATGTTTGTCATTGGGTGGTAAAGGGCCAATTGGACCCTGCTTTTATGAGCCCTTAGCGTGGTGTATCCAATATGCAATTTTGCAAATTAATAAAGTATTTTTGTATTCATTGACCCTGTTGAGTGTCACTCATTTGACCATCTTTTGGTTCCACCGGCTGTGGTGGGACATTCAACAGATAAGACATGAATGTTTGCTGTGGTTTCATGACAGAATGTTTACTGTGGTTTCAGGACAATAAAGTAGAGGACTAATTTCATAGTCCATAAAATCAATAAATTGTAACATTCACAGGTGTCATATAGAAGTTGCCAACATGTTTCACGGTTTTACAAAGCCACTTCTTCAGAGATATGATACTTCACAGTAGATTTAACACCTATATATGATAAAATATACAAAACACATATATATATGTGTGTGTGTGTGTGTGTAACTTACTGTCCTATATTTTTTGTGCTGGTCCAACACTCTTGTTCCATATTGGACAGTAAGTTATACTTATGTATATGTATATACATATTTTTTTTTTGTTTATATATATGCTTTGTATATTTTATCATATATAGGTGTTAAATCTACTATGAAGTATCAAAGCTCTGAAGAAGCGGATTTGTAAGACCGTGAAACATGTTGACAAATTCTATTTATTATAATCTAATACATTTTGATAATTAAAAAAAAAAGATTTATATGCAATATTTACTGTCCGGATGTGACCATTTAACACCCAAATCCTCCCCCTTTTTTCACTTTTACTTTTTATACACAGGGGTTGGCACTCCTTGACAACACAGATTTTGTGTTTTGTGGGCCGTCCTAGACTATATATTTTCTGTCGATACAACTATATACAGTATCTCACAAAAGTGATTACACCCATCACATTTTTGTAAATATTTTATTCTATCTTTTCATGTGACAACACTGAAGAAATGACACATTGCTATAATGTAAAGTAGTGAGTGTACAGCTTGTATAGCAGTGTAAATTTGCTGTCCCCTCAAAATAACTCAACACACAGCCATTAATGTCTAAACTGCTGGCAACAAAAGTGAGTACACCCTTAAGTGAAAATGTCCAAATTGAGCCCAAAGTGACAATATTTTGTGTGGCCACCATTATTTTCCAGCACTGCCTTAACCCTCTTGGGCATGGAGTTCACCAAAGCTTCACAGGTTGCCACTGGAGTCCTCTTCCACTCCTCCATGACGACATCACTGGCTGTTGGATGTTAGAGACCTTGCACTCCTCCACCTTCCGTTTGAGAATGCCCCACAGATGCTCAATAAGGTTTAGGTCTGGAGACATGCTTGGCCAGTCCATCACCTTTACCCTCAGCTTCTTTAGCAAGGCAGCGGTCCTCTTGGAGGTTGTTATCATGTTGGAATACTGCCCTGCGGCCCAGTCTCCAAAGGAAGGGGATCATGCTCTGCTTCATTATGTTAGAGTTCATGTTGGTATTCATGGTCCCCTTAATGAAATGTAGCTCCCCAGTGCTGGCACCACTCATGCAGCCCCAGACCATGACACTCCCACCACCATGCTTGACTCTAGGCAAGACACCCTTGTTTTTGTACTAATCTGATTGCCGCCATACACGCTTGACACCATCTTAACCAAATAATTTTATCTTGGTCTCATCAGACCACATACCATGGTTCCAGCAATCCAAGTCCTTAGTCTGCTTGTCTTCAGCAAAGTATTTGCAGGCTCTCTTGTGCATCATCTTTAGAAGAGGCTTCCTTCTGGGACGACAGCCATGCAGTCCAATTTGATGTAGTGTGCGGCGTATGGTCTGAGCACTGACAGACTGACCCCCCACCCATCCAACCTCTGCAGCAATGCTGGCAGCACTCATACGTCTTTTTCCCAAAGACAACCTCCGGATAGGACGCTGAGCACATGCACTCAACTTCTTTGGTCTACCATGGCGAGGTCTGTTCTGAGTGGAACCTGTCCTGTCAAACCGCTGTATGATCTTGGCCACCATGCTGCAGCTTATTTTCAGGGTCTTGGCAATCTTCTTATAGCCTAGGTCATCTTTATGTAGAGCAACAATTCTTTTTTTCAGATCCTCAGAGAGTTCTTTACCACAAGGTGCCATGTTGCACTTCCAGTGACCAGTATGAGAGAGTGAGAGTGATCTCATCAAATGTAATACACCTGATCCCCATTCATACCTGAGACCTTGTAACACGAATGAGTCACATGACACCGGGGAGAAAAAATGGCTAATTGGGTCCAATTTGGACATTTTCACTTAGGGGTGTACTCACTTTCATTGCCAGCGGTTTAGACATTAATGGCTGTGTGTTGAGTTATTTTGAGGGGACAGCAAATGTACATTGTTATACAAGCTGTACACTTACTATTTTACATTGTAGTAAAGTGTTCTTCAGTGTTGTCACATGAAAAGATATAATAAAATATTTACAAAAATGTGAGGGGTGTACTCACTTTTGTGAGATACTGTATAGAAAACTATTACAAAACACTATTTTTAAAACAAGACCTTAGATCCTCAGAACTTAAACTAATTTTATGCTATCATATAAACTAAAAAGTGCACATCTATGTAACAAATTGGCTAAAAAGGAAAAGAAAATCAATAAGTTTACAAGAACAAAATAACGAGGCAGGAAAGGCACACAGGAATCACATATCACACACAAAGAAAATCACATACCGCATGCACAAGTAAACGGTAAATAGAAAGTGGAAGATTGACACCTAAACCACAGTAAGAAAAATAACACAAAAGAGAATGAAAGGCACATTACTAATTCACCATTCACAAATAAACTATGGTTTTTACTGTTCTTAGTGTTCTATATCTCCTATTTCATTCTGTAGCTCTGCAAAACCAAGAGGCATGAAAGTCCCTTACCCCTTTTTTAATGAATAAAATAATGTCATTATATAATTACTGTATAGTTTAACCCATGAGGGATCCTAGAACAGATGGTAAATAGCAAATATACTTTTCTTTTGTACAACCGCAATGATGTATCACCCCCTCTATTAAATGATTTATCCTTTCTATTCCTCGTATTCTCAATGAGGAAAACTCACCATTATGACATCGGACAAAGCATTCTTTACTGTGATTATTTTTACTAATATCAGATAGATTATCACATAAGCGATCTTTCAGTTTTCCTGTATTTCATTTACTACGTAATAATACACACTAAATACTTATTTTTTTCATATAAGATTTATTAGGAAAATATTTATTTAAAACAGTGGGCATAACTTTTCCTCCTTGCTGTATATGCTTACAATAAACACAACTAATTATACGTAATTTATAATTGCCTTACATTAACCAGCTCTCTTGATTTTTCTATCTCAAACTACCTTGAATTGAAATACTATGTCTGCCAAGCGTCGGTGTAACTATTCCAAATATCTTAACACCTTTTTTTAAATAGCAGAATAAATCACCTCATTACACTGGTAGATATACTTTTACAATTTTCCTCACCTTATAATTAGGGATGAGCAAATGTGCTTGGGTTTGATGAGTGGGCCATTCTTTTAAACTATTGTAAATTTTAGACAATTAAACTTTAAACTGAACCACTCTGAACTCAATAGGGGACACATTTTGAAAATAGTTTCTGGCTGTTTTCCAAAGCGAATAGACAAGAGTATGAGATAGGGCATAGGGCATTTGCCACTTTTATTCTTTCTTTGCTTCATGTATGATTAACCACTTGCCGACCGTCAACCGCAGGTTGACGGCGACAAGATGGCTCTGCTAGGCAAACCGCCGTCACACGACGGCAGCTGCCAGATCGAGCACTGTGAGCTTGCGCGCGCCGCCGGAGGCGACCTCGCATGCTCACTGTGTTCCGGGGGGGGCCAGGGAGTGGGTGCGGCGAACTCGATCGCCACCGGCTACCCGCCATGCCCCCCCCCCGGAGTGAAAGAACGGAGGTCCGCGTATGTAAACACGGATCTCCGTTCTGTGAGGGGGGAAGGGCTGTGATCACAGCTTTCCTCTACATGGAAGCTGTGATCACTATCCTTCCCCTGCTAGGGCAGCCCACACACAGTTAGAACACGCCCAGGGAACACAGTTAAGCCTTAGAGCACCCCCTGCAGGTTAACCCCTTCACTGCCAATGGCATTTACACAGTAATCAGTGCATTTTTATAGCACTGATCGCTGTATAAATGCCAATGGTCCCAAAAAAGTGTCAAAATGATCCGACATGGCCGCTGCAATATCGCAGTACCGCTAAAAATCGCAGATCGCCGCCATTACTAGTAAAAAATAAAAAAAAATAAAAACCCCAGAAATTAATTCTCATCATCCGTAAACGCGGCAACTTTTGCGCAAACCAATCAATAAACGCCAATTGCGATCTTTTTACCAAAAATATGAG
>BLSH010171519.1:1447719-1498205 GCA_018402905.1 Glandirana rugosa
CTGGTTGTCAAAATCACAGCTAGGAATTGCGGCTTAAAAGTATTGTTAGTTTTTTAAATTAAAATAATAAACAAATTATTCTTACGTGCTCTGCGCAATGGTATTGATCTCCTCTGCTCAGGTACCCTGCCAGCACTCTGGGCTCCTTCTTTTCCTGGTGTGCTACCATAAAAAGTCACTTCCTATTGTGGCACACCTGCAGGCTCACTCCCAAGCTGGGCTGTGTGCACCCACACAGCATGGCTCAGCCCCACTCTCTGCTCAAAGCATTTAATTCACAGTAGCAGGAGCTAATGGCTATCGATTCTGCCAATGTGAGCAAAGAGAGAGGAGAGAGCCGCTGCAGAGAGGCACAGTGCTGGATCAATATCGGGCTTAGGTAAGTATGAAGGTGGGTGAGGGGCACTATACAAACACTGAGACATGTTTTGCTTTAAAGTGGTTGTAAAGATAGAAAGTTTTTTCTACCTTAATGCATTCTCTGCATCAAGGTATAAAACTTGCTGCATGCAGCTTCCCCCAGCCCCTCTCCCCTTTAAACTTCCCTGAGCCTGATATTGTACCAGGGCTGTGCCCGAGAGCAGCAGGAGTGGGGCTGAGCTGTGCTATCTGTGTCTATGCACATATGGAGAGCGGCTTGGGATCAAGCTTGAAGGTGTGCCACAAAAGAAAGCGGCTTCCTATGACATCATGTGACGTCAGAAGGGGGTGGGGCCACCAGGTGAGGTAACCAGGTGGCCCCGCTCTTTGCCTATATAAGAGATGTCAAAGCGAAGAGATTGCATACAGCGAGTAGCCTCTTAGGAGTCAAAGAGTTTTTTTGCCATTTTTCTATTTTTCTGGTCAGCAGGCATCATGATTGATGGTAGATTTACATCGAGGGGCACTTTTTTAATTTATTTAATAAAGGACAAGGTGCTTTGGGATAGGGGGGGTGCACAGCCCCCCCTGCCCCAAAGCACCCAACCCACCCATTGAGGGCATGTAGCCTGGTATGGTTCACCCCCCCCTCTTTTCCTGACCTGCCAGGCTGCATGCTCGGTTAAGGGTCTGGTATGGATATTGAGAGGGTGACGCCACACTGTTTTTTCTTTATTTTTTTACTTACCTACACTTTTTTTTATTTATTCAGCTGTCAGCTGTGGGCCCACACTCCAGCCACCTGCATGTAATGCACTATACTGTAAGCCTTCAACTGTTAATGTGTGGATGGTGTCACGCTGGTGATTCTTTTGGCTTACACTTTTAACACGGATTCTATATCCTCAGCACGGATTTATGTTTTTCTCTTGTTACTATGGACTTTAGTTTGATTACTTCCCATTTGAACATATTATTATGTGCACTTTATTGTATGGCATTTTGCATTTTACTTAATGTATTTATACATGCTTAGCACTGCACTGTCTTTACATATATTTTAATGTGCCTGGTAGCTAGGTTATAGTGCACATTTTTCTTTAACCATTTGTGTTACCCATCTCTGGACTCGTTCTATCTTACCAATATCTTTCTGTAAGTGATGTTTCCAGAAGTGGACAAAGTATTCTAAGTGAGGTCTCAATAAAGATCTACATAGGGGAATCAGAACCTCCTTCCTCCTACTGGTGAACCCTCTACTGATGCATCCTAGAATTCTATTTACTTTTACCACTGCCTGGTCACACTGTTTGCTCATTTTGCAATTATCTAAAATAAGTACCCCCCAAATTTTTTTTCTCTGTAATGCTGGTCAACGCTGTTGCAAAAACTTCTTAAAAACAACAATCACATTTCTGAAGATCTTTATTCAGTACTCCCAGAATGGAGTGGAAGGAGGACTTTAAGGACTACGGGAAATCTGTCAAAGCTTGTTAAAGAAAACCTACACTGAGAAAACTTGAAGGGTTCCATTGCTAAGCTCATTGTCTGGAAATTAAAGCTTCAAGCAAGTAGAGCAGCATACATATCTTTTTAAAGCTGCATCCAGCATTCCCATTAAGATCTCTATCCAGTGAAGGGTGCTTTTAGAAATCTTGCTTTCAGGAGTCCTCACTTGACTTTAATATGATAATCCACATCATCAGAGACCTTAAGTACTGAAGTTAAAAAGATAGACAGAAAACTAATTTTTTAGAAGTAGTCAGCAATTGCAGCCCCCTTATACCCTTGTTTTCTGCAAAGACCAAGCATTCACTGTATTTATTTAAAAGCTCTGTAACTTTCAGATGCTCTGCCCAAGACTTGAGCACCTCAGTTAAACTTCTCACAATGATTTTAACACCATAATGTTTCCAGTCGCTCCTTACCTTTTGCTTAAGGATTGTATTGCAGTTCTTGTTCTCACTCGGTCATCAGATGAAGTAATGGACAATGGACTTTGGATTGCATTTTTATATCTTACAGTGCAGCTAAAGCCTACAATCCAGGGAAGCTCTGCCCACATGTATTGAAAATAAAGTTAAACCCATTATGCAATGGTTTGCAAACAAGTGTCACGTGAAACCAAACTCCTTCCATATGAATTCACAGCAAGGTAAACTGGGATTTATTATTTTTTTAATATGTTCGGTATACAGTACATGCACTGGAATGTATAAACAAAGGTGTAATTGTACCCATGGCTTGCCAGGAAATTGTGTAATGACCCAAAGGTACAAAAGGCTGAGCACAGATATAAAATACCTCTCAAAGTGGAAGGTTGGAAATCTTCTAGCAACTTACATTTTTAGAGTTTTTTCTAAACTAAAACTCCAGACATAAGAGGTGTTGAGAAATCTCTACAATGGAGACATAGACAAAAAGCTGTATTGTAATTCCTGCATTGCTGATTCCCACAGCCACTATTTCTTATACCGATGTCCCAGGCACAGAAAAGAAGGGAAATCTCCCCAATGGGTTTACAAACAGTAACGAGCCTGGAAGAAATGTTATATCTTCTCCACTCTGCCCAAAACAAAAAAAATGGAGTTAGGGTTTATGTTGTAACTGTAATGGCTAAGTACCCCCTATAATTTTGCCATTATGATATGTCCAATGGAATATTTGAAGGCTTTTAACACTTCTTGATTCCATGAGCAGGGTAGTAACGGTTATATCTATTTGTATAGCTCCCAAGTATGCCTCATTTGAATGACTTTCCCTTTTTTGGAACCAAATCCCTCTTTTCTCCTCAGTTGTCCATCTTGGTGGTCTGGTGTATAGATCTTCATTACAAAATGTACTATATAAGTAACAAAAGTTTAATACTACACTAAACACCATTATAAACCATAAACCTTATAATAATGCAATGTTAGTTTGAAATGTGGTAGAAAAGTAGTGGTGAAAAAAGCCTGTAAGGGTTTAGTCAATCATTTCATGTATTAATTGCTCATAGGTAGAGTTGAGCGGACACCTGAATGTTCGGGTTCGGCTGAACTTCGCGAAAAAGTTTGAGTTCAGCCCCGAACTTGACCTGAACTTGACCCCGAACCCCATTGAAGTCAATGGTGACCCGAACTTTTGCGCACTAAAATGGCTCTAGAAAGTCCTGGAAATGGCTAAAGGGCTGCAAAAGGAAGCAAAATGGGGGTAAGAGTAGGACAAGTGCCCTGCAAACAAATGTGAATAGGGAAATAACTTAAAATCGCATAAAAAAAATGGAGGAGGAGGTGGATGTGGAGTAGGAGGTTGAGGAGGCGGTGACCGTGGCGGTGGAGGAGGAGGAGGTAGCCAACACTGTTTTTTGTTTGTTTGTTTTTTCTAATTAAAGTAGCCCCCAAAATATTGAGACATAATTAAAAAAAAAAAAAAAAAGATCACTATCTGCAGACAAACCCAGAGATGCTCTAGCAAGGGTTCACTTTTTCCATATAAAATGTACCATGGTTTATTTTTCATGTTTCTCCTGTTACAAATTCCAATAAAGACTTAGGTTCTATAAAAAAAAAAAAGAATAAGTTCACTTAAAGTGGTAATAAACCCATCCATTTGACAGTTTAAAAACCAGTTACATTTCCGGCACGTGCCGGAAATGTAACACTCCCATTGGTTGTGCTCTAAACCAAACTGTCAAACCATTCAATGGCTGGTGTCATAGCTGATCACATGTGCAGCATCATGGCAGTTGTAGATTAAACAGAAGCCAAGATGGCAGCTTCCTTGGCTGAAAATGATAGGAGGGTTTACTACCACTTTAAGTATACCAATGGCTGTGTGAGGCCGGTATAAATGTCTATTCTGCACATGGTACAGACAAGTCTTGTGGGATCCATGCCTGGTTCATTTTAATAAACGTTAGCTTGTCCATGTTGACTGTGGAGAGGCGGCTGCGCTTGTCTGTAATATCGCCCCCTGCCGTGCTAAACACACATTCAGACAATACACTGGCTGCAGCAGGCCAGAACCTCCAAGGCATAAAGGGCAAGCTCAGGCCATGTGCCCAATTTGGAGACCCAGAAGTTGAATGGGGCAGACCCATCAGTCAGTACGTGTAGGCATGTGCACACATACTGTTCCACCATGTTGCTGAAATGCTGACTCCTGCTAAGATGCTGCCTATCAGCTGGTGGTGCTGTTTGTTGTGGCGTGCTGCTGACAAAGCTTTTCCACATTTAGGCCATGCTAACCCTGCCTTCTGAGGTGCTGGCGGTGCCACAGCTGCGTTGGCGACCTCTTCCTCCTCCTCCTCCTCTGCCTTTGCCTTGTGCTTCCACTGAGCCCCCAATGTCATTTGGGAATGCCCTCAGCAGCGCGTCTACCAGCGTGCGCTGGTAGCCGCGCATCTTCCGATCACACTTCAGTGAGGGAATTAAGGACAGCACGTTGTCCTTGTAATGGGGATCGAGCAGGGTGGCCACCCAGTAATCAGCACAAGTTACAACGTGGGCAATTCGGCTGTCATTGCACAGGCACTGCAGCATGTAGTCGCTCGTGTGCCAGGCTGCCCAGAGGCAAAGACAAGCTGTCCTCTGTGGGAGGTGTATCATCTGTGTCTTCTGTATCCCCCCAGCCACGCTCCAGTGATGCCCACGATCTGTGTTGGGTGCCACCCTGCTGTGAACACTGTTCCTCCTCCTCCTCCTCCTCCTCATCATCATCCTCGTCCTCCTCATCCTCCAGAACTGTGCCCTGGCTTGAAATTTTTTTACCTGGCCTATGCTGGTGCAGGAACCCACTCTCCGAGCCACTTGTGAATGACTGGCCTGATAACCATGGAAATTACCCCTCTTCCTCCTCCTCTTCCTCCTGTGCCACATCCTCTTCCATCATCGCCTGAAGTGTTTTTTCAAGGAGACATAGAAGTGGGATAGTAACGCTGAGAACAGCATCATCGGCACTGGCCATGTTGGTGGAGTACTCGAAACACCGCAATATGGTGCACAGGTCTCACATGAAGGCCCACTTGTTCGTGGTGAAGTGGTGCTGTTCCGCAGAGCGACTGACCCGTGTGTGCTGCAGCTGAAACTCCACTATTGCCTGCTGCTGCTCGCACAGTCTCTCCAGCATGTGCAAGGTGGAGTTCCACCTTGTGGGCACGTCGCATATGAGGCGGTGAGCGGGATGGCCGAAGTTCCGCTGCAGCACAGACAGGCGAGCAGCAGCAGGGTGAGAATACCGAAAGCGCACACAGACGGCCTGCACTTTCTGCAGCAGCTCTGACATATCCGGGTAGTTTTTTAGAAATTTCTGCACCACCAAATTCAGCACATGCACCAGGCAAGGGATGTGTGTCAAACCGGCTAGGCCCAGAGCTGCTACGAGATTTCGCCCATTATCGCACACCACCAGGCCGGGCTTGAGGCTCAGTGGCAACAACCACTCATCGGTCTGTTGTTCAATGCCCATCCACAGCTCCTGCGCAGTGTGGGGTTTATCCCCCAAACATATCAGTTTTAAAACAGCCTGCTGTCGTTTCCCCCTGGATGTACTGATGTTGGTGGTGAAGGTGTTACACTGAGCGGATGAGGAGGTGGTAGAGGAGGAGGAAGCGGAGTAGGAGGCAACAGGAGGCAAAAAGAAGTGCCCTGCAATCCTCGGTGGCAGAAGGACATGGGCCAAACTGCTATCCGCCTTAGGCCCACCCGCCACTACATTTGCCCAGCGTGCAGTTAACAAGATATAGCGTCCCTGCCCGTGCTTACTGGTCCATGTATCAGTGGTTATGTGGACCTTGCCACAGATGGTGTTGTGCAGTGCACACTTGATCTTGTCCCCGAGGGATGGCTCGCCTGGAAAAGTAGTGGCGGCAGGGAACCACGTACTGTGGGACAGCCACCGTCATCAGGTTTTTAAAACTGTCCGTGTCCACCAGAAGGAATGACAGCATTTCAAAGGCCTGGAATTTTGAAATGCTGGCATTCAGGGCCAGGGATCGCGAGTGGGTAGGGGGGTACTTCCTCTTTCTCTCCAGTGTTTGGGAGATGCTTGGGGATGGTGGCGGACATGGTGGCATTGATGTCACATCGTCTGTTTGCTGAGTGGCAGGTGACACTGGCACTGTAGAGGTGGAGGAAGAGACCGAGGCAGCAGCAGAAAAGGAAGCAGGAGGAGCCCAAGGCTTTCTTGGATTTTGAGGTGCTTATTCCATTGCAGCTCGTGCTTTGCATGTAGATGCCTGGTCATGCAGGTTGTGCTCAGGTTTAGAACATTTATGCCTCGCTTCAGGCTCTGATTGCACAGCGTGCAAACCACTCATGTCTTGTCCTAAGCACATTGTCTGAAGAACTGCCATGCCAGGGAACTCCTTTGAGCTGCCTTTGGTGTGCTAGGTCCCTGGGTGCGGTGGGTAGTAGCAGGCGTACTGTCTAGGGGCCGTCGCTCTGCTTTTGCAACCTGCTTCCTCTTTTGCTGTGCTGGTGCCTCTGTGTGACCACCATCTCTTTGTCACGTACCTGACGGTGGAGTCTGTCTTGTGCAGGGAACAACCGCTCTTGCGCACCCGATTCGAGGACCCCTGGTAGTGGGGACAGAGGCCCAAGAGTGCGGGATGGCACGAGGGCTGGAGGATCACCGATGATGTAGCGAAGCTCCAGGAGGCGTGCAGGTAGATGGATGGTCGTTCAGGCAGGGTCGGCAACGGGCAGGCAAGACGGTACAAGGGATCAGGCAAAAGAGTAGTCAGAGTCCAAGCAAGGTTCGATACACGGGCGGGCAGCAAAGGTACACAGGAGCAGACAATCGGATGGTCAAGGGTAGCCGGGGTCGGAGCAGGAGGCAGACAACAGGTCGGGACAAGCCGGGTCAAACAGGAGGCAGAACAACGCAGGAACAGGTATCAGAGGCTGGGGCTCACAGGTCGGGAACGCTGTAGAACGAGCAGCACTTGTCTCCAGGGCCTCCAGGTTTAAATAGGCCCGTTTGGCGCCGTTTCCGGCGCGTGCGCGCGCACGGGCACGCGCGCGCGCACGCGGGCACGCGCAGGCGCGCGTGAACGCGCACGGGAGCGCGCGCCACCGCGGAAAACGTCCAGAACAGCAGATTTTGTTCCTTTTTCCTAACACTCTTCCTCCAAACTGCACACGTCACTCGCATGACCTTCATTCCATGTGGGGTCTAGGACCTCATCATCCTCCACATCATCTTCCACCCACTCTTCACCACTGCCCTCCTTGTCAGTCTGCACACTGTCCGGGTTCAGGTTCAGGACATGGACACCCTAAAGTCCGGTACAAACCCGAACTTTACAGGGTTCGCTCAACTCTACTCATAGGCCATGTAACTGGGGGCATGACAAAGGTGTGTCCTTTGCCTACACACTTTGTGCTAAAAGGTGTCTATCTTTAATACCTCAGAAAGTTGGGAATAGTGATGAGCCAAACTGCCTTGGGTTCATTTTGAGCAAGTTTCAGGGACGTTTGGATTCAGAATCCGAACCCGAAAGAAAATAGGGGTCATCCTGGCAACATACCTTGTTCCCATGTTGATAAAGACAATGGTCTTGTAACGTTTGTCACGTACCTTGATGGAGAGCCTGACTTCCATAGGCGGAGACCTCTCATACAATCTGGTATAAAAGCCACTGGGAAGGGAACAGTAGCCCTATGAGCGCAGCGGGGTAGGAGTGACTGTGGAAGCCGTGGTGGCTGGTAGGATTCCAGCCGGATAAGCTGGGTATGATGACAGCTTGATGAAGGTGAGTAGATGCAGAGTAGCATCCCAGGCACTGGATGCAGATTCAGCAGCAGACTGGAGCAGGGTGAGACAAGCCGGGTCAAGACAGGTCAGGTACATCGGATGACTGGCAGAGAATGGTCAAAGAACAGGCACAAGGTCGGCTACAGGTTAGCAAATAATAACAGTCTCTTTAACCAAGGTCAGGCAAGCCAGGGTCAGGATTGGAGAAGGCAGGATAGTCAGGATATGCCGAGTCTTACAGATATAGCAGATGCAGGTACTCAGGAACTCAGGTATAGCTGCAGATCAGACAGTGCTGCACAAGCGCAGCTGCTGTCCTTTTAAAGGGCCATTGGTGCCAATTCACGCTAGTGAGCGCACGCCCGGTGCGGGCCCCCACACATGCGGCGTCCAGTTTGGAGAATGCCTGTGGGAACCCGCGTGCACAGGCACACACAAATGCGTGACCACTGCTCTGTAATAGGTCCCTGACAGGTCTCTTCCCCACAACCCTGGTCCGGTGGTTGTGGGGTTCCCCAGATATCTACAGTACCACTACTCCTTTACACACCGAAAAGTAGCCTTGAAATAAACACGCCCAAAATATTTGATAAGTTCCTTATTAAGCAAATAAAAATTACCCAAAATGTCACTTGTAAATTCATTGTCAACCAAGATGCCCACCACCCATAGGCTCGCCAAAATTAGAAACAAGACTGACCTGGCGCACACGGCCGTTCCCGTTAGTACGGCTCACAGAAAAACAGCTCCCCGAGCTGTCATCCAGTGTATAAGGGGAGTGACAGTAGTGACATCATTGTTCAAATATGGCCAGTGACTATATTTACTACTATCTTTGCCCCTTTGCTTATGTAAGCAGGGTTCAGACAGAACCGTTGGCTTATCCCTAGGTGGGAGGTCTACATCTACAAACTCCTCTCCTTGTGTCGTGATTATTTTAACAGAAACAAATTCTATCATTTTCTGTTAGAGACGGCTTTAAAAACAGGACTACCTTTTAGCTGTACAGACCACCAAACAAGAGAAAAGAGAAAATGGATTTGGGTTTCCTGGACTAAAGTGAGTATTCTGACCCTTCTCATCCCCTGCACCTCTTTTTTACCTATGCTACCCTTGCGGAATGTAGAAACAAATGTCCAGAACTGCAACAAAATTAGGGAAATTTATCACGATTCGTAAAATGTAAGATTTGGAGCAGCATCCCCTCAACCTTCCTGCCTTAGATACTATTCCATGAGTATGGTACACAGCCCTTGCAGATTTGTCTATGGCAGCAAGCTGTAAGCTTCCTCCAGAACCAACCTGTCACAGTTTATTGTCAATGGGAATAATGTTGCCCACTTTGTGGGTGGACAGTATTTTACATGATTTAAGATGAACAATAATATTTGATTTATTGTGTTTGAGTTTTGAAAACAAAAGCTAAGTTCACACTTGCCCATTCTCTGAAGAGTGATCTGTGGTGATTTGCTTTTCAGGGTGGAGCTAAGCCACTCTCAGGCATTTAGGTGCTCATTTTTTTCAAAGAGCCTATTGCACCAATACCATGAGATAAGGGTTTGGCTCCAAGTTGCAGCATGACCCCATTTACTTGAATATCCATTTTGACAGGTGGTGCTGCCATGCAAAATTTGCTTTGACCATATTGCAAAGCATTGAAACTATGGCATGTGAAAACCTGCCTCTGGATGTATTGTAGGCTTTAGATCAGGGGTGTCAAACTCAATTTCATCGTGGGCCGCATTGGCATTTTGGTTGCCCTTCAGAGAGCTGGTTGTATTTGTAAGACTAAATGTCAAAAGCATCCCTTCCCCTCTTACATCAGACGTCAAGTGCCCCCTCACCGTCAGAAGTCAAGAGTCCCCCCACTCTCCCTTACAATATATCACAGTGCACGCCCCTTGCTTTGTGCTGCTTCCAGGTAGAAGCTGAATGTGGCACTGGGAAGCTGAAAGTGCAGGGTCTGGAGGAGGACCAGAGGAGGGCTGGAGTCAGCTGCCGGAGTCTGCAGAGTGCTAAGACTAGGGAAGGCGGAGAGGGGTGCTGCCGCTGCACAGAGTGGTGCAGGATCTGTAGGAAGAGTTCTAACCTCCCCTCAGCTACCGATTGCAGAGACGGGGGGTTGGTCAGAGACACGTCTCTCCGTGGCTGCACAAAGAAGCACAGGATCTGGAAGAGGAGTTCTGTCCTTCTCTCTTCCTCTCTGCTGGCATCTCTAGGGACAAGATGAGGGGGTTTCCGCAGCTGCAGGAGAGGAGTGAGGGCCACATGAAATAGCCTGGCGGGCCATATTCGGCCCCCGGGCCTTGTGTTTGACACATTTGCTTTAGATGGTATGCC
The DNA here is from genome assembly GCA_018402905.1 of Glandirana rugosa. Lineage (NCBI taxonomy): Eukaryota > Metazoa > Chordata > Amphibia > Anura > Ranidae > Glandirana > Glandirana rugosa. Next base: position 1,458,157 of record BLSH010171519.1, read on the forward strand.
TTGGGATGGTAAAACCATGACTTAACCGGCTGTTTGTAGGTTGTAGATTGTAAGTTTACAGTGTTTATGGTTGTGGTTTATTAATTCGGCAATTGTGGTAATTCGGCAATTGTGGTAATTCGGCAATTGTGGTAATTGCAGTAATTGGGAAATTCGGGATAATTTGGCAATTGCGGTAATTGGGAAATTCGGAAATTTGCGGTAATTCGGCAATTGCGGTAACTCGGTAATTGTGGTAATTGCAGTAATTGGGAAATTTGCGATAATTTGGCAATTGCGGTAATTGGGAAATTCTGAAATTTGCGGTAATTTGGCAATTGCGGTAATTCGGAAATTTGTGGTAATTCGGCAATTGTGGTAATTCGGCAATTGTGGAAATTGCAGTAATTGGGAAATTTGCGATAACTTGGCAATTGTGGTAATTGCAGTAATTGGGAAATTCTGAAATTTGCGGTAATTCAGCAATTGCGGTAATTTGGAAATTTGTGGTAATTCGGCAATTGTGGTAATTCGGCAATTGTGGTAATTGCAGTAATTGGGAAATTCTCGATAATTTGGCAATTGCGGTAATTGGGAAATTCGGAAATTTGCGGTAATTTGTCAATTGCGGTAATTCCGAAATCTGCGGTAATTCGGCAATTGCGGTAATTCGGAAATTCGAAAATTCGGCAATCAGAGCAGCCGAAAATCCAAAATTTGGAAATCCAAAAATTCGAAAATAACAAAGAACATTCGAAATAATAACTAACTAATAAATAACTGACCTACCTTCCCTAGACGAGTTTATGCGAGAATTGAATACTAACAATAGGGGATTAAGTTGGAATATACGGCTAGTACCAGTCAAATCACATTTTTGGATTTATGCCTAACAGTGCGTGATGATCAAATCATCACCACTACACACTTTAAAGCTACTGATCGCAATAGCTTTATCCTTACAGATAGCTGCCATCATACTTCTTGGCTGAAGGCCGTACCTAAGGGACAATTTTTGCGCCTAAGGCGCAACTGCACTCAAGCAGGTGACTTTCTGGTACAGGCAGAAGCCCTTAAAGCGGTAGTAAACCCATCCATTTAACAGTTTAAAACCAGTTACATTTCCGGCACATGCCAGAAATGTAACACTCTCATTGGTTGTGCTCTAAACCATGATGTCAAACCATCCAATGGCTGGTGTCATAGCTGATCACATGTGCAGCATCACGGCAGTTGTAGATTAAACAGAGGCCAAGATGGCAGCTTCCTTGCCTGAAAATGATAGGAGGGTTTACTAGCACTTTAAGAAACAATTTCTCTAAAAGGGCTATAGTCCGGCAGCTTTGGATTCCTCTATTAGGGAGGTTGCTGCCCTTGATAGAGAACATTTACTACAAAAACAGAACAGGTTGAACCAGAGAAATTCTTTCCAAAGTGTTTTTATTACTTCCTATTCTATGCAACATTATCACAGTAAAAAGATATTGTCCAAACATTGGTCAGTATTAAAAAATGATATAGTTCTGGGTCTCCTTTTGCCCCCATGCCCAAGGGTTGTTTTTAGGGGATTACCATCTTTACGTAACAGGATAGCACAAAATGTGGTTGATCGGCCAAACAAGCCTACGTTTTTTCAAGACCTAAAAGGCTTTTTTCCTTGTCGCAAATGCAGCATCTGCGCTTTGAATTCATTCAAGGGAAGAAAAATAGAAACCTTTCGCTCTACTAGTACTGGTCGCGAATTCCGCATTAATAATTTTATTACCAGCTCCACTAAAAATGTGGTGTATATGCTGCAGTGTAAATGCGGCAAACAATACGTAGGCCGGACCATTAGGGCCTTGGCCTTACATGTTAGTTTGAACGAACAAGTGGGTAACATCAAAAGAGGTCTCCCAGGACATAGTGTTTCTAAACACTATGATCGTTGTCACCGTAGAAATCCACAAGATACACTCTTTGTGGCCATCAATAAACTGAACCCACATTGGAGAGGGTGTAATAGCAAGAGAACTATCTCCCGTATGGAAGGGAGATGGATTTACAATTTAAAAAGCTATTTTCCATTCGATTTAAATATAGAATGGGATGTTAATTGCTTTATTAACAACAGCTGAGTTAGAATACTTACAAGTGTCCTCTTGGGGAATCTTATCTTTTTTCTTTTTATACATGTTTTTATATGTTCTGTATCAGATGAATATGGTTTGAGACATTTTTATTTATAATTATGCATTGTTCATTTCTATATATTTTTGGTATACATTTTTTTAAATATAGATACTTGATCATTAGGGAGGGAGATTTATTCTTGAACTGTGCTGTATACCAACTGGAGGTCTTTTTAATTTTTTAAGTGGACTTATCACACTTTGTCCACTAGATGCCACCAGTCCCGTTTTCCATTCCAGTGATGCTATACATCAGAACGGTCCCATATGAATAAGGATCACTAATTCGATTGGATATTTAATAATTAATGTTTTTCTCGATTTGGTATTTTTGGCTTTTTTTGAGGCTGTTCACTTAATATTTGATTATTGAGGTCTGTGGAGCCAGCTGGTATAGTCACTTTTACCCGCCTTCCGGTATCCGCATGGAGTCGGGAATACTGTCACGTACCTGACGGTGGAGTCTGTCTTGTGCAGGGAACCACCGCTCTTGCGCACCCGATTCAAGGACCCCTGGTAGTGGGGACAGAGGCCCAAGAGTGCGGGATGGCACGAGGGCTGGAGGGTCACCGATGGTGTAGTGAGGCTCCAGAAGGCGTGCAAGTAGACGGATGGTCGTACAGGCTGGGTTGGTAACAGGCAGGCAGGAAGGTACAAGAGGATCAGGCAAACGGGTAGTCAGAGTCCAAGCAAGGTTCGTTAACGGGCGGGCAGCAGAGGTACAAAGGAGCAGACAATCGGATGGTCGTGGGTAGCCGGGGTCGGTGCGGGTAGAAGACAGCAGGTCAGGACAAGCCGGGTCAACAGGAGGCAGAACAAACACGGGAACAGGTATCCGGAGCTGAGGCGTACAGGTCGGGAACGCTGTAGAGCGAGCAGCACTTGGTCCAGGAAGTCTCCAGGTTTAAATAGGCCCATTTGGCGCCGTTTTCCGGCGCGTGCGCGCGCACGGGAGCGCGCGCGCACGCGGGCGCGCACGGGAGCGCGCGAACGCGCACGGGAGCGCGCACACGCGCGCAAACGTGCGCACCACCGCGGAAACGGCAGATTTTAGCCTGAATTTGTTCTTTTCCTAACAAATACAGACTTCCGCCCTCACTTGGGGAACCAGTAATAAGAGCGCAGCGCACTTCTGATGGCCACGTCCAGATGACGTCAATTATATGACGAAACCGGTCGGCGTGAGACCTTAGAAGTGCGATCCTGCGCTCCCACGGCCGTTACACATATCTACCCGGGTTGTTTGACAAATGCCTTTATCGTTTTGAGACAATGTGAGTGCAATATTTTATCTCTGATTACGTTTTAATAAACCTTATGCAGTATCACGCTATGGTTATTTGTATCTTTTACTATATCCCTGGATGAGCGGTGGAGAGGCTATTCCAGTGTGCTGAGGAGTTTTGCATATGCAACAGCTGAGCCCATAAGGGAGTGTAACGTCCCTGCAAGCGCTTATTGGCTTTTCCATTCGTTTGGCAGCCAATCTGTTCTGGTAAGCAGTTTTGCTTAAATGGTGGTGGACACTTTGCTTGGATTGTTTACTTATTTTCCTCACTGGGTGTCTGGACTCTTTGGATGAGACATCTCCTTATGTTACAACCTTCAGATATGCCCTTAGATCAATCATTGGACTGCCTTTTCCTTGATGCATTCATACATGTGTGTCTGTTATATGGACTGATTAATATATTTTATACATACTGATTATCTCTTTAAGACGTTATACATCTTTACTTCAATTTGTATAAGTTATTTGATCATATGTTAAAGCGCCGCTACTCTTACTATTTTTTAGTTTTTATTGGGGTATTTATCTACATCCTCAGTAGCAGGCCGCTGGACATATTTCATCATTTTTATAGTCTATCATCAGTTTCACTATAAGCGCAGATATTTCCTTGGTTTATATATATTACAGTGTTTATGGTTGTGGTTTATTACAGGTGCATCTCATAAAATTAGAATATCATCAAGTTATTTTATTTCAGTAATTGGACTTGTGCATGGCTGAAAAATGTGTTTGTTTTCGTTTTTTTTATTTTTTTATTTTTTCTGAAATTCGGGAATTCAGAAAATTCGGAATTCAGAAACTTGCGGTAATTCAGCAATTGCGGTAATCCGGAAATTTGTGGTAATTCGGCATTTGTGGTAATTGCAGTAATTGGATATATTCGCGATAATTCGGCTATTGCGGTAATTGGGAAATTCGGAAATTTGCGGTAATTTGGCAATTGCGTTAATTCGGACATTTGCGGTAATTCAGCAATTGTGGTAATTCGGAAATTCAGCAATCAGAGCAGCCGATAATCCAAAATTCGGAAATCCGAAAATTCGAAAATAACAAAGAACATTTGAAATAATAACTAACTAATAAATAACTATTAAAGTATAGGTATTGGAATTTCCTTTAAAATATGGCTGTCAGTGATATAAATTTCATATTTAAGTTCACTAACAGCCACATTTTCAAGGAAATTCCAATACCTATAATTTAATAGTTATCTGTTATTATTTCAAATGTTCTTTCTTATTTCCGAATTTCCAAATTTTGGAAATTCTGAAATAAGAAAGAACATTTGAAATAATAACTTATTATTTCAAATGTTCTTTCTTATTTCCGAATTTTCGAAATTCAGAAATAAGAAAGAGCATTTGAAATAACAATAAATAACTGTAGGTAATGGATTGGGCAATATGACGACACAATACACGTCAGCATCTCATCCCTTTTGTATTGTATATATAAGGAAAAAAGGACCAAGGGAATCAGGGGGAATTGCTGTTGGGATTATAACGGTGCTTTTGATTCAATTCACAACTGACAATCTGATAAAATCATATTTTTTATTAATATACATTAAAAACAGGATTTTAGGAGAAGTAAATACGGATACCAATCCGGCTGATTACAATCCACATTAAAATGTAATGCATGAAGTACACAATTCTAGTGATGGCAATACGGTATGATGGTCCATATCCTACATGTTTCGCCCAGTTATGGCTTCATCAGGGATTTTGGTGGGCCATCACATAGGTACTCAATGCTATATAATAACAAAAAACACAACATAAGAAAGAGAAGCAAATAAATAACTCATAATGATTCAAGGTAAATATTTAATGAGGTATAGTATTTCAAATTTAGAATTTAGAGTAGTTGCGTTCACCTCCCACAGCTTGGTTCAATTGTCAGGGCCAGGTACAAATCAGGTTCACCACCACAGCACACGTCACACCATGGAGGGGGGCGCTGCATGCCCACAGACGACCACATATAGCCAGCTAAGTATTTGAGAAATGTGCGTAGTAAATATATAAATAAAACAAATAAACAAGGAATATATAAATGGTAACTAATCCATACATTGCCAAATACGGCACTTTATAAGCCACAATAAGCGGGACCACAAATTGTCCCTTCATATGTTGATTACACTTACTAATATAACTGTCATATGTTGGTTGAACCACTAGGGGTCACTCCATATAGATAAATAACCATAAGCCACAATAGTTGGAAAAATCAAGGCAGTATTAACTAGAAAAGAAAAATGGTATATATTTAAATTTAGAGAAACAAACGTAAGCGGCTTGCAACAAAATAAGTAACCCTACAGGAGATCAGAAAACCAAAGGGATCCAAAATACCAGGTGCAGACTTTATTGTTAGCATGCAAAACTACAGTTTCATAGTACAATTTAAGTTTCAATTGTTTGCCCTGTATGCTTTAAATAAAAGAGGGCAAGGGAATCAGCTGTGTGTCAGCCAAACTAGAGACAAAAAAGCCAATCACCAAATTACATGGTCCAAAGAAAAAAGACTTTGATCAAAACAAGTTCAGAATAAGAGCAATATCTCACCTTAGGGCTGTTCTGACTTTGGACTTGATAAAACATGGTGGACCAACACCAGTAGATGACATGGCCCCCCAATTCATCATTGACTGTGGAAACTTCACACTGGACCTCATGCAACTTGGATTCTGCGCCTCTCCATTCTTCCTCCAGATTCTGGGACCTTGATTCCAAATGTAATGCAAAAATATTGACAGTCCATTATTATTTGGGGAGCCATGTCATCTGCTGGTGATGGTCCACTGTGTTTTATCAAGTCCAAAGACAGCGCAGCCCTCTACCAGGAAATTCTAGGGTACTTCATGCTTCCATCTGCTTTCCAGCTTTATGGAGACGCCGATTTCCTTTTTCAAGCAGGACTTGGCACCTCATCTTAATCACACCTGCAACCCACTGCAACTTTGCTAACACCCTACCCCCTGTCACCCTCATCCTCCTCTTTGTCACACCTGGAAATCCACTGCAACTTTGCTAACACCCCACCCCCCCACCCCCTGTCATCCTCATCCTCCTCTTCATCACACCTGGCCATCCACAGCAACTTTTCTAACACTCCACCCCTTGTAATCCTCATCCTCATGTTCTTCACACCCGCACATCCAATGCAAACATGATAACACCCCACCCCCTGTCATACTCATCCTCGTGTCCATCACACCTGAACATCCACTGGGGTGTTAGCATGTACAAAGTTGCAGTGGGTTGCAGGTGTGATTAAGATGAGGATGACAGGGGGTGGGGTGTTACCAAGGTTGCAGTGGATGGCCAGGTTTGATGAAGAGGAGGATGAGGATGACAGGGGGTGGAGTGTTTGCAAAAGTATAGAAATATCTATGACCTCAATATGCATGGCTGCAGGCTGCAACTGATGCTGCAAAAACATGTACAGCGGTGTTATCTCATTTATGGAATCACTGCCTTTAAAAATCCACTATAGTCTGTGTCCATGTGCTTTTATGGGAGGTGGATCTTCCATGATTCTAGATGTGATATCCCACCCGCTGTGTTCTTTTTTAGTTACTGGGCATGGAGAAGGAGGGAGGGTCTGTGCAGCCAGTTAGAATCTGTATACACAAACACACATTTGTAAATTAAATACCATGTGACCTGAAAAATTTAACTGAAACAGGAAATTTCCAACACAGCATAAGAGAGACCAGAGCACATGCACACTTACAACCCTGCCTGCGTGTAGTATGGCTTTACACACAGACAGTGCAAGCAGGAAGTATCTGGCCATACAAGATCAAAGAGCCTTTTTACATGTAGCAATGTGCTCCCTTGGGAGTAGCTGGTAGTTGTGGTTCACCCTATAGCTGCTCTCAAACCCACCATATCTCACACATCCGAAGTCACTGAACAGGCAGGCTCTTGTTTATGTTTGTTTTATTTAGGGGATTTAACTTGGATGGGAAAAAGGGGTGACCATGGGATGCCCAAAGAATTGGTTATGGGACCTCCTATATACGTGACCATATATACACTCTACTTCCTCCAGCACATCTTTTCTGCAGACTATTGCTCCTTCACTTCTCTCCTGCACATCAGTTACAGACTATTGCTCCTTCACTTCTCTCCAGCACATCACTTAGCTCCTGATCTGAGGGGACATTTATCAGGCTCACATAACTCCTTTCTCTTCACCACAGCTAGCACATAGTGAGGCCTGCAAACTGCCAGCAGGGCCTCCGGACCACCCGTTACAGGCCAGGGTCTTGGACCCCTCAAAGTGTAGCTTAGTACGTTGGTGCTAGCCGGGCCTTTGATGGACTACATTTCCCAGATCATCCCTCTTCCAGGTCCCACCAACCTGCTTTCCACACAGTGACACTTCTTCCCCGACTGGCTCCCAAGGCTTCCACAGACTGTCCATTATTCCTCTGCCAGACTGCTCCAGCCTTTCTCCTCCAGCTCCCAGGGTCTTCCTGTCACGACTCCAGTGGATACTTTAAAGTTCCTCAGTAGTACCTCTGCTGTTCTCCTACTCCTTTGTGCTGCTCCAGGAATCCCCTCCACTCCTGGCTGCACCCGAGTCTCCAGGCCTCAAGGTCACCCCCAGACTGGGGGCTCCCTCACGGGTAGAGGCCTCCACAGCACCTCTGCTACATCTTTCACACTTCCATTCAACTTCTCCTCCCCCCTGCTGGCAGACTGCTGTATTTAAGTAGGCCTGCCTCCTGCCAGTCCGGACTGTAGATTGGTCAGGGCTCCATGTCATACATCAGGAAGTGACACCTCCTCATCCATCCATCTTACCAGAGCCTTCTCTTCTCAACGGGGAGGGAACTCCAAGGGGTGTTCCTTCCTTCTGTCCCCAGCCACTCCCTGAGCCACTCCCCAGCTCACATCAAAACATGCAGGCATGTCTAAATGTTGCCTCTCCTAGCAAAAACTCACTACAAAACACACCTATCACTATAGGGGCACTACATACACAATGCAGAGGATTAACCCCTTAAATTCCACAGTGAGTATAACAAGGAAGCTATTCTGCATATACAGACTGATTTTACGGTTGTGGATTTAGTAACACTTTAAAATTGTGTGTGCCTGTGAAATGGCGAAAGAACTTCAATACCCTATATTTTCCATAGACAATGCTTTAAAGGCCCCTACAGGTCAGCCATTTAGAGTTACCCAGGAGCGCTGGTGATAGAATGATTGCCATCACATGTGCAAGGTGATATGTAGCATGTGTAGGGCAATGTGAGATGGAAGGCTCAAAAGTGTTTCTTTTTTGTTTTTTTTTAATGTGTCTCTTTATATTTTTAAAGCATTTTTAAATATATATATATATTTTCTTACATCGCTCCCTATGTGATAGCATATGGGTTACAGGTTCTATTGAAACATCTGACCCTGGATGTCTCCCTTGTACTCCACAGTAGCTAATGGAACACTGATTGTGTTCCCTCAACTGCATCCCCGGGCAGCGATCCTGTTGATTGACAGCACCGGACGTGATGTCATACATGTTGCTTCCTGGTCCAGTCACAGAAGATGTGGGTCTACAAATGGGTGACATCATACGTGTTGCTTCCTGGTCCAGTCACAGAAGATGTGGGTCTACAAATGGGTGACATCATACGTGTTGCTTCCTGGTCCAGTCACAGAAGAGGCGGGTCTACAAATGGGTGTTTGTAGAGCTCCCACCACCTTTCCCAGCCACACCCAGATGCACTGGGCCTGCAGGTGGGACAGCGGAGCGGACAGTAGGACAGAGGTGGAGGCAAATTGTGGCGGTTGCAAAAGTGATCGGTTGGATTCATAGATGCTCGTATAATTTCCACGTGAAAGTCGAAAGTCGGCTCTTTACAAATGTACACAGTATACCCGCTAGAAATGTGTTTAAAAAGCACATATTCCCATCGCCATTTTGTATGTAGGCTAACTCAAATACTTCTGTCTCTTTATGTAACTCCAGCTAGAGGATATTGAGATCAGGGCTCTGTGGGGACCACACCATCACTTCCAGGACTCCTTATTCTTATTCATGTTGAAAATATTTATTAATGATATTGACTGTATGTTTAGAGTCATTGTCCTGCTGCAGAATACATTTGGGGCCAATCACATGCCTCCCTGATGACATGATGGATAAGTATCTGCCTGTATTTCTCAGCATTGAGAACTCCATTAACCCTGACCAAATCTCCAACTCCATTTGCAGAAATGCAGCCCCATCGTGCAAGGAACCTCCACCATGCTTCACTGTTGCTTGCAGACACTCATTTTTGTACCACTCTTCAGTCCTTTGGCAAACAAACTGCCTCCTGCTACAGACAAATATCCCCCCCCCCCCCAAAGTACCTTGTCCCTATGTTGATGGGGACAAGGGCTTCTTCCCCACAACCCTGGTGTGATGTTGTGGGGGTCTGTGGGCGAAGGGGCTTATCCAAATCTGGAAGCCCCTTTAACAAGGGGGGCCCAGATCCCAGCCCCCTTCCTATGTGAATGAGTATGGAGAACATAGTACTTTCTATCTGCAATTCTTTTATTTACATGAGTAATCGGTTGTTAAGGACACGGCCAGCTTCCCGGCCCACACTTTAACAACCAGCTATTCTTCTCACAGGATTCAAATTGGTTTGAAAATGTGGAATTCATTAGAAAACAAATGAACGAAAGGAAACTAAACAAATTTCAATGAAATGTGTTACTATTGTCAAACATTTGTTTGAATTTAGATTTGTGCTGAAATAAATTGCACATGTCTAATTAGCAGACCATCTTTCATCTGAGCCAACTTATCATGGGTAGAGCATGGTCAGAGACATTGGAGGCCACCCTGGTTTCTATAATACCAGGATGAATCAAAATTATCAAAAAATCTTGTTTGTTTCCCTGCTTATGGCAGGTCATGCTCAGATACCCAGACATTGGAAGTCACCTTCGATAATGACTATCCGAGTCCTTCCCTAAATTCCTTGACATTTGGATTTCATGGATTTAATTTTTTGACTCCACTAAACTCCTGCCTTTTCCTAGGCCTTAGGCACTAATCATCAGTCACTGGATTTACCTGGCAAAATCCTTCCATATTTTCTCTATGCTCAATCTCTCTACCTTACTTCTCCTCTCTGCAATTTTTTTTCTCTTCTTTCTTCCACCTCTTTTCTAGATGTCTTTCCTCCTTGTCTTTATCCCTGGAAAAGTGACAGTAAACAATGCCTAACTTAAGAATTATAGCAGGGTTCTCCCTGCCTGGTGCAAACTCTCCAGGTACCTCTAACCCTAATTGGGCATTAGGCCTAATGCCTGCTTCTTTGTCCCTCTGGACTTTCCCTGAGAGGCCACCGGAGTGGACCCTTAAACTTGTCACCAGTATCTGTCTTTGCCGCTTCTACGTATTGTGATTTGATATTTTTGTTTGCCTTGTCTAAGTGTTTCAGTGACATCTACTTCATCTGATATCTATACAGAAGCTGTCTGTAATATTACATTTTGTGTTTTGTGTGTACTACAGTATATCTTTCAATAAATATGTATTCTATAGAAAAGAAAAAGGATCCTGGCCAACCACTGCATCTACGGTCCTCAATGTTGCCTGTTTCTTTGTGTTTCTTCAAAAGAGCTTGAACAGCACACGTTGGAACCCCAGTATGCTTTGAAATATTTGCCTTGGATAGACCTTGCTGATGCAATATAACCACCTTGTGTCTTGTTGCTGTGCTCAGTCTTGCCGTGGTGTATGATCTGTGACATGAAAAGGTTTCCCACAACCTTACCTTGGTAAGAAAGTTTGGCTATTCTTCACCCAGTTTTAAGCCTCCTACACAGCTGTTATTGTTTCAGTTAAAGTGGTTGTAAAGTCTTCTGGTTTTTCACCTTAACGCATTCTATGCATTAAGGTGAAAAACCTTTTAAGTGCAGCAGCCCCCCCCCCTCTACTGTATGTGTGAATACACGCAACAGCAGGACTCGGGAGCACGCCCTCATGGGTGACTTCCAGGGAAATCGCTTTCCTGGCGGGTCACTCGATGCGGAGGAGGAGCCAAGATCACTGCAGAGGGACCCCAGAAGAGGAGGATCTGGGCCACTCTGTGCAAAACCACTGCACAGAGGAGGTGAGTATTACATGTTTGTTCATTTAAAAAAAATAAAACAGGAACCTTAGGGTCCTAAGGGTCCGCTGGAGTCCGTGCTGTGATTGGTCGGAGCCCGGAATCCCAAAAGACGATGGAAACAGCATGTCGCCGGTCACAGCGGTGCTCGGGGACCGCTCCTACAGCGTCAATCTAAGGTAAGCATTTCATAATGAGCTAGTATGCAATTAAATTAACTTGACGACCACTTTAAGACTGTTTAATGCACTTACCCAATGATAGCTGGCAGAAGAACAACATAAAGGACTGGCCTTCCCGTAAAACCATCTTGCAAGTCAATTTTGTTTTCTTCTCCTCTTTCTTTTATTTCTATGGACAGTGCACAACCAGTCGGTCTAGGCCTAGCATAGTCGCAATCAATGCACTTTGTCAGTATAGTTTCTGTGTTCGGTGTAGTTTTTTTACTGCCTACTGCTGCACTTTAGGTGACCCTGCTACCTTTTATGCTGATCTGGAAGCCAAGTGTCACCTTAAGCCTAGCCCTTATTGCTAATCACTCTGTATGCTAAATTGTGTTATTGCCATTGCTATTTCTTTTTTATGCTTGCTTCATTACCAACCATATCGGATGACAATAAATTGAGTGTGCCTTTACTAACTGGTACAGTGTCAGTTTTCTTTGATATAGTACTACTAAAAGTATTTTCAGTAATTTTCTGTGATATTATATGTTCGTACACTCATACAAGTTCTTGAGAAGGCAAAGAACAGAGGACCCATCCTAATTAGCGGGGATAGCGTTACACGACAATAGATTTGAGATAATAAGAAGGTTATAATACATATAATAGTTGTGCCAACACATACACACAAAGGATGTACCATGAATAGTAATGAAAGCATATCTAAACCCAAGAAAAACATTGAGAGTATTGCAAGCTTACTGGTCCTTATATGCACCCAGGAAGTGGGTCCTGCTGTGAGAAGATTCACCTCCAGAGGCTGACATATTTGTGTTTACACTTACATGCCAGTTATCACCATGTGTATCATGTAAGTAGCAAAATGTCTACTTGAATAAATGTTTTTAATAACTACTACACTTAAATGCGCCCTCTGCTATGCATATCTGAATAATAATTAAAGCATATCTAAACCCAAGAAAAACAAACAATGAGAGTTTCTCAGCTTATTTTTTCCTTTATTTGATCTTGATAATCCTGCCAATAACTCACTTCCTGTCCTAGAGGGACAATTGTACTGGGCAGCGTTGTCATCCTAGGGCATGGATTGTGTTAGGACTACATAATACCCTCTTCTCATCTCCATACCGGGAAGGGGGGGGTCTTGTTGTCCAGTGATAGCAGGGAACAATGGTAATTGATAACAGTCCAGAGGCAGAGTCAAAAACGCCGGTTAACGGCGGCACGCCGTTAGTGAGCCGGCATCTCAAGCCTCGTTCTGGAGCCCGCCGGCTGTTCCATCTTTCTGCACCGTACGGATCCTGCTTCTCTGCCTGTGCTTCCACCTACAGCACCCGGACCCAGCCACAGTGACATTCACCCTGGACTGCACCTTCCTGTACCTCATGCTTAATGATTCAGCTCAAATGTGAGTGCTTTTAATCCTGATGTTGTCATAATAAACTGTGCATATTACACTTAGAGGACTCAGAAGTGCGCCTGCACGAGTGCCCCCATGGAAAGCGCCTCTCCGTTGGGTCACCTGATGAAGAGGAGGAGCCAGGAACGCCGCTGGGGGACCCGAGAAGAAGAGGATTGGGGGCCGCTCTATGTTAAACCCTTGAGCAAGTAAGTATAACATGTTTGTTATTTTTTTTTAAAAAAAACAATCACAATCACTTTTACAAATCTGCAATTACATTTCTGACACTTCACAATGTATAAAAACAGGTGACCATCATTGATTGATATGTGTAAATTCCATCCACGATCCAATTCTTGTACAAATACTTATCAGCGTGTAGCGTATTATGTCATTATTCTCCTTCATTGTTTGTTTATTTTAGATTATTCAATTTACTTAGAAACATGTAATTGTCACCTATCTGGAGATGCCTTTTGTCTCCATTAAGCAGGGGTGCTCAACCTGTGGCCCTCTGAGCCCTTTGATGTGGCTCTCAACCTCAAACCAGGGAAGCAGACTTCTATTACATCCTGTGGGTTTGATGCGCTTTCTGAAAGTGCCACATACCCACAAAATATAATAGAAATCTAAGACAAAGTGCAGCTATCTTGCAGGAAATCTGCAGGTGCACTGTGTGTTTAAACCGCAGCACATCACTGTGAAAGCAGCCTTATAAGGGGTTCAGGACAGTAAGGGCTTATTTACATTTGCGGATTGGGGGGTGGTAAAATCCTATAGCTGAGATGTGTTTTTAAACCCCCTAACCACTGGTGTAGCGTCAGGGGTTGCAATAGCAACCCTGCCCCATGCCATTCTGTTTTACAATTGGACAGGAGGGGTGGGGGGTGGCACTTACAGGAACCAATCCTCTCTATTTTCCTCCTGCAATCGCTAAAAGCCAGCTTCTCCTTCTCCCCCTCCCATCAGCATTCAGCAGCTGCAGAAGGAAAATGTTCATTATGCTATTCAAAGTAAAAAATGTTATTTTCTGAATCATTTCAATTTGTTGTGCCTTGCGACCAGTTACTAAATCACTTAAGTGGCTCCCACTCTTCAAAAGGTTGAGCAGCCATGCCAAATAGGAACTTTCAACCACATTTCTAAAAATCAAAAACAGGTTCTCTTTCCAAAAAGATCACACCTAGTCCACAATTATTTTTCGTATATTTACTGCCAGTTCACTTTAATTACGAGGAATAGCACAGATCTCATGCTTCAGTGGAGGGGTTGTGAAGCCAACAGCACCTGTGAGGTCCAGTTTTGCTCCAGGTGGAGCCTGAAAGGTGAAGTTTTGCAGCAGTGTTGTAAAGAAGATGAACAGTTCCATTTTAGCCAAGGTTTCTCCAGCACAACTTCTCTTACCTTGAAAAAGAAATAAAGTATAACATTGTTATAAAAATAATGACTTAGGAAGAATATTGACTTATACAGCTGTGAGACATCCTGTTTCCTTTTCTATGTCCATCTAAGTACAGCTCGAGAAAAACATGTTGTAGATTTCTTAGCATTCCTTACATGGGGATCTCATTATCCTTTGCTTTTTGGGTTCATTGTGGTGGTTTGTGCGTCACATTTTAGAGCCCTAATGGGATTCTGTGCTGCTCCACCCAATATTAATATTGTTTTTTGTCACCAGAAATCTTTGTGGTTGCACAGCTTCCAACACTTTGTATAATACAGTGTGTAGTATAAATAACTGGTAAAACATTTTTTTTATTTCATACTGGCCACGGATAAGCAGACGTGAAAGTGAAGTGTATACGAGATGAATATCCGATGCAATAGAAATCAGCTAACCTGTAACCGTAGCACAACACACGCATAGAAAAGGGATTATGCAAAAAATGATTAGAAGGGCAATGGTGAATTATGTCAGGGAGATCTCACTAGTGGAGTATTCAAGATCCATGCCTTCCAGGCAATGTAAAATATTGATTTTGGGCAGATGCATTCAATTTTTGGCCTGTAAGTTGTCCACCTTTCCATCTCAGAAAACTGGGCAGTTTTAAATGACTAAAGCCTCGTACACACGGGACGGCGATCGTATACAACAGGTCGTACGAATGACTGTTGCATGCAAAATCGATCATTAGTACGCGCGATTAGAACAGCCGATGTACGACGGTTGTACAACGGGAGTTGTATGAGCAAACTAGAAAACTTGGTAGTACCAACAATCGGTCATATGACCGTTGTATCGTGTGTACAGAGAAGTTGGTCCAACAAGTTGTATTGTGCAAAACACGCATGCTCAGAAGTCAGGAACGGCCGGATGCTAATTACATGCACCTGAACGTTCTTTCTTTGGTCGTACGATCGTGTAGTGCAGTCAGTATGCTAGATACAACAGCCAACATACGATTTGAGCCGTTCGGTCGTACGACCGTCGAACCGTGTGTACGAGGCTTAACTGTGGCCTTATTTGTAGTCTTTGCATTGGTGCCCTCTACCGACTTGGTCTGCCTCTAGCCCTAGAGGGACCTTTGGCACATTTGTGACAGTTTAGAGTGTCCCCCCTTTGGTTTACTCACCAGCAGAAAATGGTATAAAAGCTTCATTTTTGACAAAGTTTCCGTCCGAGTCCAGAAAATGCTGAGGGTAAAACTCTTCTGGTTTCTCAAAGTATTCTTTGTCTCGTAGGACAGAATACAGTAATGGAATCACTTGGGTTCCCTGTAAGGAATATATGAGAGAGACATTTGGATGGCTCATAAGTAAACTGGCCATACATGTTAAACTTGCTCTCATTCAGCCCCATAGACTTGATTCACCCGTCCATGCAAAACAGTGTGGATAGCCAACCTGCATGCCAGCAATATTATTCTGACACCTGGCACCTGCGGTTCAGAATACCTGAACCGTGGCTGCAATGGACTGAGGCACTGTTTGGCTGAGAATATTCTACCCAGCTTATTCTATGAAAGTCCATTATAAATAGATTTTTGTTGAGCAGGGTTTTGGCGGACAGGACCATCCACAGAACAAATGCCATCCAATTTGGTCAGATGCACCTAAACTTAGATCCGTTTGGCTGAAGGATCTGTTTAAGGTACACTCCGGATAGATCAAGACATTACTCACAGCGACCAACAGCAATATTCCCACCTGCCTTGGAAGTTTAAGGCCCCTTTCACACTGAGGCATTTGAGAAACTCGTGCAAAACATCAAGCGTTATTACCGCTTTTTTGCCGTGTTTTTCCCGTGTTAGCGCTATAATTAGCGCTAACACCCAGGCGTTTTTCAAGCACTTTTGAAGCGCTAGCATTAAATAAATAGCACATGCCCCTACATTACATCCTGTTTACTTCCTGGTATTTGGACCTCTCCACAACCTCTGGGCGTTTTGCTGGCGCTTTTAACACACTTTAAAGCGCTTTACGTTCCATTCAATGTATATGGGCATTTTTAATGCGCTATTTTTAGCGCTCAGAATAAGCACAAAAAATCATGCTTGCAGGACTTTTTTCAACGTGGCACGAGCATGACGCCCCAGTGTGAATAGGTACATTGGAATTAATGGGCAGCGTTTTGGAAGTGCTATTTTTAGCACAAAAACTTTAGGAAAGCGCCTCAGTGTGAAAGTAGCCTAATTGGTGATACATCATACAGAAAGGGGGGAAATTACCCAGCATATGGTCACAGAATCTCCTTCCCAATAAACATGTGAGAATCCCAGTGAACACAGGATTGTGGAGAACTGTGACAGGGGTAGTGGACCCTCTGGGGATGATTTACTAAAGGCAAATAGACTGTGCTCTTTGCAAGTTCAGTTGCACCCTACAAGTGAGGTTGCTCCAGAGCTTAGTAAATGCCCTATCACATGCAAGGAAAGTAAAATGCTTGCACATGATTGGATGATGGAAGTCAACAGAGCTTTCCCCAATTTACTAAGCTCTGTAGCTACTGCACCCGCAAAGTTAACAGTCTTTTCAACTTTAGTAAATCAATCCCCCGTGATGGCAGATGAATGTGGGCCCTAAAGAGGGCTGAATTGCAAGTTCTAAGGAACTTCAACAGAGCACCTGCAAGGAATGATACGTTTTGCTGTAGATGGCTCCCAGGATGCAGCCCTTGGTTACACTGACAATGGCGACAGCTGACAACAGATGGAAATGAGACATGCAGCATGGATTTATGAAAGATCATTCCTACCAGGCCAACCTGTTAACATTCTATGAGGATGTGAGCTGTTGTTTGGATAGAGGAAGTCCTGTGGGCATGGTTTCCCTGGATTTTGCCAAAGCATTTGACACAATATTCGATAAACCCTTAATTTACAATCTGAGGTCTGTTGGCATTGATGATAGTGTATGTACCCGGATAAAAAAACTGATCACAGGCGCATGTCCAGAGGGTGGTGATAAATATCGTATTTTTTGAATGGTCTGGAGTTCTAATTGGGGTACCCAAGGGCTCTGCCCTGTACCAAATATGTTTAATTTGTTCATAAATGATATACAGGGTGGAAAAAATAGTTCAATCTCAGTGTTTGCTGATGATACAAAGCTAAGCTGGGCAATAACTTCACAATAGGTTACAACTTTACAAGACCTTTATAAAATAAGAGGTGGGCAACTACATGGCAAATCTAGGAGCTTTGCAGACTGTGCCTCGCAGGGGGTCATCTATTTGATGATGCGCTAGTGCCAAGCATTTTGTGTAGGCAAGATGATCCAACAATTTTGGCAAAGGATCAATGACTATCTCTACTATTCTGGAAATGGCACGGTTTTAGAAGTTGTCACACCTGATCTTAGGGGTGGAGACTGGGACAAAAGAATTCTCCAGCAGTAAACCCTCTGGATCAAGTGTCTCTGCGTGACATTCCCACCTAGGTTAAATGAAATTATTTCATACAAACCATTTCTATAGTGGCAGATAATTGGTAGCTATGGGTAATTGTACCTGTATATCAATCTAGTTCCGTGTATGGGCCTTTAATGCTAATATCCTGGTTGAACATGCTAGGTTTCTAGCATTGCTGCTGGCGAGAATTCCACACTATCTGATCTAGATAGGTTATGATTTTTGCTCAATCAAATTCTTGTTTGTATGATTATTGATTTCTATTATTCATTGCAATTATCTGTTTTATGTTGTAGGTGGCCTTGTGCTTCCCCCTGGGGGCTTGCTATTGGAAGCACTGGGAAGTTGGTGCAGCAGAGTACACTCCCCTCTTGGGTGGATGTGCAGCTCTCCAGGGGATGGCAGGTGCTGGGATTGGCATATTCATCCTTTCCAGCCCGCCTTCTTCACAGCCTGATTGGCCAAGATGGCCTGGGCTTTAGGCCTGCTTGATGGTGGGGCCTTTTTGAGGCACTGCGCATGTGCAGAGTTTGAAATGCATGCGCAGGGAAGATGGATTTGGTGACGTCACACGTTGGCTCCATCTGGGGTCCGCATCTCCAGATTTGAACCCTTATATAATGGAGAGTGATTTTGTCCTTTCCTTGTACACAGGGATCGCTAGCTGAAGGATGGATGGGGCTACACCTTTGATCCTTAACAGGTAGTGATGTTACAGTATATGACGACACGCATATATTTCTTGATAATTGGGGCACTTCTTGGATATACAGTATTATTTCTGTATGTTATTAAAATCTTTACCAGAATCATTTAACCCTTTATGGCATGCCCTTTTGAAATTTGAACAGCTATACATCTATTTAGGGACGATCTAAGTGTGCCTTGTATCTACGCACTACCTTTTTATCATACCATACATTCTCCTTCACTTTGAGTCCATCCTTTGCATATTTTGGTAGGTCTATCTTTGTGGCAAGCTATACATACCCTTGTTTAATAATTACTACCACAATGAATACATTTTTATGGTTTAGCCTTATTAATACTGTAAAGTTGGGGGGGATGTAGCTTCCTGGAATTGAGTGCACAAGCCGGTAAACTTAAACAGTCGGTGGGTTTATTTCCCAATAAGCAAAACAAAATCAAGCTTTCAGCAGCAAAACGAAAACAACAACAGAAAGTCCGCTTATCTTCAGCACAGAATGAAAGTAAAAGTAACATACAGTTCGGTGAAGGCTCTTCAACCCAGGACTTTGCACAATCCTTGTTAGGTGGGCTTTTTTCAGTTCCCAGCACACGTGCAGCTCTCCAAAACACTGGTGTCTTCTCCCAGCTCCTCATCACACAACAGCTAACACCACTTCCTCTCCTTAAGAGCGGCTTCCTGGAGGCTATTAACCCCGTGTGTGCTAGTTTCCCTGTAGTCAGGGGTGGAGGCCCTATCCCACACGAAGATCACTTCAGGGCCCCCAAAATTCCGGGTCCCTACTACCTCTCTATAAATGTAGGGAGAACTGCGAGTCAGTCCTCCCTGTTATCTTGCTATACCCGGAACTTCTCACCCCTCTCGGGTGACCCCCTGAGCACTACCACTTTTCTTTAAAGGGACCATAAACCAAATATCGGTGCTATATAGCACCCGTCCAGGACCCACCCTTGGCGTCCTGTACATACCCCCCCCTCTGCCTCAACGCGGAGGTGTTGGAGGCACCATTAGACACCATGCAATGTACTCGGGAGAGGGCATCGGCATTTTGATGCTGTCTCCCGGGTCTGTGCTCTACCACAAAGTGAACTCCTGAAGGTAAAGAAACCATCTTGTTACCCTGGCATTGGTCTGCTTGTTTTGTCTCATCCAGGTCAATGGGGCATGGTCCGACACTAGGCTGAATTTTCTGCCAAGAAGAAAATATCGCAGGGAATCCAGAGCCCACTTGATGGCGAGACACTCCCGCTCCACCACAGCGTAGTTTCTCTCTGCTGCCGTCATTTTCCTACTGAGAAAAACGACAGGGTGCTCTTCCCCATTGACCAGTTGAGACAACACTGCTCCTAAGCCCTCACTTGAGGCATCTGTCTGCACCACGAACTCTTTCGAAAAATCAGGAGCCACCAGCACCGGATGCTGGCACAATGCCATCTTAAGCCTCTGGAAGGCTTCTTCAGCCTCCGTATTCCACTTTACCATTACTGACATCCTGCCTTTCATTAAGTCAGTCAGTGGTGCAGCGATGGTGGCAAAGTTGGGGACGAACCTTCTATAGTAGCCAACTATTCCCAGGAAGGCTCTGACCTGCTTTTTGGTTAGGGGACGAGGCCAATTCTGTATGGCTTCTACTTTATTCAGCTGAGGTTTCATTAGCCCCCTACCCACTATGTATCCTAGGTACTTGGCTTCCTCCATCCCCACTGCACACTTCTCGGGATTTATTGTGAACCCTGCTTTCCTCAAAGAGTCAATGACTGCCTGAACCCGGGTGGGATGGGACTCCCAATCGGTACTGAAGATGACAATATCATCCAGGTAGACAGAGGTGTACTGTCGATGGGGCCGCAATGTTTTATCCATTGACCTTTGGAATGTGGCTGGGGCAGAGTGTAAGCCAAACGGCATCCTCTTCTGGAGTGGAAAAAGCTGTTTTCTCCCTGGCTTCCTTGGTGAGGGGAATCTGCCAGTAGCCTTTCGTCAGATCCAATGTGGTGATGTACCGGGCGGGACCCAACCTCTCAATTAATTTGTCTACCCGGGGCATCGGATATGCATAAAATTTCGAAACCTCGTTAAGCTTCCCGAAGTCATTGCAAAATCGCAGGGTGCCATTGTGTTTTGGCACCAAAACGATTGGACTTGACCACTCGCTCTGCGATTCTTCAATGACATCCAGTTCAAGCATTCTTTTCACCTCCTCGGAGACTGCCTTTCTATGTGCCTCTGGGATGCGATAAGGATCTTGACATGGGGCTCTGTTATAATGTCATGCTTGATGACATTGGTGAGACCCGGCAACCCTGAAAACATTTCCTTGTTTCTTTGCAGAAACTCTTTTGTCTGTTGGGTTTGTGGTTTGGACAGGGTAGTAGCAACATGCACCAGGTCAACTCCGGCAGGATCCCCTGCATGGACACCTACCACAGCGGACACTTGTTCGCGGTCTCTCCAGGGTTTTAACAAGTTGACATGGTAGATTTGATAAGGTTTTCTCTTCCCAGGTTGGTGTACCCGGTAATTTACCTCACCCACTTTTTCCACTACCTCAAATGGACCCTGCCATTTGGCCAAAAATTTGCTCTCTACTGTGGGGATCAGAACAGCCACCTGATCCCCGACCTGAAACTGTCTAGCGTTAGCGGACCGGTTGTATACCCATCTTTGGGCCTCCTGGGCCTTCTGTAGATGTTCCCTTACTAGTGGCATGACCTTAGCCACCCTCTCTTGCATTTGGGAGATATGTTGAACTACAGTTTTGTGGGGTGAGGATTCACTTTCCCAGGTTTCTTTCACTAGATCAAGCAACCCCCGGGGCCTCCGTCCATACACTAGCTAAAAGGCCGTGGATGCTTGCGGCACTTCTGGGATGGCAAACAACAGGGCAGGGAGCAACATATCCCAGTCTTTCCCGTCTTTCTGGACTACTCTTTTTAACATGGACTTAAGGGTTTTATTGAACCTCTCCACTAGTCCATCAGTCTGCGGGTGATAGACGGACGTCCGTAACTGCTTAATTTGAAACAACTTGCACACGTCCACCATCACCTATGGCATAAATGGAGTGCTCTGGTTCTTTCAGAATCTCCTTGGGGAACCCGGTTCGGGAGAACATCTGAAATAATTCCCGGGCAATGGCCTTTGAGGAGGTTTTCCTCAAAGGGATCGCCTCAGGATACCTTGTTGCGTAATCTAGTACCACTAATATGTATTGGTGTCCCCTTGCTGACTTCACCAAGGGCCCCACCAGATCCATAGCAATCCGTTCGAACTGCACCTCAATTATTGGCAGTGGTACCAGGGGGTTTCTGTAGTGTGTCACAGAGGCGGTTAACTGGCAAGTGGGGCAGGACCCACAGTATCTTTTTACCTCAGCATTTACCCCTGGCCAGTAAAACCGGTCGGTTATCCTGGCTTCCGTTTTTTCAGCCCCCAGGTGTCCCCCCCAGTGCATCGTTGTGGGCTAAATCTAGGAGCATCCGCCGATACGACTGGGGGACCAGCAACTGCTCTACAGTCTCCCCTCGGCTCTCAATTACTCTGTAAAGCAAGTCCCCGTTCAATGCGAAGTGCGGAAACCTTTGGTCCCCTTCAGGTACCTGTGGGTCTCTATTAACCACTTCAGCCCCGGAAGGATTTCCAGCTTTAGGACCGGAGTCCTTTTTGCGATTCGGCGCTGCGTCGCTTTAACTGACAATTGCGCGGTCGTGCGACGGTGTACCCAAACGAAATTTGCGTCCTTTTTTTCCCACAAACAGAGCTTTCTTTTGGTGGTATTTGATCCCTTCTGTGTCATTTCTGATCGCCGCTATAAACAAAAGAAGAGCGACAATTTTGCAAAAAAACCCAAATTTCTTACTTTTTGCTAAAATACAAATCCAAAAAAAAAATATAAAAAAACATTTTTTTTCACCGTTTTTGGGCGATTTATATTCTTCCTCATATTTGCGATAAAAAAAATCGCAATCGGCGTTTATTGATTGGTTTGCGCAAAAGTGGCCGCGTTTACGGATGATGAGAATTCATTTTTGGGGTTTTTATTTTTTTTTTATTTTTTATTAGTAATGGCGGCGATCTGCGATTTTTAGCGGTACTGCGATATTGGGGCGGACATGTCAGAACATTTTGACACTTTTTTGGGACCATTGGCATTTATACAGCGATCAGTGCTATAAAAATGCACTGATTACTGTGTAAATGCCATTGGCAGTGAAGGGGTTAACCTGCAGGGGGCGCTCTAAGGGTTAACTATGTTCCCTGGGCGTGTTCTAACTGTATGGGGGACTGCCTATCTGGGGAAGGAAAGTTATCACAGCCTTCACGTAAAGGAAGGCTGTGATCACAGCCCTTCCCCCTCACACAGAGCGGAGGTCCGTGTTTACTTACACGGACCTCCATTCCTTCACTCCGGGGGGGCCATCGCGGGTAGCCGGCGGCAATCGAAGCCGCCGCACCCGCTCCCTGGCCCTCCCCGAACACAGTGAGCGCGCGGGCGCGCCTCCGGCGGCGCGCGCGCGCTCACAGTGCGCGTTATCGCAGCCGCCGTCGTATGACGGCGATTTGCGATAACGAACCACTTTGTCGCCGTCAACCTGCGGTTGGCGGTCGGCAAGTGGTTAATAACTGACACCTGCTCTCGAGCATTGACCAAAGTAGGATCCTGCAACTGAGCGGTACCAAACACACCCCTTGACACCCCTAAGTCTGGGTGCACTAACGCAGAAGAGGTTTCCCCTTCATCCTCCTCACTCAGAGCCTGCAACGGTTCCTCTTCGTCCTCCCCCACTATGACCTGTACCGAAGGGATTTCCCCCCCTCAGAGGTCAACTCGGTCTTGGGACCTGACAGAGTAGCATTGTCAAACACATTCCCATTCTCTGCAATGTCATTATCCACGACCAGACTCTTCACCTTAGGGTTAGGTGTTGTGGGTGGTTCTGGACCAGACCCCTCAAGGTTTGGCCCCAGAAGGCTTTGTGTACCCAGTTCTCTTGGCTGTCCGGGGGGCCCCGTCTGTACCTGGTTCCATAGTGCGACAAACAATGGACAGTCACGCCCGACTATAATGTCATGTACCAGACTTTTTACCACCCCAACCTCTTGTGTCACTGAGGTACAGCCATAGGAAACAGTCACAGGAACCAGGGGGTATTCTCTGGTGTCCCCATGGATACATACTACCCGTAGAGTCTTGCCTGAGTCCAGCAGAGCATTGGCAGGAAGGTGGTTCACCCACACTACACACTCAAACCGCCCCGCAGCCAGGTCAAGGTGGGCGGCACATGCCCTTTGGGCATAGAAAAAGCTTCTCCTGCTAGCTCCACACTCCATGGGTTCCTCCTGAAGTGGGCACTGTGCCCGGGTATGTCCCCAGGACCGGCATCGCCAACACTGTATGTCACCTCCTCTTGTGGGAGGGTCTGACCTCCGAGGGCTCGGCACAGTTGAGGTCCTGATGCGGGTTCCAGGGCCTGGCAGGGTTTCCCTCCTAGATGCTGAGACTGGCCTGGTCGCCCTTGGAGTAGATTCCCGATGCTTGGCAGGTCCTCCACCACGGTGTATCTTTTGTCCAACTCTACCAGCTGGTCCGCTGTTGCAGGGTCTCCTTGGCTTACCCAGCGCTGCAGGTCATTGGGCAGGGACCGCAAGTGCCAATCCATTACCACCCGTTCCACCATTTGTGGGCCCGTCAACTTTTCTGGTTGCAGCCATTTTTTGACCAGCTGAACTAGTTCGTGCATTTGGGACCGGGGTGGTCGATCAGGATTGTACCTCCAGCGGTGCACCCTCTGGGCCCGGACGGCTGTGGTTACACCCAGGCGGGCTAGAATCTCTGCCTTCAGTCGCTCATAGTCACTGATGTTCTTGGCGGGTAGGTCAAAGTAAGCCTTTTGCGGGTCCCCGGTAAGAAAAGGGGAGATAATGCCAGCCCATTGGTCACGGGGCCACCCCTCTCTCTCTGCAACCCTCTCAAAGGTGGTGAGGAAGGCCTCCACATCATCACTGGGAGTCAGCTTTTACAAAAAATGGCTGGCCCTCACTGATACTTGGTTGCTAGGGGCAACGGCTGTGCCAGGGCCTGCTGCTGCTGGGCCATCGCCTCCTCATGGCGACAATTTGCCTCCAAAGAGGCTTGCTGCTGGATCACGGTGGCTTGTGCAAGCGCCTTAATGACTCCTCCATGTCTTTCCCTGCTGTTTGTAACGTCTGAGCTGATTTCACCCAAGACATGCCATAAGCACACTGTCTCTTTAAATGTCAGTTTTTAGTTTTAAACGGCTTTTGCAGCTGCAAATGCACTCTGCCCGCAT
Organism: Glandirana rugosa; assembly: GCA_018402905.1. Lineage (NCBI taxonomy): Eukaryota > Metazoa > Chordata > Amphibia > Anura > Ranidae > Glandirana > Glandirana rugosa. The sequence continues at coordinate 1,483,188 of BLSH010171519.1, forward strand.
CCTTGGCACCAGTTGTAAAGTTGGGGGGGATGTAGCTTCCCGGAATTGAGTGCACAAGCCGGTAAACTTAAACAATCGGTGGGTTTATTTCCCAATAAGCAAAACAAAATAAAGCTTTCAGCAGCAAAACAAAAACAACAACAGAAAGTCCGCTTATCTTCAGCACAGAATGAAAGTAAAAGTAACATACAGTTCGTTGAAGGCTCTTCAACCCAGGACTTTGCACAATCCTTGTTAGGTGGGGTTTTTTTTTCAGTTCCCAGCACACGTGCAGCTCTCCAAACACTTGCAGCTCTCCAAAACACCGGTGTCTCCTCCCAGCTCCTCCTCACACACCAGCTAACACCACTTCCTCTCCTTAACAGCTGCTTCCGGGAGGCTTCTGCTCATCCGTCCTGCTGTTACCGACCTTGGCCTGACTCCTGAATACCCTCCTGCCTTCGCTCAAACCTGATCTGCTCGCTAGTTGATGGCTGTCTGACTCCGCCTTGTGCCTACCCTGCACCTGCCTTCCTGCACTCTCCTCTAGCACTCATGCCACTCTGCACTCCAACGTTCCCTGTCACCTTACCAGGGACTTGAAAGCCAGGGCTGTAAGAAAGGCTTTCCTCAGTGCTTCAGGCTCCACCACCAGGTATGTTACAATATATGTGCACACAAGTTTGCTTTGAATGTAATCAACAAACTTTTTAAGGATTTTTTTGTAATAAACATTGATTTTTTTTGTTTAAAGATTGCTTCATGTGTTCATAGGTCACCAAGAAAGTCCTGGCTGTTTTCACTTTCTTTTTGTATTGTTACATGGGATGTAGGTGACCCTGTTTTATTTACCCTTTTTACCAAAGAAGAAGAAACCCCCTATGGGATTTATATTTTTATTTTTATATTTTAATTTTAATTTTATTTATATATTTTTTTTTATTATTTATATTTATTTTTATTATTGTTATTATTATTTATATTTTATTATGTTATTCTCATTGCTGCCAGTAGGGATGGGGGAACGGTTCGACCCGAGCATAAGTTCGGGCCAAACCTTTGTTAACCGGTCGTTCGGCGAACAGCCGAACAAACAGGTTGTTCGACCGTTTGTTCGGCCCCCCCGAACCTACCAAAATGCATTGCGGCAATGAACAGTGCATTGCAAGCCCTGATTGGCTGAAGCAGTGAAAGATGCAGTGAAAGATTCAGCCAATCAGGGCACAAAGCATTGTCAAAGCCATGATTGGACACTGTCATCATAACTTTTTCCAATCATGGCTCATTCCAGCCCCACAGTATAAAAGTATTCTATCACTGGCAGCCATTTTCAGTGTGATTTTGGCACGAAGAGAGATAAAACAGGGCTCTGTTCAGTGCTATTAGTTAGTTAGCGTGCTATACTGTACTATTGTGCTTCAATTGTCAGTGTAGAATATCAGTTTAGTGTCAGTCTAGGGATAGTGTGAGTGTAGTGAGGAGGACCATCATTCAATTTTGCATAGTGTGCAGCTAGAGTAGGGACAGCTCAAATAGTTTCACTGTAATGTAGTGAGACCATGTCATTCATACATACATTAGTGTATATGTAGAGTAGAGACAGCTCAGATAGTTTCAGTGTAGTGTAGTGAGAACGTGTCACTAATCTTTACATTAGTATATAGCTAGTGTAGTGACGGTTAAACACCGTCTATTTGATAGCGTCACTGCAAGTTTAAAGCCATTTGAGTCTGTGTGCGTTACTGCCAGTTTAATGCCATTTACTTCTGTGTGCATTACTGCCAATTAACACCATATAGTTCTGTGTGCAGCACTGCCAGTTTAACGCCATATAGTTATGTGTGCGTTAATGCCAGTTTAACGCCATATAGTTTTTGTGCCTTACTGCCAGGTTAAAGCCATTTACTTCTGTGTGCGTTACTGCCAATTTAATGCCATATAGTTCTGTGTGCATTACTGCCAGTTTAACACCATATAGTTCTGTGTGCATTACTGCCAGTTTAACGCCATGTAGTTTTGTGCGTTACTGCCAGTTTAACGCCATTTACTTCTGTGTGCGTTACTGCCAATTTAACGCCATATAGTTCTGTGTGCATTACTGCCACTTTATTGTCATTTACTTCTGTGTGCGTTACTGGCAGTTTAACGCCATTTACTTCTGTGTGCGTTACTGCCAGTTTAACACCATATAGTTCTGTGTGTTACTGCCAGTTTAACGTTGAATAGCTTTGTGCAGTACTGCCAGTTTAACGCCATATAGTTCTGTGTGCGTTAATGCCAGTTTAACGCCATATAGTTTTGTGCCTTACTACCAGTTTAACGCCATTTACTTCTGTGTGCGTTACTACCAATTTAACGCCATATAGTTCTGTGTGCGTTACTGCCAGTTTAACGCCATATAGTTCTGTGTGCGTTACTGCCAGTTTAATGGCATATAGTTTTGTGCATTACTGCCAGTTTAATGCCATTCACTTCTGTGTGCGTTACTGACAGTTTAATGCCATATAGTTCTGTGTGCATTACTGCCAGTTTAATGCCATATAGTTCTGTGTGCATTACTGCCAGTTTAACGCCATTTACTTCTGTGTACGCTACTGCCAGTTTAACGATATATAGTTCTGTGTGCGTTACTGCCAGTTTAATGCCATATAGTTTTGTGCATTACTGCCAGTTTAATGCCATTCACTTCTGTGTGCGTTACTGCCAGTTTAATGCCATATAGTTCTGTGTGCGTTACTGCCAGTTTAACACCATATAGTTTTGTGTGTTACTGCCAGTTTAACACCATATAGATCTGTGTGCGTTACTGCCAGTTTAACACAATTTACTTCTGTGTGTGTTACTGCCAGTTTAACGCCATATAGTACTATGTGCGTTACTGCCAGTTTAATGCCATATCGTTTTGTGCGTTACTGCCAGTTTAACACCATTTACTTCTGTGTGCATTACTGCCAGTTTAATGCCATATTGTATTGTGTGCGTTACTGCCAGTTTAACGCCATATAGTTTTGTGTGTTACTGCAAGTTTAACGCCATTTACTTCTGTGTGCGTTATTGCAAGTTTAACGTCATATAGTTTTGTGCGTCACTGTACGTTTGACGCATAATATTGCAGCATATTATAGTGTATCTGTGGAGTGTGTCTGTGTAGTGTGAGTACTCAAATTAAAGGGCACCAAACACCACTTTACATTGATTAAAGTGCATCTACGTACAGATTTCCCCTTCTTCTTTACATTTGCAAATAAGCACTGCCCCCTCCCTCCCAATAATGTCTGGGAGGACAACAAGGAGAGGCAGATATTCCCTTGGCACTGTAAGAGGTCCATTAACAAATGTGTCCACAGGCAAAGGTGGAGATGGTGGTCCAGTCCTCAGGTAGGGCATCATTTCCTCTATTTAGTAAGTTTGCCCGTGCTATCCAGCCACAGCATGCAGAGGAGGTGATGGACTGGCTTACTAAATCTTCCTCATTCTCCTCATCCTCTGTCACACAAGCAGAGACAAGTGTGCATTCCCCTGCAGTTGCCAGAGTGGATAAACCTGCCTCCTTGTCCACATATATTCCTGCTATAGCCCCAACATCAGCCATGGAGGAGTCAGCTGAGTTATTTGACCACAGCATCAGCCCCTTGCTCCTTGTTGATGCCTAGCCATTACTGGATTCAGATGTTGGTTCAGAGGTTGAGGAAGACAGGAACATGAGCCTAGAGAGAGGGCAGAACACTGGTAGACAAACTGACATTCATGTTCCTTCAGCTGCAGCATATTGCCAAGTTATCTCCAGTGGTAATGATGATGGAGATGATGAGGTCACTGATGTGACTTGGGTGCTAGATAGAGCAGAGGAGGAAACTGAAGGTGAGGCGGCACAACCCCAAGGGGACCGACATGAAGAAAGAGCAGAGAGCAGCCACCCTATTCCATCACATTCTGCTGCTGTTATCTCCTGGCCCACTTCTCAAAGCTCAGCTGTGTGGGCCTTTTTCAGCACATTTGTAGCAGATCACACTGTTGCTATCTGCAAACTGTGTCTCAGGCACATCAAACGTGGCAAAAACACCAGCTATTTGGGTACCACATGCTTAACAAGGCATTTAAAGTCCAACCACTTAGCCCGTTGGCAAGAGCACCTAAAAGCCACACAAAAGGGCCTCAAATCTGTCCCTCCTCCTCCTTACCCATTTCAGTCTGCCCCTGCTATACCGAGTCATTACCTCTCAGCAGCCTCCACTGATAGGGATGATGGTATAGCACCGAGTGTCCCAGGTCCTAGCAGCACATCTGCCAGCAGCACACCACCAACTGTAGACTGTAGCCGGCAAATGTATCTGCCACATCTGCTGCAGCGGGGAAAAAAATACAGTCCCTGCCACCCACATGCCCACCATTTAAATGCAAGCTTGTCAAACCTGTTGGCTCTCCAACTTTTGCCTTTCAGCCTGATGGATTCTGCCCCCTTCTGTGAATTCGCACAATGTGCTGTACCACAATGGCAGGTTCCCAGTTGCTACTACTTTTACCGTAAAGGCATTCCATATCTCTACCATAACATGGAAGGGAATGTTCTGGCATCGTTGGACAAGGCAGTCAGCTGTAAAATCCACCTTACTGCTGACACGTGGTCCATCAAGCATGAGCAGGGACAATATATTTAGTTTACAGCACACTGGGTTACGCTGCTTGCAACTCGAAAAGATGCAGGACAGGGCTCGGTGCTGCAGGTTGTTGTGCTCCCCATGTCTCCATACAACTGGCGGTGATAATGCCAGACCTGTGAGCTCTACCCCCTCCTCCTCCTCCGCCACCTCCATGCCCTCCTCTGCAAAATTGCCCTATGAACATCAGGTACCCTAAGCATTCAAAGGGCTATTCTATGAGTTAAGCTAAAAGGTGCCATGTAGTGCTTCAGCTGGTGTGTCTAGGGGACAAGAACCACACCGGAGCAGAGATTCTTGCAGCTCTGCAGGGACAGGTCCAGAGGTGGTTCACTCCACGCCAGCTGGAGCCAGGAATGGTGATGTGCGATAATGGCTCAAACCTCCTGTCCGCCCTTAGACAGGGAATGTTGACACATGTGCCATGCCTGGCACATGTCCTCAGTTTGGTGGTGCAACATTTTCTAAATATGTATCCAGGTTTGGAAGATGTGCTAAAGCTGGCCAGAAGAGTCTGTAGCCATTTCAGGCGGTCATACACAGCCACTGCTCAGTAGGCTGAAATTCAGTGGGAATTCCACCTGCCCAAAACCTTTGTGACATGCCCACCAGGTGGAACTCGACTTTGGCAATGCTTCAGCAGCTATACATGCAGCAGAGGGTTGTCAACGAGTACCGGTGCAAGTACTGCACAACGACAGGCTCAGGCCGCCGTGGCTTTTTTTCCCCACGCCAATGGCTGATCATTAAGGATGTATGCACTGTACTGTCACCATTTGAGGAGGCCACAAGGATGGTGAGCTGTGACAGTGCATGCATCAGTGACACAATCCCTGTTGTGTTCCTGCTGGAGCAAACTCTGAGTGGCATTCTGGACAGGGCACTGGAGGCAGAGCAGCAGGAGGAAGAGGAGGACACTTCTTTCCTCTCAAGGCCCACTTTATCCAGACACCATCATTCCTATGTCACAGAGCACACAGGAGGAGAGAGGGGAGGAGGATGAGGAGGAGGATTCTGGCACTTTTGTAGGCTTCGAAGAAGAGAAAGACATGCGTCAATCTGTAAGCGATGGCTTTTGAACTCCAGGGCCCTTGGGAGTAGTACATGGCTGGGAGGAGGAAGTCCCAGATGCTGTCATCCTGCATGACCCTGAGGAGTCTGCTTCTCAAGCCTCTGAAAATTTGAGGCGCATGGGCAACCTCATGCTTCAAAGCCTATGTAAGAACCCAAGAATACGTGGCATAAAGGAGAATGATCATTACTGGTTGGCAACCCTCCTTGACCACCGTTCTAAGGGGAAGGTCTCAGAACTCATCCAGTCCCCACAGAGAGTGCAGAAGATAAAATATCTTGAGGACACGTTAAAGAGAATTTTATTGAACCTATTTCCCGACTCCAGTAGGTTACAGTGTCGTGGAAAATGTTGTTTTTAATCTTCTGTTGGTCAAGAGAGGAGCGTTGGAGAAGGCGTTTTTTTTTAGTCCTCGCTGCCCAAGACTGTCAGCTTCCACATCTCATTGGCAGCATCTGCATCACATGGTGGACGATTACCTCGGGGCCAAAACAGAGATGGACAGCTTTCCAGCTGAAAATAGACCACTGGCCAGAACTTGCCCAGTATGCTATTGAGTTGTTGGGCTGCCCTGCATCCAGCGTGCTTTCAGAACAGGAATTCAGTGCTGCAGGAGCTTTTGTTACTGATCATAGAATGCGTCTGTCCACAGACTCCATGGACCGTTTGACTTTTATAAAAATGAATCAGTCCTGGATTTCCAGCTATGAAGCCTCTGATGCCGATGTCACTGATTATATGTTTTTGGGATGTGCAGGACTTCGAGGCTGCCTAGCTTTGAGGGTGTTCAATCATTCCATCTGGAAGAACGTTTTTGGTATAGGTTTCATGGGCACAATCAACACCCAAAGACCAATTTTTCAGCACCTGTTTGACAGGTGCAGATCATTGCAATTTTTTTGGCCTTCATCAAGAGCACCACTATAGGGTTATAGTGAAAAGGCGCCACTGACACCCAAAGAGTAATTTTTCTGCACCTGTTTGACAGGTGCATATCATTGCAATTTTTTACAGCAACTAATTCTTGCTTTCATCAAGAGTACCTCTATAGGTTTATATTGGGAAGGCGCCACCGATACCCAAAGACCAATTTTTCTGCACCTGTTTGACAGGTGCATATCATTGCATTTTTTTTGCAGCAAGGCCAATTCTTGCTTTCATCAAGAGCACCTCTATAGGGTTATGGTGTGAAGGCACCACCGACACCCAAAGCCCACTTTTTACGCACCCGTTACTTCTATCCAAAGTCTAAGTGACACCAGAATTTATTCAAAAAATTACCTATCTTGTTCCCACTGCACTACATTGTGGCCTCATCATACACACTGGCTCCCCAGCTGTTGCTGAGCAAAATAAAGGCAGCTTGCCGGGATAATGTCATTTTTTTTGGCTTTTTAAATGCAATTATTGCTGCAGCAGATTCTAGAAATGGTACAGATCTGCCACTTTACAGGTAGACTAAGGGGATCCCCCAGGCACTATATTGGAAGGATTTTTTATGCTTTCACTTTAAAAATCAAAAAATCACTGCTCATTTAAAAAGGATGTTTTTCACTAATGTTTGTTCATTGATACATGTCCCCCAGGGCAGGACCCAGGACCCTATAACCATTGTCTGCCCAATTGCTTTCATATAAGCCTTCAAAATGGGCACTTTTGATTTTTGACGTTCAGGTCCTATTGACTTTAATGGGGTTCGTTATTCGGGTCTGAACCTTCGCGGTGTTTGAAAGTTCTGGTGCGAATCAAACAGGGGTCCGTTCGGCTCATCCCTAGCTGCCAGGATGGATGGCTCTATCACTGTGCGATCCCTGTGAGCGACTATCCTCGCCGTTGCATCATTGGTATGCGGCGGTGTCGGATGCTATGGAGCCGAAGGATCGTGGAGTAAGCCATCAGATGGGGTCACCAAGGCTACAATCTGGCTTTGGTATTCCTAAGATATACACCTGGCATCAATTTATCCCTCACAGGATTTGAATTTCCCTAGGGAGGGGGTTGAGCATACTCTCCCCCCCCTTTCTACTTATATACTACTGTAGTATGATCTATTCCTGTTAGAGCACATCTGACTTACAGTATCTGATTTGCAGATGCTGGGACCTATAATGGATACATACCAATGTAAGTAAAAGACCAGGGTTTACAAGGTCAAGGTCTCAAGATCCATGTAGGGTTTTGTTATACACAACACACAATCTCCCATGGAATATACTCCCTATGGGGACTTTTTTCATCAGCAGTATTTTCACTTTTATTTTTTTTTTTTTTTTTATACCATATGCATGTATTATACTACTTTGGTCTTCAATACGGTATTTTTATGTTTATTTTTATTATGTTACTTTTATTGTTGCCAGGATGGATGGCTCTGCCATTTTGCGATCTTTGTGAGTGATTATCCTCGCCATTTTGTCATTGTCCACCAGGCAGCTTCCTTCCCTCTCCATCTGTTTAGGGTATGTTACCATCATTCCTCGTTTGCTGACCGGGTGGTTTCTCGATCGCTGTTGGTGTGTGTATGTGGGAGATGCATCTGCATGGGTCATGATGCTATCTTTTTCACTAAACAACCATATACAGTGAGTATTTTAACAATTTAAATGCTATGTATGATATACTTTTTAACCTTGTTATATGTTACTATATCACATATCCTGATTTATTTAATTTATATCTTTAGATGGTATACCCTGTCTCAAACGCTCCCTGATGAAGGAATTGATCCTCTATTTCTGAAACATGTTGGGAGTAGGAGTCGTTCGGTGAACCCCAATGTATGACTAGGTCCATATTCATATGGGACCGACTGGGGGTCACCCACCTTCTATGTCAGAGTATTGTATACTATTGTACATTGATTGTTATATGCTGGTTTATTGTTTTTATTCAATACCTATGAACTGATGGACAAAATTATTTTAATTATTTGTCACAAAATGTATACTTTTTATATACTTTGGTTACGCTTTATCTACTGCTCTGAAGGGGTTTCCAACAGGGGTTTCTTCTTCTTTGGTAAATAGATATTCGGTATGTGGCAGCACAGTCAACACTAGCTAAGTTCTTTATGTTTTATTTACCCTGGGCATTTGGTTTTTGATACATGTCAAATGTGGTTTGAAAATGTACTCGCCAGGGAGAGAACCTCTGGCGAAATCAGGGATGGAAAAGGGTCTGGGGGTCCTGGTAGATCACAGGTTCAGCAATAGCATGCAATGTCAAGCTGCAGCAAGCAAAGCTGGCAAACTATTATCATGCATTAAAGAGGGTATTTGCTCAAAAGATAAAACTATAATTATACCACTTTACAAAACTTTGCATTGATATACAAATATAATAAATCTGAGTCCTTTTAGTCAAGGATATGACCTTGTTTTTTTATTCCATATGTGTAACACTTGACTTTTGTAGTTATGGTGTTGCTCAAGAGTTGGTAACACACGTGTCTTCCATATTCTATATTCTATTGATGAATGAAAGATAAATAAATGTAATACTTACTTTGGGTATAAAGAATCCTTTGAAACTCACATCTTGTATAGTAGAATGTGGAACACTTGTTGGTGCAATATTACCAAACCTTTGGATTTCATGGATAACAGCATCAGTATATGGCATTTCTTTTCGGTGTATCAAGCGAGGCTCTCCGGAACCAATGACTTTTTCAATTTCCTTCTGAACACTTTCTGGTATTCAAAGAAAGGCATACTAAAAAAACGTAAAAGATTTGTATTTTTCCTTAAAGTGATACTAAAGTTTCTTTTCTGTGTTTCAGAAAAACAAATGTGGTATACTTACCTGCTCTGTATAGTGGTTTTGCACAGAGCAGCCCAGATCCTCCTCTTCCCGGGTGCCTCTTTGTGCTCCTTGCCCCTCCCTCCTGCCAAGTGCCCCTACAGCAAGCAGCTTGCTATGGGTCACCCGAGCTGAGCCGCAGCTCCGTGTGTCCATTCATACACAGAGCCATACTCCCTCTCTCCTGATTGGCTATCTGACTTTGACAGCAACAGGAGCCAATGGCGCCGCTGCTGTGCCTTAGTCAATCAGGAGGGAGAGTGCTGGATAGCTGAGGCACTCATGCACAATGCTGGATAGATAGAAAGTTTTTGTATCTTAATGCTATGGGGGCACCCGAGCTGAGCTGCAGCTCTGAGTGTCCAATGTCCATTCAGACAGGGAGCTGTGGCTTGGCCCCTCTCTCTCCTCATTGGCACACTACCTTTGAGCGACAGCAGCGGGAATCAATGGCGCTCCTCTTGTTGGTTAAAAGATAAAGCCATTTCAGCAGCGTTTTGGTGGACAGACAATCATTTGCCATAAATGGATTCTTCTGTCTCCTGTAGTTGACTTTAACTGCTACCTGTCCAGATAAAAACATGGAAGCTTATTCCTCTTGACTTGCATTTAAAAGCCGTAGCTCTAGAGTTGCCGGCAATGGCAGTAGCACTCCATATTCATAGTAACGTGGCATGCCTTATATACAAATAACCTTTAACCCAGTTACATGGCCTAAAGAGTGGGGAGTTGCCATGTAACTGGGGAGATTGAGGTAAATGGATAACACCATATTCATGCTCAAATAAAACAGCACACAAAATAAATCACTTACTTTGTATTTCTGGATATTTCATCATCAAAAGGAGTCCCCATTGGAGAGTGGTTGAGGTTGACTCCATTCCAGCAGTGTACAAGTCCGTCAGTACAACTGTTAGATTTGTATCATTGAAATATAACTCTGGATTTGGCTTTTCCTGAAAACAATTCAGAATATACCAGATTTGCTTTAGCTTTTATATGCCTCTCTAGACTTTAAAAGCACCTTCCCCCATTCCCATACTAGGATCATCTCTGACACTTTTTTGTTTGCTGGTCCCAACCTGACAATGTGTTCATAAAGTTATAAGTGATGACTTTGTTTTTACTGGTAATGAAAAACAAATTGAAGCCAGTAGCTACCTATGTTGTTAAAGAGGACTGAGAGAAAAGGGCTAGTCACAAGCTGATCTTTTCCCCATTACTGACTCACCATGCCTTGTTCTGCACCATATTTTTGTGTGAAAGCAGCCATGTTGGTAGAGGCGTGGCTTTGCATACTCAAGTCAAAGTGGCCCCCTAATGATTGGTGGAGGAAATTTTTGAAGAAGCAGAACAGGTGTAGGAAGCACAAATGGACAAAATGGATGAAGCATGTACTTGTTTGGTGGGCTTTATTACTGCAATTATACAAGATATCTTCCTGCTATCAATGGTTTTCAGCATGCCGGCGGGTGCAGACACTGCCAAGTCCTTAATAACCAGTGATGTCACTGGCCCCATTCACTTACATGGTTAGGAATGCTTGGCCATGTAAAAGCAAAGAGGCGGGGTGGTGGTGACATCACTGAATAAATATGACCATAGAACAAATATGAAAATTCAAAAATTGTCCACGCTTCTATATATAAAGTCTGTATGATATCTGCAGCTTGCAACAAGTACTCAGTGATGAAATCCTTTACTCTTGATATAAAGTTGCAGTGCTGCAACTTTGCTTATATCATACAGCAAATATGTGCACCTTTGGTCAGTGATGTCACAACATCCTCGTCTATTTGTACATAAGCCTAATGAGAGCTTTGGTGAGTGAATTGGTCAGTGTATTGACAGTCTTCTCTTTCAACGATAGGCAGGCATTGCTCATTGGGATTAACTCTGGATTTTTTTTTTTTTTTGGGGGGGGGGGGTTTAATGTTTTTTTAATAAAGGGCTTGTCAAAATCCTGTGTTTATTTACAACTGTTTTTTTTTTTGTGAATGACTAGGGGTACCCCTTACTCACTCACTTAGTAGAGGAGGTAATCTTGGGGCCCTTTATCTTGAAGGGAGCTTCCTTGCTGAATAGAAGTGCAGAACAATCATGCTTGTACTATTCCTGGGTGTCCCTGTAAGGAGCATGGCTTACTGCAATTACCAGTTGAACCTGTCTCCTTTAAAACTTTCTTGCAAATTAGCTGGTACAAACAAGTAGGCTTTGTATGAAAAGCATGTACCTCTTTTTGTTTGACAAGGAAGACATCAATGAAATTCCTCTGATCACTGACATCCAGTTGATTCCTCTGCTTGGTGAAGGTTTCTCTGATAAAAGTGTGCATTTCACGTATGTTTGTATTAACTTCTCTGTGACTACCAGGTAGCCATCGGACCAGAGATGGAAATGCATTGTACAGCTAAAAAGCAAATACAGTTAGTTTCACGATAAAGACAAGTATCCATATTCTGTGAACAGGATAAAAACAAATTATAACTGTATGAAGGATATGTATTTTCTTAACGCAAGCAGTGTAAGTACCTGAATTTGACCTGCTATCAGACTATTGCAGCCCACATGCAACAGTACTGCAGTTTGAGTGAATGAAAGATCAAAAGGAGTCAATGTCATAGGAAGAGAGTCAGAGAGATGATCCCATCACTGTGCACTGCAGCTTTTCATTTCACAGTTCAGTCATAGGCAAGTCCAGGACAACCTGGGCTAAGAAGAGGTGGGTTGAATGAATACTGGTTATCAGACTGAGGACATCTAGAGGCAAAAAATGTACTGCTGGGGAAATCTCTAGACTGAGGTTGCATATTGCAGCAAAAGCGTGGTTTGTTATTTTATCTTTTATTGGGCTTGTAATGGGATGTTAGTCTCACATTGTTTCCCTCTAGTGAGATTTCTGGTGTTCACTTTCTTCATATTTATATGTGATCCAGGTGGCATACATTCCTCATTTCACAAAAGGTGGAGCCTGTTGGGTGAGGATAGTCTTAGCTGAGAAGAAAAAGATAGTGGTCCACCTAGAGAGCATTCACTGCTATGGTGGAACTCTGCAAGAAATTTTTCACTTGATCCGATGCTGCACCTGTCCCCCGCCACATCAAATGCTGCTGATCACTCTGTTCTCAGTCTTCAGTGAACCGAGAGACTGACAGTCTATGGCTCTCTGCTCTGCCCCTCCAGCATTCACTGAATCGCTGAGCTGTGGATGGGGTGGGAGCAGCTGGCTCAGTCTCCAAGCGGCTCCTTGAGATGCTGAGCCAGCTGCTTGTGATGTCACCCAATAGTGGGCTTTACCCTGCTGTTGCATGTCACAGGAGTGCAGAACAGACTGTACTCTTGTGGCCCACAAGTGAAATATAGATAAAATAGCTTTGGCCATACTTCTTAAAAAATGCGTAAATCATTAAAAAGGCAAATTAATGGGTTTAAATATGCTGTACTAGATTAATGAATGCTAACCCAATGTATCAATATCAACTAACTTCTGTAACATGATACACGTGTAGCTGTCCCTTTTAAGAGTGTACAATGAATAGCTAGTGGGCTGCTAAACAAGGAGCAGCCTTTAATGCTCCTTCTGATACACAGGACTCTGGTTCAGATCACTTGGAGGTCTGGTCCTCGGGACACAGCGACTCTTTCGCTCTCTCTAGCCCAGTCTCTCCATGGCTCTGACAGTCTTGGTAGCAGGTCAGTCCTCTCTTGCTCCCTGCACTGGACTGCACAGTTGCATAGCAAGTTCTCTCCCCACCTGATTGGTTCAAGCACACTGTTCCCAGGAGAGAGGGGGTGAGCAGGAGCAAATGGGGTACTAAAACAGAGTCACTCTCACACAGTGCAGTGGCGGCAGGGTAGCTAGAGGAGAAGGGAACACGGCCTGCTCATCCAGCCACTTGGTAACCACTAACAGTGGTGGGGGATAAGTGGGGGGGGGGGCATCCACACACAGCCAGTGGCAACACCTGGTTACCTGGTTGGTTTTGCCCGACCTGCTGATTGAGAGCTAAAGAGTGACACAAATTGAGTGAAACAGTTTTGATTTTGACTGCTGGTGTTTGCAGGTTTTTTTAGTTTTTTTGGGGGCTTTTTCATTGCAACTTTTTAACACTTTTTCTGTCAATTTTTAAATAGCTTCTTTTTTTTTTCCTTCAGACTACTAATTAAGGGGAGTGGTTAATTGGTCACAGGTGATTCAATTCCTGTAAAACTCTCTGTTTAACTCATTTCTGAGCTTGCTCATTCTTGAGCTTGCTACCTCTTTGCATGCTGGACCTCTGAGCAAGTGGGCCTTGACTAAGTGGTGAGTTAAAAACCAGAGTTTAAAACAGGAGATTATAACAGGAGTCTTCTGAACCTGTAAGTAACATCAGAAATTTCCTGTTATTAGTGTTGTTGTAGCTGGGAAAGTGTGTGCTAGCAAGATTGAAGGCTTTGTACAGTGCACAATGTGTCGCATGTATACAACTATGGAGCAACAGCTCCAGGATGGATACCGCTGTGACAGATGTGAGCAGGTTGCCCTTCTGGAAACTCGCATGAGAGATCTGGAGGAGCAAATTGCAACACTGGGCAGAGCTGTCAACCTTGAAAGGGGTCCTCTGCTCACTGAGCAGGTGGCCTGTACGGTTAATGGGGAGGGTGGAGGGGTAAGTCAGGATTATAAGGTAAGTAGATGGGTTAATACAGTTAGAGGGAGTGGTAGGGGCTCACAGAAAAGGAAGGCCAGCCCTGGGTTTGAGCATCCTAGCAGATTTGCCAAGTTGAGTGAGGATGTAGGGGTGGCAAACTCAGAGGTGACTAGATGTCACTGCTACCCCTAACAGCCAGGAGAGCAGCCCATATAGTAGGGGTGGTAGGGGTAATGCAGGTAGGCCTAGACAGTTGGTGGTAATTGGGGACTCTATAATTAGAAGGACTGATAGAATAATTTTTCGCCAGGATCGCATCAACCGAATGTTTTGCTGTCTCCCTGGTGCCAGGGTTCGGCATGTGGTGGACCAGGTTGATAACTTACTGGGAGGGGCTGGGCATGACCCAGCTGTCTTGGTCCACGTTGGAACCAATGACAGAATGTATGGAAGGTGGAGGCTCCTTAACCACTTGAATACAGGACGTTTATACCCCCTTCCTGCCCAGACCAATTTTCAGCTTTCAGCGCTCTCACACTTTGAATGACAATTACTCTCTCATGCTACACTTACGGGTCGGGGAGGGTCATTCAATAGTTGGACCAGGTGGTGTACGGCTTGGGACCGTGGTCCCTCTGTCGTTTTGTAAGCCAACTACGCTAGGACCGCTTTTTAATAAGATAGTCAGGAAGATTAATATCTCAGGGGTTAATGGTGGTTGACAGATCCGGATGGACGTAATGGGGATGGTGGGGATGATATACCCGACGAGAGGACCGACAATCCCCATCGTCACTGTAGATCAGTGGAGACTCAAACGGTGGGGATGTAGGAGTGAGTTGAACCGTTTAGACGATCCTACGAGTTTGGGTCCCGACCG